>CM040186.1:25029900-25144900 GCA_022606455.1 Callitettix versicolor
ACAATCTTCCTACACGCGCTCTTACATCCTTTCTTCTCAATTACTCTCCCCATCCATTCGGTCCTTCCATTCCTCCTAACATTCCGAATCATACATCGCCTATCCAGTTCCAAGTCCAGGGGCAAAACCCTTGCAATCACACACGCACTCGCTCCTGACGTTGTCCGATAACCCCCCATAATCTTCACCAAGCCACAAACATTTGCTCATACACCCTCTTACACACTTCACATCCACACCCCTTCCACTCACCATGTTCACAACAGGCATCATCCTCTCTCTCGCCTTCTCAACACACTCTCCCACTTGCGCACTTATCCCCATCTCCTCGTCCACTTAACTCTCAGATAGGCTACCTCTATCTGTGAACAAATAACACAGCAAGTCGGCGGCAACAAAGTAGCTTCCTTTGCTACAATATCCGCTCTAATATTTCCAAACATCCCAATGTTATTTCGATATATCGCAGTTCAAGCCTATGGTTGGGGTACAAAAAAACAGAGGGTTTATTGAATACATGTCCTGTATTACCTGAAGTGCGCTTTTAGAATCGGAACACACCAGATAATACACAGAATCGGATTCAACGGTGCAATTCAGAGCTTCAAATATGGCGAATAATTCGGCAATAAAAAGGCCTATGGATGGAGCACAAGATATCTTGAACTAGACAGTTTATCGAATACATATCCTGGATAAGCTCAAGTGCACTTTTCGAGTCGGAACACAACAGATAATGCACACAGTCGGAACAACGGTATTCAGGGCCTTAGAGACAGCAAACAGTTCAGCAATAAAGACACTACAAACTGAGGGTAATCCACATTCCTTCGTTTGGCCTATTGTGTAAAATGCACAACCGTCGTTGTACTCCAATTTTGAGCCATCAGTAAAAATAATTTCACTGAATGGGTAGGATTGAAGAACATGCAGAAACTCCTGGCGGAAACACAATGTCGAGAGTGTTATGTTTTGGAAAAGATAGCAATGATGAATAGAAGGTTGGCATAGGAATAGACCATGGAGGAATAAAATAAGACATCTCAAATAATGGGGGCTGCTCACGTAGTCAAAATATGGGAAGTTCTAATTGCATGCGGAGAAGCTTCATATTGTCGGAACAACTGATTATAGAAAACGGTATTGTAAGCAGGTTGCCGTAGCGTGCACAATAAATTGCTTACGTAACTTACTTGCAGCTGTTGTCTCCGTCATGAGTGAAGGTTCGCCAGCCTCTTCAAGAATACTCACAACGGGACTAGAGCGAAAAGCACCAGACGCATGACAGATTGCAGAATGATAGACAGGATCTAGTTTCTTTAATGCGGAAGATCGTTCACAGAAATATATAACGTGTAATCAATTCGAGAACATATTACTGCACGATAAAACATCACCATACGTCATATCAGCACCCATCGAGAGCCACTAAGAACCCTCAACACAATAAGAATTGTGTTACACCGAGCCTTTAAATCACGTAAGTGAAGGTTTTACGATAGTCTTTCATCAAATATTAGACAAAAACCGAACATATGGAGTGGTCTGAAGCTTTTTACTATCAAAGTATTACAAATATGTCGACGGCGACTGAAGACAATACTCTCAGTTATAGCAGCAGAAAATTTAAAGCCTGTAGAAATCGTCCACGACATTGTTCATTCAATGTTGACGCATGGATTTCTCATTGGACGCGGGGACCCACCTGCATGTCAGTTTTGTAGTGATATCACAACACTTTCTTCTAGACTGAGATGGTTTTAAATAACAAATCGTCGTACATTGTCCGTATTTAAAATTTTTTAAGTTGTTTAAATATATCAGTTACTTAATCTATGGTTTTGTTGTGTGTATGCCCTTCAATCTGTTATGCATTTTTTTTTTTTTATAGTAAAAGATAAACATTTGTTTATATTACCTACACACTTTGTTGTTTATTATTTGTTTTGTGGTGTTTATATAGGCTATATATTATCAGTGATATATAGTTTAAGTGTTCAGTTAAAAAAAAACTATTGGATCAAAGTTGGTTTTTGTGTGGGCAGCGATATTCGCTGCAGACGTGCAGACGTTGCAGTACAAAATACAAAGGAAATGAAACGAAATTAGAAAAATATTGTGAAAATTATAAACAATCAAGTAGGCTGCAATGAAATATTATATTTTAATTTTTAACTTATTATAACTCGTTCATTAATAGGCTATATTTATGTCCATCTTTTTTTAGTAAGTAGCCTATTATATTCAGTTTTTACAAACATTAATCATATTAAAGCACAAACAGAATGCTCATTTATAATGTTTAATGTTTATTTACAAGATATGTTTCATATCTTTTATTTTATTTTCAATAATATCATAGATGAATAATAATGTTAATACTCACTGGACGAAACATATAAAAATGGATTACCCTCAATTTGTAGTGTCTTTACTGCCAAACTCTTTGCCATCTTAAAGGCTCTGAACACTATTGAATTCGATAGTTTGCATTACGTAGTTTGTTCTGATTCAGAAAGTGCCCTCCAGGCAATCCGGGATATGTGTTCGGTAAACCCTTTGGTTCAAGATATTCTGTGCTCTGTCCATAGACTTGAACTACGAGGTGCAAGAGTATCATTTATCTGGATTCCTGGTCACTGTGGAATATTTGGAAACACTGTAGCGCATAATGCGACAAAGGAAGCAACTTTTCTGCCGCCATGCACTCAAAATGTAATCATGTCAGACTTTCTTTATCACGTAAAACACTTAATTCTTCTACAGTGGGGAAATAAATGGGCAGCTACAAGCAGTAACAAATTGAGGGTAATTAAACATACTGTTTGTCCTTGGGGTCGTCAATACGTGCAAGTCGCAGTGAAGAGGTGGTGATCACCCGCCTTCGCATTGGTCATTCCATGTTAACGCATGGATTTCTGATGGAACGCTGGGACGCACCTGAATGCGAGTTCTGTAGGGAAACCATCACAATAAAACATATATTGCTCGATTGTGATGGTTTCCAAAATTTGCGTGTTATGTGTGGTCTGAGCAACTGTTTGCAGACGATGTTGGGAGATAGTGCCTCGGCTGTTGACCGGGTCCTAGACTTCCTTCATCGTCTGAATTTTTTAAAGAAAATTTAATTTATATATTTGTTATTGCTTGTTGTAGGGCCCCTTTACAGCCCTTAAAAGTTTGTTTATACTTGCTATTTATTAATTTATTTTTAAGTTGTTTTTATTTTGTTAATTAGTTTTAGGAACGTTAATATTTCTTTTATTTATCTTGTTATTGTTGTATGGCCAATATACAGCCTACAATAACTTTGTGTGTATGTTGTTTTAAGATTTATATTATTGTTAACTAGTTTTAGGAAACTATCTATTTATAGTTGTTATTGTATTTTGTATTGTTATTGTTTTGTTTGTTGTTTTTATAATTACTTAAATTTTTATCTGACTTGTTTCTTTGTTTTCAAAAATTGTATTAAGTAATTAATGTTTGGCCTCGGCGATGATAACCTTAAAGGTTTTTCGCCGGAAAAAATCAATAATATCATTAATAATTTGTTTTTTTATTTTTTATTTTCGAGCGATAATAACCTTTGTAGGTTTTTTAAGACAAATGATTATTCCCCAAACATTATACCCTACGTTACATTGCAATGGCAAAAAGTATTTATCAAAACGTTTCTATTGTTGTCTGCAAAACTACAGCTGATTCCAGCTTTGATCATAACTGAACAACGTTCGTTAAAACAAAAACTGTTATGTTTGCACAAAGCAAGTACTTACTGCCTTTATACGCGAGTAATTTACATTAAAAAATCGTGGTGCGCTTTGGTTTTCAGGTGCGACCATTTGTACCTTGAGGTAATCCTCAGTCAATCACCCAAGAGGTAACATTACTTATTTCAAATTGTGTTAATATTGAAAGCGTTTGACGTAAAACTGAAACGCTTAGAGTAAATAATTGATTTTACCGTGTTCACATATCACGGTCCCATAATTCAAGGGTCCATAACTTAAAAACTAAAACTACTAGAATTGGCAGTAGAATTACTATAAGGGGCAAAAGAATGATTCAGTTTGTAAAAAAAATTAAACTTTCTAAAATAAAAACATAATGTTTTGAGGTTAAAACAGGATTAAGGCAAGGAGACGGTCTTTCTCCCTTACTCTTCAATTGCGTGTTGGAGAAAATCATCAGAGAATGGAGCAAGAGTACTGGACAGATAAAAATAGGGACAAGAATCAGACAACTGCCCTGGCCTTTGCAGACGATCTGGCACTCCTCTCAAATAGTTGGGAAGAAACGGAACAGCCAATCAAATCGCTGAAAAACATAGCATTAAAGGTCGACTTACAGATATCCTTCGAAAAGACGGAACTATAAAATCGGAACAAAAGTCTATAAAAATAGAAGGCGAACGAATAAAGATGGTGGATAATTTTAAGTATTTGGGAGAAAATATCACTAGAAACATAGCCGAAAAACTGGCAATAAAAAGTGCAACGAACAAATTAAAGAAGGCCCCAAAGTTAACTTGGGGAACGTATAAGAAAAAGTCGCTTTACATAAAGTCGAAAATCAGACATTATAATACGGTCACAAGACCGGAAGTGACTTATGCCGCGGAAACTTTATTTAATCTAAGAAGCCGAAACAGAACAGAGGAGCTTCAAAAAGGGGAAAGGAAAATATTGAGAACCATTATCAACAAAAAACACATAGTAGAAGAAACATACAGACTGCTGCCAAGTTCAGCCATCTATCAGGATAATGAACATCTGTTAGATAATATAAGAAAGAGGAGACTGGCTTTTTATGGACACCAAATAAGGCTATCAGAAGAAAGACTAACGAAGAAACTCCTAAATTACCAACTCACGATGAAAGTAAAGAATGAGTGGCTTACGGAAGTGGAACAGGACCTAAAAGAATTAGGGATAACGGAGGAACGTCTGAAAGAAGGAAGGGAAAAACCAATAAGGAATAAAAACACTAGATTAAAATTTAAAGAAGGAACAAAAAGAGTTGATTTTTACTCGGAGGAAGTTAGACTACAGAGATCTATAAGACTGAAAAAATATTGGGAGAATCTCAAAAACCTAAAAGAACCAAAGTTGAAAGCCCAAAAGAACAAAAATTGACTAAATGTGCTCCATTGAGGGATAAAAAAATAAATAAATAAAACATAATGATTTCTGGTCACAGTACGGCTTTGTGTAACGCCTTGTTGGCTTGTAGTTATTGTGCTAAGGAACATTTAAGTAACGACTGTACTAAAGAGATTGATGCTTCTAATTGCATTAAGTTATAAGGATAAATATAAACATAATAGGCTTATTGATCACTCTGTTGCAACAGGATCTCGTGTCCAACACATGCCACTATATTGAACAAATATATTCTGAAAAATGATTACCATTATAATTCCTGTATACAACTGAAGACTGTAATCAAGAAATTTTTCATCTCTAAAACGTATTAACAAAGGGTGATTTAGATATTTTGTGATAATATAAGTAACTTTACCGTGTGTCAGTAATTTACAAAAGCCGCCTCGGTGGCCTAGTTGATAGCGTACTGGCTTTCACCCCGAGGACCCCGGTTCGATTCCCGGTTGGCATTTTCATGCGCTATAAATCATCCCATCGTCTGCATTAGCCCAAGTGTGCACAATAGTTGGACGTTAAACACAAAAAAAATGTAATTTACAAAGACGAAATGAAAAATACTCCCAGCTACATCACCCAAATTTCCGCAGTGTAAATATTAAGGGAGATAACGATTAGCATAATTCAGGTGTAGTAACTTAAAAACGAAAACTATTGCAGATCTTTCAGTACAATTTCCATAATTGGCATAGGTGATAAGATTTAAAAAGGGTTTAAAAATTGGCAGGGTCAACCCGTAGAAACGACGATTTAAAAATAACATTTTAAACATTTTTTTCTTCTTCAACATTGACACGTAAACTACTGAACCGATTTTTGTTCGACAATGTATCGTTTTATTCGTTCGATTTGCAGGACGTGCCTTTCGCATTAAAAACGTAAAAATAAAAGCTTTGTGTTTGTAAAATTGTAAAGAAAGCAAAACATTTAGTAGAATTGAACTTTCATGTCACTGCCTTAATCTTATTTTGTTAAAAAATTATGTGCTTTTTGCATAAAGGTGAAAAAAATGTTAAAACCTATTAAATTTTACAAACCGTCAAAAAAATGTTAAAAAAATGATAACAATGGAAAATATTTACGCTCCTATTACCTAAACTAATGAACTAACTATTTTTCAATGCTCGATTATCGTTCTTTTATTCGTCACGATTGCAGGATTTTCTTTTAGTATATAGAAGCTGTAAAAATAAGCACGTTTACAATCATAACACAACAATAAAACGCTAAAACATTTACCGATTTCGAAATTTTCCACCTTTACTGAACAGCTGATCGAATATGATTTTTACGTGAAATTCTAAAAATATCTTTCTAAAATTCTTTGTAACCCTAAAAAGCCACGTCTTGCAATCTAAATTATCTATGTTCAATGAAATCATTATTACCCACAGAAAACAAAATCACAATTTCAAAAATAACTAAAGACAATATGTTACGTTCTACTTACTCGAGTCGGAATGTAAAGTTTGTACAATCTACTTTCAAACCGCAACGTTATATAGGTAGTTTTAGCCTTTAATAAACATAGAAACACCTATTTAAACATCTGACGTTCGTAGTAAGCAATCTGTGATGACAAAGCAAATCCTCTATCGAAAACAAATAACTGTAACACCTACTTAATCCTGAAATACAATCAGAAATTTTATTTAATATATTATAGCAACACTCTATAAAGCAAACTACTAGTTGTTATTCCCCAATAGCCAAGCTAGCCGCAGGAGTAGTGGCGTGCAGCGGTACGAGAATATCAGTGGCCTGTTCGACCTTTCGCAGTTAATGGGAAAAATAAACGAATAATACAAAACCGTGTACAGCAAGAATTTTAGCATTGTTATAGCTCCTGTCAATACGTTTAGACTGACTTTAAAAGTTATTTTTACACTTTTCAGGCCGCGATGGGGTCATATGACCAAAAGATCAAACAACCAAAAGTTCATTCAACCAAATTTTGTACTTAATATTTTCGCCCAATGAACTTTCGGTCATATGAACCGTGTTTTTAAGAGGTGAGATCATATGACCAAAAGATCAAACAACCAAACGTTCATTCAACCATGTTATATTTTAATATTTTGGTCGAATGAACTGTTGAACCATGTTTTTCTTGTTGTTATGTTTTTATTATTATTTTAAACACTATCATACTACTTACCCAGTCCAACTTAATTATTTAGCATTCAAGTGTTAATTCTATAACAGTGACATGTTGTACATTTATTATATATTGGTAGGTGTAAATAATAAACGTTTACATTATTTTAAACGCCATCATACTACTTACCCATCCCAACATAATTATTTAGTATTCAAGTGTTAATTGTATAACAATGACGTTTTATTCGTGTATTATATATTGATAGGTGTGAATAATAAATGTTTAAATTATGTTAAACGCAATCATACTACTTACCCAGTCCAACTTAATTATTTAGCATTCAAGTGTTAATTCTATAACAGTGACATGTTGTACATTTATTATATATTGGTAGGTGTAAATAATAAACGTTTACATTATTTTAAACGCAATCATACTACTTACCCATCCCAACATAATTATTTAGTATTCAAGTGTTAATTGTATAACAATGACGTTTTATTCGTGTATTATATATTGGTAGTGTGAATAATAAACGTTTAAATTATGTTAAACGCAATCACACTACTTACCCAGCCCAAATTAATTATTTAGTATTCGAGGGTTAATTGTATAATGGCGTGTATTATTTAAATATTTAGTATTGAAACTTACCAATATGCAATAATAAAAAAAGTGAATATATAAAATATTGACAGTAGTCTATATTCAACTGTAGGCCTAAACGCTAAAACAATTTAGAAATGACTGGTCTGGGTATGTAGTGTAATGGCGTGTATTATTAATATAAATATTTAGTATTGAAACTTACCAATATGCAATATAAAAAAGTGAATATATAAAATATTGAAAGGCTAAACGCTAAAACAATATAGAAATGACTGGTCTGGGTATGTAGTGTAATGGCGTGTATATTAATTTAAATATTTAGTATTGAAACTTACTAATATGCAATAATAACTGAATATATAAAATATTGACAGTAGCCTATATTCAACTGTAGGCCTAAACACTAAAACAATATAGAAATGACTGGTCTGGGTATGTAGTGTAATGGCGTGTATTATTAATTTAAATATTTAGTATTGAAACTTACCAATATGCAATAATAAAAAAGTGAATATATAAAATATTGAGAGTAGCCTATATTTAACTGTAGGCCTAAACACTAAAACAATATAGAAATGACTGGTCTGGGTATGTAGTGTAATGGTAATTATTAATTTAAATATTTAGTATTGAAACTTACCAATATGCAATAATAAAAAAGTGAATATATAAAATATTAAGTAGCCTATATTTAACTGTAGGCCTAAACACTAAAACTATAAAATACCTGGGTATGTATAATGGCGTGTATTATTAATTTAAAATTTAGTATTGAAACTTACCAATATGCAATAATAAAAAAGTGAATATATAAAATATTGAGAGTAGCCTATATTTAACTGTAGGCCTAAACACTAAAACAATATAGAAATGACTGGTCTGGGTATGTAGTGTAATGGCGTGTATTATTAATTTAAATATTTAGTATTGAAACTTACCAATATTCAATAATAGAAAAAAAGTGAATATATAAAATATTGACAGTAGCCTATATTCAACTGTAGGCCTAAACGCTAAAACAATATAGAAATGACTGGTCTGGGTATGTAGTGTAATGGCGTGTATTATTAATTTAAATATTTAGTATTGAAACTTACCAATATGCAATAATAAAAAAAAGTGAATATATAAAATATTGACAGTAGCCTATATTCAACTGTAGGCCTAAACGCTAAAACAATATAGAAATGACTGGTCTGGGTATGTAGTGTAATGGCGTGTATTATTAATTTAAATATTTAGTATTGAAACTTACCAATATGCAATAATAAAAAAAAGTGAATATATAAAATATTGACAGTAGCCTATATTCAACTGTAGGCCTAAACGTTAAAACAATATAGAAATGACTGGTCTGTGTATGTAGTGTAATGGCGTGTATTATTAATATAAATATCAGTAATGACACTGTCTGTATGCAATAATAAAAAAACCGTGTTTTACAAAATATACTCCTTCGAAGGAAATACGAACCTCGATGTTAATAAATCTCTAAGTTATTACACATTTTTGGTCGAATAAACTCTTGGTTGTTTGATTTTTTGGTCATATGAGCTCTTCCGTTCTGGCCTGCTACAATGTCATTCATTATATTTAGGCTACTTAATACGGTTTTTCTGCTGTCGTATTTAAAATCATAACCTATTAAATTATTTAGGCCTACTAAATTCTAACATTTTACCTTATTGAAATATTTACAGACGGATTTATTTAGATAATTTAGCGTTATAAAAATATCACTTTTACTTTTTTTTAAATATCTACAAAATTCCGTGTCTGCGATTTGTTTCATTCTTGTATTTAAATACCTTTTTATCTTGCAAAGGTATTCATGTTTTATATTGTAAATACGAATTTAGTGGTATATCGATGGCTATCAAAGGTTCCGTTTTGACCAGAAATAGTTTTACGAGGTGTGTTCAGAAAGTAACGAGAATTTTTATTTTTTTAACAAAATATTTATTTATTTTTCTACATTGATGTTGTCGCCTTCAAAATAGTCCCATTGGAGATTATGCACTTGTGCCAGCGCTTCTTCCAATCCTTGAAGCACTTCTCAAACTCGATCTTTGAAATAGCTTTTAGTTTTTTCAGCGATGCCGCTTATAAGGTTCTCTTTTTTTTGGAAATAGGAGCCAAGTCACACGGAGCCATGTCTGACGAATATGGAGACTAGGGCATCGTTATAGTACTGTTTTTGGCCAATAATTCACGAACAAGCAATGAAGTGTGAGCTGGTGCATTATCGTGGTGCAAAAGCCATGAATTGTTTTTCCACAGATCCGGGCGTTTTTTTCGGATTGCTTTACGAAAACTTCGTTGAACTTGTAGGTAGTACTCCTTACTGACCGTTTCCCCTGGTGTCAGGAATTCATGATGCACTATGCCATTAATACCGAAGAACACAGTGAGCATAACCTTCACGTTCGACCGCACTTGTCGAGCTTTTTTCGGTCTTGGTGAGCCAGAATGCCTCCACTGGGATGATTGAGCCTTAGTTTCGACGTCATATCCGTAAATCCATCTTTCGTCATCTGTTATAATACGTTTCAGTAATTCTGCATCTTCGTTGGCTTCATTTAGTGACTCCTGAGCAACTTCCATTCGCCGCTGTTTTTGCTCAAAATTCAACAGTTTTGGAACGAACTGCCACGCGTTTCATACACAAAACAGTGGAAACAATGTCATGACATGATCCAATCGATATGCCAACATCATCAACGACCTCTCTAATTGTGATTCGGCGACTGTTCAAAACCATTTCTTTCGCTTTTTCCACGTTTTTATAGGTTGTTGATGTGTTGGAGTGTCCAGGGCGTTCGTCATCTTTAACGTCTTCACGACCTTAAACGCTTATACTCGTAAACTCTTGCTTTACTCATAGCAGACTCACCATATGCCTTTGTTAACATTCCACACACTTTGTTACACTTTATTCCATTTTGTACGCAAAATTTGATACAAATTCTTTGATCCATTTCTTTTAACGAACGAAAATCGCCGTTCGTCTAACCTTAGTGGCTGTCACAGACAAAGTCAACAATGAAAACAGCTGAAAGTTTTATCATACTTCAAGGGCATGTATACCAACATAATAAAAAAAATTTTTGACATTCGGACTCTCCAAGTCCGCAAAATATAAAAATTCTCGTTACTTTCTGAACATACCTCGTATATAGTGGTCGGCAAATTCGTCATCCAAAAAGCCATTTTTTTTTTTTATTTTAAGGCGAAAAGCACGTTGAGGCTATTATCGCATCCCTAAATATAAGTGTGAGTATAAAGTGTTGAAGTCATAAGTGTAAGTGTGTGTTAGACTCAGGTACCGCGAGGGACGTCTAAATCCTCTCAATAGGTGCAGCTAGTCTGCACCCCCCTACGATGGAAAAATAGCCAAATATAAACAATACAAAATTGTATTTAAAGTGCCATTTTTTAATTTCACTTTTGCTTTAGTAGAAGCATTTTTATGGAAATAATTAGAATTAAAAGTACACTCTCGAGCTTGCCTTCGCTAAATACATCTTAGTTTAACTAACGTTATATTAAATAAAACTTACCTGTATAAAGGTAATATTAATTTAAAAATATAACAAGTTAAAAAATATGAGTTAATTTTTTTAACTACAAATACTCCACTAATGTGAACAGTGGCTGTCAGGTTAGTTTTTTTTAATTTTAGACACGTTCTCACCGATAAGCCGATTTCTTAATTTACTCTTGATGAAGTTTATGCTTGAAAAACATTGTTCGCATAAATATTTAGAACATGAAAAGAGCAGCAAACTCTATTTTCTTCAGTTGGTCATATGAGTCAGGAATACTATTTCAGGTGTTGAACATATCTTCCCTCTCCGGATCTTTCGAAGCAGACCACTCGTGCTGTAAACTTAATTCAAATTTGTTTTGCTCGTGATTGTCGTTAATTTTCTTGAAAGCGGTAAAACAATTAACTCAGAGAGGTATTGTGAAGAAACATTAAGAATATTATTGCAACCTAGCCACCTGACCACATATTTAAGTAATTAGGATTATGACCTATTCTTCCCGTCAGTCTATTTACTCACCTCGTAAAAGCTACCGCGGTTTCGAAACTCTACTGTTTCATCTTCAGGCCGTGATACAAAATGTTAAATCCCTCTATCGACGTTTTCACAAAGTTAATCAAAACATAAAAACATACGTCACAAACACTGAACACTATTACACGATTAAAATATATACGATGAAATTTGGTTTTAATTTATATATTTGTTATTGCTTGTTGTAGGGCTCCTTTACAGCCCTTAAAAGTTTGTTTATATTTGTTATTTATTTATTTATTATTAAGTTGTTTTTGTTTTGTTTAATTAGTTTTAGGTACGTAAATATTTCTTTTATTTATCTTGTTATTGTTGTATGGCCATTATACAGCCTACAATAACTTTGTGTGTATGTTGTTTTAAGATTTATATTATTGTTAACTAATTTTAAGAAACTATTTATAGTTGTTATTGTATTTTGTATTATTGTTTTTTTTTTGTTGTTTTTATAATGTCTTAAATTTTTATCTGACTTGTTTCTTTGTTTTGAAAAATTGTATTAAATAACTAGTGTCTCGCCTCGGCGATGATAACGTTAAAGTTTTTTTCGCCGGGAAAAAAATAACCAAACGATACGTGCGACTCGTATGTTGTTACATACCGGGCTGCGGAGTCTTCATCAGTAGTAGCGCGCCCGTCAGTGTTATCAGTTACCAGTCTGTTGGTTTGTTATTTATTCAAATCACTTATCCTTAGAGCCATGTCATATGTTAAATTTGATTTAAATGAGAGCTTTTCATTGAAGATGTTATGAATAAATAACACAAACCAACAGACTAATAACACTGACGGGCGCGCTACTACTGATGAAGACTCCGCAGTCCGGTATATAACGACATACGAGTCGCACGTATCGTTTGGTCAAACCAAATTTCATCGTACGTATTTTAACCGTACTTCTAATAGAGGCCACATTGAGCATAAGTAATAAGTGAACATAAACGTGATGGTTCTGTGAGTAGTTTGATGCATAATTTGTTTGTGTGCACCCATTTTAAAAAAATAATATAGTTGTTTGAAATCTGGTCATTCTTTTTTAAACACCCTGTATATTTCGTAATTGTGCTCAGTGTTTGTGACGTATGTTTTTAATATTTTGATTGACTTTGTGACGACCTCGACAGAGAGATTTAACATTTTGTAACACGGCCTGAAGAGGGAACACTAGAGTTTCGAAACCGCGGTAGCCTTTACGAGGAGAATAAATAGACCACTCACGGGAAGAATAGGTCATAATCCTAATCACATAAACATTAAACAAGTTAAGGCGCGCTATACAAAACAAGCGTCGAGGAAAACTTGGCGAGGGTTTGTTTTTTCACAACGCACGTCCACACACTTCAACCGTACCCGAGAGCTTTTGGATGGGAGGTGTTCGATCATACAGCCCAGATTTGGCGCCGAGCGACTGCCAACGATGATGACATGCCTCGCTACGCAACGCTCCCATACCGACGCAGAACTGCAACCCGGTGTTAACCAGTGCTTGAAATGACAGTCGGCAAATTTTTACAGAGTGTTGAAAAACTTGTGCCACGGTATGATGAAATACCGCCTTTTTAAACGGCGATTATATAGAAAAATAACTGAAGAGTGTACCTTTTAAATGTATACGATAAAATTTAATTTTATTCATTTTGTAATTTTTTTATTTTAAAAGTCTGTTACTTTCTGAACAACCCTCGTAGATGATGAACATATGTACAACTACTAATATATATAATTTTATGAATTTAATATACATACACTTTTACGTCACTAGAGCCGATATAGCGGCAAAGGAAGCAACTCTGCTGCCTCCAGCCAGTCAACATGTTGTTCTATCGGATTTTCAAAGTCTGTCAAAACATTTACTTCTCCTGGATTGGGAGAATGAGTGGGCAGTTACAGTAACAAAATACTGAGGGTAATTGAAAATACTGTTCGTCCTTGGAGGTCGTCAATACGTGCAAGTCGTAGGGAAGAGGTGGTGATCACTCGTCTTCGTATTGGTCATTCCTTGTTGACGCATGGATTTCTGATGGGAGTCGTAGACCCACCTGAATGCGTGTTCTGTAGGGAAACCCTCACAATAAAACATATATTGCTCGATTGTGATGGTTTCCAAAATTTGCGTGTTATGTGTTGCTTGAGCAATTGTTTGCAGACGATGTTGGAAGATAGTGTCTCGGCCGTTGATCGGATCCTAGACTTCCTTCATCGTCTGAATTTTTTTAATAAAATTTAATTTATATTTTTGTTATTGTTTGTGGTAGGGCCCCTTTACAGCTTTGGAAAGATTATTTATATTTACTGTTTTAATAATTTAACTTTTAAGTTGTTAATATTTTGTTATTTAGTTTTAGGTACGTTTATATTTATTTTATTTTTCTTGTTATTATTGTAGGGCCGATTTACAGCCCTACACTAATTTGCGTGCATGTTGTTTTTTTTAGATATATATTATTGTTAACTAGTTTTAGTCATATTTTTATAACTGTTATTATGTTTTGTTTTATTTATTTGATTTCGTTATTATAGTTTTTTGTTTTTTTTCTTCTTATGCAACTAATTTATTATTATTTTTTATTTTATTCTCTCTTTCATATCTTCATTTTTAGCATCGGCGATAATAACCCCATCGGTTTTTCGCCGGCAAAAAAAATCGAAAGATTTACGGATTACTGAGCTGTGAGACTGCTGACCGGGCTCACTTTCACTACTCACGCATACGCCCCCCCGCGCCGTCGTCATCCCGGTCGCCCGATGGTAAAACAATAAATTCAGAAAAAAACCATTTTGTGCCTATGCTGCTTTTTTTGTCGAATCGCTGCCAGCCTAAAATTATTTCAACTGCAAATAGTTAAAATACTTTTCGGCGGGCAGAAATTAGACGGATGCACATGTTCGCGAACGACTATCCGTGTATTGTTGCGTTCTAAAAATATGCCTCTTTACCGCAGGCTTGCGTTTGGAAAAGTTGACTCGTCTCTTACAAGGCAAGTTAATAAATACAGGGTGTTCCAAAAAGAATGACCCGATTTTAACTTGCAATATTATTGCTCCTAGTACATTACCGCTACTGAAAATGCATCACCGACAACAGTGAGGTCTAGAGTTTTAGAACACCATCACACTGGCACAAGGATTTACTCGGTTTTCTCAATAACAACGTTGGATAGGGCGCACAGGACCGCGAGTCATGTCTACATTCTTGGCCTCCAAGGTCGCCTGACCTAACACCGTGCGACTTTTTTCCTTTGGGGTTACTTAAAACCAGGATAACAAATGCAGTAGCTACAGTCCAGGAAGACATCCTGCGCACAGTTTGGGATGACTTCGGCTATGGATGTCGTCCTAGCCTCTAATGGAGGCGACATTGAGCATTTGTAATACGTCAACATAATCTTGATGGTTCTGTGAGTAGTTTGGTGTATAATTTGTGTTTGCGCACCCATTTTTAAAAATATAGTTTGACTTCGAGTCATTCTTTTTGAAACACTCTGTATATTCTGTGCCTGCACTAAACATTTCGTGGAAGAGCCGCAACCAAGGAGTCAAAGAGCCGTGGTTCTCCTACCACTGCTCGATTGTGTTGGTTTCCAAAATTTGCGTGTTATGTGTAAACTGAGTAACTGTTTGCAAACAATGTTGAGAGATAGTGCCTCGGCCGTTGACTTCATTCATCGTCTGAATTTTATAAATACAATTTAATTTATATTTTTGTTATTGTTTGTTTTAGAGCCCCTTTACAGCCCTGAAAATATTGTTTATATTTGCTGTTTTGTTTTGTTATTTGTTTATATTTGAATTATTTTGTTATTTAGTTTTAGGTACGATTATATTTATTTTATTTGTCTTGTTATTGTTGTAGGGCAAATTTACAGCCCTACAATAATTTCTGTGTTTGTTGTTGTTTTTAGATATATTGTTGCTAACTAGTTTTAGTCATATATCATAACTGTTATTTTGTTTTGTTTTATTTATTTGTTTTCGTTATTACAGTTTGTTGTTTGTTTTCTTATTAAAGTTAAATTTTTGTTTATTTTTTCGTTGCTTTTTAATTTTATTTTGAGTATCGGCGATGATAACCACATCGGTTTTTCGCCGGAAAAAAATCTCCGACCACTGTCTCAGTTAATTTTGCAATAAGCAAACGAATGGGATTCAGTGGTAAACGAAAAACTGCTTTATTTGTATATTGTTTACTCGTTAATAGTTGCATTATATTTTGGTGTCAGTGAACAGAAGCCATTTCGTTTTTGTAAAATTTATTTCTATTCTTCAATGTCTACATTCTACGAAACTATGTATCGGTTACTTCAACTAGTAGTTGCGGAATTCCCGGACTGGTTATGGGCATTTTGATGTTCCCACGTAAAAAAGTTTTCCGCTCATGCCGTCAGAGGTGACCATATTGTCTGCTGCTGCTTTCGCGTATACGGAAGCGACTGGGTGTTTCCAGAAGTTTGATTTAATAAGGACTGAGTAGGCAACGTAGTTCTTCCTTTCTGAAAGCAAGAAAGAAACCAATAAAAACACTCTTAACGGTATTGTATTTCGTTCTTTAAAAACAGTTTTGAACAACACAATTATTGACGGAAATATAATAGCACTTTTTTTTAAAAACAAACTTCCATTTGGAAGAATTAAATGTTATTCTTTACTCGTTATTGGATACTTGAACGCTTGATACTACAGTTAAAATTATATTATAAAACAATATATTCATAAAAAACAGAACGTGAGATTTTTTAAACGTTTTAAAAACTACTATAAGAATAATATTTCGCCTGTCATAATGTTTGTTTCTCAGCGAGGTTATATTTTTTAAGAATCTGGTAAACAATCTTTTCTGCCAAACATCTGCATTCTGCAAGAGCTGCGACTAGTTTGATTGCGTACCATGTCTTCTGAAGGCACATTACTAACGAGAACTTCCGGATCTTCTCTACGGCTTCGTAGCCCATTAATATTCCATTGTATCACGTAGTTGATTAAATTGGCAGACATTGAAATATAGAACAGAAAACTACTTTAAAATAGGCATTAATTCTTTTTCATCATTATTGTCTTCTCTAAATCTACCACTGTGACATCGAATACTGTGATAGCTGATGTCGGACTTTAGACAGTTTATTTTAAACGCAGCACTTTAGAAAGTTTTGCACATTTTAGAATTTCTTAAATGTACTTTGTGTTTTACATTCGTGGCTAAGGGTTTTGCTGACTTACGTCACAAGTTATTTGGCGGTCGTTCTTTTATTTCGTGGCTTTCATTTGTTTTTATAAGTGTTTAGCTTTAGTACCCTCTTTTTGTATTCTAGGCGATGATAGCTTTCATGTGTTTCATGCCTAAATAACAAAACAAATCGATTGTTTACCCTGCAGATTTGTCTTCTCAAGACACATTACTGACAAATGAGAACTTCCAATTTTCTCTGTGGCTTCATAGCCCATTAATATTACATTGTATCACGTGGTTGATTTTCAGACATTGAAATGTAGAAAAGCCTAAGTAGAAATGCCGCCACTTTGGCACATAATCTGACGTCATCAATTGACGTCATGCTGTGACGCAATGATGTGACGTAATGATGTGCCGTCATGCTGTGACGTATGAGTGTGACGTCAGAGTGTGACGTAGAAGTGTGACGTTGGAGTATGACGTCGGAATACAAAGTGAGGGGTTATAATTTGCGCATTCGTTAGTGACGTCATGTTGTGACGTCAGTGTGTGTTATTAATTAATTAAATAAATAAATGTATACTTGAAAAAGAAGTTGTACGTTTCTGGCGGGGCTCGAACCGGGAACGTTGCGCGTGTGAGTCACACGCTATAACCACTGGACCACGTTGACGACGGGGAAATTAGTGCGATTTGAGATATATGAAATAACGTTTCGGGACGGTAAATGACGTCGGTATGTTTGACCGATGTTCACCGCGTGTCCTCCTTGTCGCCATCATGGAACCTGCCCAGGCTCACTGTGGGAAAAATCGATGAAAAAGCGAACCGTGTGATTGTTCGGGTAAAATTCGGTTTTCGGCTTTGTGCCGTGGGAAATTTATCTGTAGCCGATCGGTACAAGTAACCGTTGTAGTATATGCCCAGGCTCTGTTGTCATCGTGGCACTGCCCGGGCTTACTTCGTGAGAGAATCTAGATAAAATTCGGCTGATGACCGGTGTGTTTGTGTGTGTGTGATCGGTAACCGATCGCGAGCTCCACAGGCCGTCTTGTGTACGAGCCACTCACCCGGTATTATAATGCACGATAAAACTATATAATCGTCATCGTAGTCGTCAATCTATGTACAACCATGACGTTATAGTGTACGTATATGGCGTACGTGTGTTACGCCATATTGAAACCTTCGTTTTGCTTTTTCGGATGCCTCGTTCGCCGCCGCCGGTTAGTTGAAACCTCTAGTCGAACCCCTCGTTTAACCCTCGTCGAACCCTCGTTGAACTTTCGTATTTATTCACAATGCGGCCTCGAGGTCAGGAGGTACAATAAGCCGGGACACCGGCACCTGTACACAAGGTGGTGGTGGTGGTGGTGGTGGGTGATTGAAAATAAAACGTGACAAAAATTGAAATTCAATAGCATTTATTAGTTGTATAACAGTCGTATATACAGCAGGTACAAGATGAAAACTTTATGCTAATTTGTCTGTACGTTACCTCGAATTGTCCTCTGTGACAATTCACAGAGTTGGAACCGTCGTACGATGCGGTTGAGGTGCCGCCACCGCAGCCCACATTGCAATCCGGGATTGAGCTGAAGGCTCAACCCCATGAGGGAGTAGCTTCAACCATCGCTACTTCCGGTGACTACCACTCCATGACAAAATTGTAGTCCCCCAAAATGTTTTTTTTTTTACTTTATATTTTTTACAATTTGTTTGTATTTTGTCTTTTTAGCGAATAACAAACACGAGAGTGTTAACACCTAGGAATATACTTTTTTTACGGTCTCTAGGCTATAAAATTGTCCCGAAATAATGGATATGCTGGCGCTCGAAAGACAACCTGTGTACGATAATACGATCACGGGTAAAGAATATCATTACCATAAACCGTACGCATCGTCCACGTTTCGGAATAACAATGAGATCCGCATACCTGTAAACCAACAGGACGTTATGACGTTACCGCAAGAAAGTATGCTTTACATTACGGGCACGTTGACCGGGAGAAAACACGGGGGGGGGAGAGCCGTCTTGGCTCTAAGGCTAAAGTGGACTTTGTTAACAACGGAGTGGCGTTTCTATTTGACAACATTCGATACGAGATAGCCGGCAACGAAGTGGATAGTACGAGACAATTAAGTATAGTAAGTACAGTAAAAAACATACTCTCCATTCCTGAGTACAGAGTAAATAACTTAAAAAATGGCGGATGGATAGGTCCCGGAAATTACATGTCACCTAATGCAGATAACGGTGATTTTTCAGTACTCATACCTCTCAGAATGTTGATGGGCTTTTTCGAGGACTACAGAAGAATATTGGTTAACGTAAAACAGGAACTGGTACTCTTACGATCGGCATTCGATTTGAACGCCGTTTATAGTCACGATGCGGCTACAATTGAACTAGTAATTACAGGTATTATATCACATTACCGTTGACGGTAAGCACGAGGTGGAAACTTTGAAAAAGATTCAAAACAACATCACAGCGCATATAGCTTTTCGCGGGTGGGACGTTATCGTAAGACCTTGGTGGGCGGCCGTAAAACATGAGTCATGGGTCCTTAAAACGGCTACAATAGACCAAATGCCTCAAATTATTGCGTTAATCTTTCAAACGGATAGGTCTAATCAAATAGGTAAAGACGCATCCGGATTCGATTATTGCGACATTACTGATGTTCGAGTTCACCTTAATTCGGATTTTCACCCTTACGAACGCGTACGCGGTAGTACAGCGATAGCCTATCATAAATTCTGTGAATTCCAACAATTTTATTATGGTCGAGAACCGTCTCCTTGTGTCGATTTGAAAACGTTCAAAGACAAAACTCCGATATTCGTAATATATTGTTCCAAACACAAAGATTCCTTCAGGTCGGGACCGATAGACGTAAAACTTGAAATCGAAGCTTCCACTAATTTTCCCAACAATACCACAGCCTATTGTATTATCTTTTACGATAGACACATGAGCTATTCTCTACTCACAGGCGCTATTAAGAATATAGCTGGTTTCTAGTGGAGGGGAAAGGGAATGGGATAATATGTAAGAGTCGGGCGTTCCCGAGTTCATTACGAATCATGCAGTCGGAGCGTATGGACGTGAATCGCCAATCTACAAGGCGTACCGTACCGCCTAACTTACCTTTAGGTGTTTATTTGAAATCGGTGAATTTTCTAAACAGTGATTGCAGTAAATTTATCTTGACGGGTCTTTTCCAACAAGCGGCACACGAGTTGGGCGTACTTGTGCAGGCGGGTAAAAAATTTGTTTTCTACACCTATTTTACGTTCAACGAGTTGTTGGCGGAGCTGACGAATATATCCAGGTCAGTCGCGAATTGCGCCTCCACTTCAACGAAATTTACTTTCGGGCAAGGTCACGTGACTATCAGAAAGGTATTCGGTAAGAGATACATTCAGTTGTACAGCACCGGCGGCGCCGGCGGTCCACATACAGTTTCTCTGACCACAGATGAGTGGAAATTGTTCGTGGATAGTGTGCCTCTGGTGTCGTGTCGTATCAAAGAATTGTTTTATAACGAACAAGAATTGATCGCTTACATCATTGAGCGCTTAGCCACCGACGAACCCGTATCGAGTACTCTGCTCGAGGCAGACCGTTTGTACAACGAAGTAAACTTGTTCAAAAAAACATGTGCCGGCGGAGGGCTTAGCGACCCCACCATAACTCTAGCTCATTCTACTCTCACTCATTTACTCCACACACACACAACACATAACATCCACTAACACACTCTCACACAAACACATACACACCCGCAGGGGGGTGCAGACTAGCAGCACCTAATGAGAGGACCTAGATGAACCTCGCGGCACCCGAGTCTAGCAGACACTTACACTTACAGCACTACACTTACGATGTAAACACTTCACACTCACACGTACATTTCGGGATTTGCTGTGCTTGTTCCGTTACGTCTGGGAGTGGCGATTCTGCTTGGTTTCCTTTGGCGGGGCTAAGTATGTGGAACATGATGTGTGCCTAGCACCGCCGAGGACCTCTGATGGGACAGGTTCTGGAAACGAGCAGCCTATAGGCGCTTCGCAAGCGCATGAATATTGAGTTATGGGTGTCGGAGCCCATAGCTGGGTCTATCGAAACAAATGGTTGCATTCTGTGAGTACACAGAGAGCGGCTGCCAGTGGTACTTGGGTTTGGGGAACCGTAACGATGTACCGGAACCCATTCCTAAAATATTCTGGAGTGCTGACAGACCAAGTATTTCGGCTCTAGGATATCTGGAGGTCCCCCCAATATTTTTTTTTTTTTTTTTTTTTTTTTTTTTTTTATTGGGGATTCTCGGTTTAGTTCGAGTATCCTGGGCTGCTGGTGGTTGTCTGGGTGCACCCTGTGCCAAGTTGTCCGAAACATCTTCGTTCATGAATCGCTCGGCAAACTAAAGTATGGATACCTTAACTAAAAACGCCAATGGAGTGTTAAAGAGGCCTCGTTCGGCTTCGAACGGGTCTGTTGTTAGCAGTGGAAGTGAGATAAATCAAGGAAATGAGGAGACGCAAGCTGTAACTCTACAACTGCCGTCTCCAAAATTTTTAATTTTTAAAAACTCGGTGGAAGGGGCCGACTTGTCAAAAGTGTCCCCTTTCCTTATAAATAAGGCGATTGTTGGAAGAGCAGGTCCCGTAGCTTTAATTAAGAAGCTGCAAAACGGGACCTTACTAGTGCAAAGCAACAGCGACAAACAAAGTTTGTCGCTGCTGAAAATGGATTCGTTTTTTGATAAAGTTAAGGTGTCGGTGGAGCCCCACCGAACCTTAAATTCAGCAAAAGGTGTGGTAACATGTCGGGACTTGCTCCACGTCGATTTAGACGAAATAAAATGTGAGCTTGCATCCGAGTACGTCGCAGATGTAACTCGGATAATGCGAATGGACAAAGGAGTAAAAACACCAACTGCCACCCTTATTCTCACATTTGGGAAACCAAATATTCCTGATTTCATCTATGCAGGCTACCGCCGGCTTGCTGTACGTCCGTATGTCCCGAGCCCTCGTCGTTGTTTCAAATGTCAGGGTTTTGGACATATGAGTGCAGGTTGTCAGAAAGCTGTAGTATGTGGAAATTGTGGTGTCCAAGGTCATGATAGTAAGGACTGTAAGGATGATCCAAAGTGCCCAAATTGCGAGGGTGATCATCCTGCTCGATCTTTGAACTGTCCAAAATATAAAGAAGAAAAAGCAATATTAACTATCATGACTACGGATAAAATAACCTTTTCTGAAGCCAGAATGTTGTACAAGCTGTCAAAGTCTCCGGTTGAAGGCAAATCTTTTGCCACGGTTGTCTCTACCAGCAAGAAGCCATCCTGCACCAGTTGTAGTGAGCTCACCAAGACCGTTAAGGTTCTGACGGAACAGGTAGCACAACTGATGGCCCTACTTTCTAAAGGTTTTACTCCTGCTTCTGCATCTGAACAAGTTTCTGTTCCATCATGTACCACACCTACTCCGACTTCACTATCATCCGCTTCAAAAAAATTAACATCTCTAATGTTAAGACACCTTTTACTCCTGACACAACCGATGTAAGCCAGACTACAAAAACGACTGTCTCAAAAAAACCTCTTCCTTCAAAGTCACAGGTACTTAAGCCTGTTGACAAGAAGATCTCTCCTGGCCTGGAATACTTTCTGAAGAAGAAATCGAATACTGCTCCTCCGTCAGTTGGTTTAAAAAAAAAAATTCTAACATTGCAGGAAACAAACCTGTTAAAAAAATAGAAAAAAGTCTTAAAGGAAGTCCCACTGGTAAACCTCCACAAATTAAATTAAAAAAATCATCTGACTCGGACATCAGTCACAGTAGTGATTCGATGTCCGTGGATATGGACAAACCGGCTGTATGTACAACTGACGAAGCTAAATTAAATCCTACCATATACTAGTCATTATATTTCTTAATTTTCAATGTCAACGCCTTCCATTTATAACAACGTGATACAGTGGAACATTAACGAAACCAAAAGTCATATTGAAGATTTAAAACTTCTTGTACGAGATACGTCTCCATTAATCATTTGCCTTCAAGAGACGCACTTTCACCAATCGCACACTTTCAATTTAAGAGGGTTTTCTGTTGTCAGGGCCGACTTCATAACGGAAGAACGAGCGAAGGGTGGGGTAGCCATACTCGCTCGTGACTCTATTGATGCCGTTCCTGTGGACTTAATTACTCCTTTACATGCTGTCGCAGTTCACACTACCGTACCATTTAAACTTACCATATTTTGCATTTATTATCGCCTAGCTATGCTTTCCAAAACAACGACTTAGTTAACTTATTAATTCCGTTACCTGTCCCCTTTCTATTGATGGGTGATTTTAATGCTCACCACACATCGTGGGGCTACTACTACATGTAACTCACGAGGAAACCGAATTGACAATATAAGGACTACATTAGATCTATGTCTTTTAAATAATGGTTCCCCAACACACTTATCGTCTTCTACAGGTTGTTGGACAGTCGTTGATTTGACCTTTTGCAGTTCAATTTTGGCAACGAAGTTCGAATGGTCGGCGATGTCTGATCTTTACGGCAGCGATCATACTCCGATTAATGTTTCACTTTGTACATTCCACCGACCGAATCAACGCCCTCCGCGGTGGATTCTACACAAGGCACAATGGGTGGATTTCACAGAGCAATTTGTATCACCTGACATTGAAGAGTTTAACTCTATTAATGAAATAGTACAAACTTTAACTGAAAATATTTTAGATGTAGCACATAAAACTATTCCTCAAACCTCGACTCATCAATCTCGTCCCCCCGTTCCTTGGTGGACTGAGGACTGTAAGAATGCCTTGCTTTTACGTAGACGAGCTCTAAGAAGGTTCAACAGACGACCAACGAGTGAAAATCTTGAGAGGTATAAAATTCTCCGAGCTAGAGCTCGTAGAATATTTAGACAAAGTAGAAAGAATTCTTGGACCCAGTATATTAACACAATATCAAGAACAACACCAGTATCAACTGTTTGGAAGAAACTCCGTTCCGTTTCTGGTTCATCTCCATCAACTCCCTTGATGGGCATCAAACAACAGAACGGAATAATAAGTTTTGATCCTCGAGATATTGTTAATACATTGGGTTTATATTTTGCAGATTATTCTTCGTCTACTTCCTATAGCAATGGTTTTTGTCTTTTCAAAAATACTCAAGAAGCAATGCCATTCGTCGTTGGTACGTCTGTTTCTCCTTTGAACGCGCCCTTCTCAATAGAAGAGCTGGAATCTGCACTGTCATCCTCTTCAGATTCAGCACCAGGCCCTGATAACCTTGTATATTCCATGATTAAAAATCTTCCAACATCAGGGAGGATTTCCCTCCTGAAGATATACAATCGTATGTTTGAGGAACACTCTTTCCCTGATGTTTGGTTGGAAGCAACAGTGATTCCTATTCTTAAGCCAGGCAAAGATAAAACTGATCCAAACAGCTACCGCCCTATTTCTCTTACAAGTGTGCTATGCAAGCTAGTGGAGAAAATGGTAAATCGCCGTCTTGTTTGTTATTTAGAAAATAATAATTTACTCTCTAAAGACCAGTGTGGTTTTAGGCAAGGACGATCTTCTTTCGATCAGTTGGTTTTATTAGAATCTGCAATCCAAAATGCCTTTCTATTACGTCAAACACTTGTTGCAATATTCTTTGACCTAGAGAAGGCATATGATATGGCTTAGAGAAGAGGAATACTAAATACATTAAAATCATGGGGTATACAAGGTAATATACTAGGTTTTATTAAAAAAATTCTCTCAAACAGATATTTCAGAGTACGCCTTGGATCTACATTGTCAGATCGTTTTCGGTTAGAGAATGGCGTCCCGCAGGGAAGTGTACTTAGTGTGACCTTGTTTGCCGTTGCCATCAATAGTATAACTACTAATGTGCGGTCTCCTGTTCGCTGTTCTCTATTTGTGGATGACTTTGCAATTTATGTTAGTGCTAGAAGTTTGGCCTCAGCTGAAAGAACACTTCAGCTTACAGTAAATAGATCGCAGTCATGGACGAATTCTACTGGGTTTAAATTTTCTGCCGCTAAAACTCAATGTATTGCCTTCAGTCGCCGTCGACAGATCCGAACTCCTTCAATATTTCTCGATAGTACAGAAATTCGGACCATTCCATCTGTTCGATTTTTGGGGTTAATATTCGACCAAAGACTATCATGGAACCCTCATTTGCATGATTTAAAGTTACGATGTAACAAAATTCTCGATATGTTGAGGGTGCTTAGTGGTTCTCGATGGGGCGCTGATAGGACCTGTATGCTGATGTTTTACCGTGCGGTGATTCGTTCGCGGATTGATTATGGCAGCATTGTATATTCGTCTGCACAACTATCCGTATTGAAAAAAATAGATCCAGTCCATCACTCTGCAATACGACTCGTCTCTGGAGCCTTCCGTTCTAGTCCCGTTGTAAGCATTCTAGCCGAGACTGGGGAACCTTCACTCTCTCGACGGAGACAGAAAGTACAGTTAACTTATGTAAGCAATTTATCATCTAAACCATGGCACCCTGCTTTTAATACAGTTTTCAAAAATCAATTGGTGCGACAGTATGAAACTCGACCGAATGCTACTGCTCCTCTTGGTATTAGAACTTCCCGTATTTTTGATGACTTAGATATTGACCTGCTGTTTTGTAAGGTCCCCCCCCCAATGTTTGTAAGGTCCCAATATTTTATTCCTCCGTGGACTATTACCATGCCGACAGTCGATTTATCACTATCGTCTTACGTAAAATACAACACTCCTGACGTAGTGTATCGTCAGGAGTTCCTTCATATTCTACATTCCAACCCATCTAGTGAAATTATTTTTACAGATGGTTCAAAACTGGAAGATAAAGTCGGTTGTGCATTTTACACATTAGGGCAAACGTGTAAGTATGGATTACCCTCAATTTGTAGTGTCTTTACTGCTGAACTGTTTTCTATCTTGAAGGCTTTGAACACTGTTGTATCCAATTCTGCTCATTATCTTGTGTGTTCCTATTCAAAAAGTGCACTCCAGGCTATCCATGATATGTATTCGGTAAATCCTCTAGTTCACGATATTTTGTGCCGTATTTGCAGCCTTGAACTACGAGGTGTTGGAGTAACATTTTGCTGGATACCAGGACACTGCGGGATAATTGGAAACACTAGAGCGGATATTGCAGCAAAGGAAGCAACTATGCTGCCGCCAAGCACGCACCGTGTATTTTGTTCAGACTGTCTTTCCAAAATAAAACAATTACTTCAATTGCGTTGGGAAGATGAATGGACAGCCTTGGACAATAACAGATTGAGGGTAATTAAACATACTGTTTGCCCCTGGGGGTCGTCTCTAAGAACAATTCGAAGGGAGGAGGTTGTCGTTACACGCATCCGCATTGGTCACTCGTTGTTGACACATGGTTTTTTAATGGGACGCGGGGAGCCACCTATATGTCAACTTTGTGGAGAAACAATCACAATGAAACACTTGATGTTAGACTGCGATTGCTTGAGAACCATGCGTTTAATATATGGATTAGGAAACTGTATGCAGGCGATCTTGGGGGACGACTCGGCGATCATTGATCGCGTTTTGGCCTTCCTGAGACGCTTGCATGTATATCAATATATTTAATTTTTTTTTTTTTAGTATTTATATATTCTTTATAGTTTATATTTTTGTTAACTAGTTTTAGGAAATTTTATTTTTTTAAATATTTATTGTCTTCCTGTTTAATTAGGACCCCTTTACAGTCCACCTTTATATTGTTTTGTTTTTAGTTATTTATTCTTGTTATCTAGTTTGTAAGTAATGTTACGTTTTATCGCTCTGTTGTTTCTTTTCTCTAGTAGTAGTACTTAGGCGATGATAGCATTAATGTCCTTTTCGCCTTAAAAAAAAAAAAAACATGTTACGGGCAGTGGTGGAATTGCACGCGTACAGAGACAACGACGGTGAGTATATTATCAAAGAATTAGACATCGTCAGCCGCTTTTCATACAGTGTTACAATGTTTAAATCGCAATTCGGCTTTCAAACGCTGAACGAAAAAAGCAAGAAAATAGCTCGATGGCTTCGTGAACATTTTCACGGCATAGAATGGGCAGACGTTGAGGTACCGTTCGACGAGGACACAGTACGCGCCTTGCTCAAACCTTTTTCCACCTTTTACACTAAAGGTACAGAAAAAGCCAATTTTTACGCCGTTACAATCCTAACGTTTTGGAATTACCCGAAACGTTGGATAACAATAATAACAATATATGTACATACTTTAAATAAATGCATATTACCTAGCCATAATAATAATAATATTAAGGATTGTAGTAGGTGTGCTCTGCAGAGCGCTAAATATTATTACGGTTTACTAGATGCTTAGCGTACGCGAGTGTATGAGTTTAGGTCACTGGCGTTGAGTTGGTTCTTCCGTATGTGAAAGATCACTTGCCTGGAGTTAGTTCTCCCGCAAACCTGCTTGCGCGCGTGTGTGTGTGTGTGTGTGCGTGGGGTGCAAGATCACTGGCGCGTGGAATTAAATCTCCCGTAAACCTGTGCCTGTGTGTGAGTCAAAGGTCACTAGCGTGGAGTTAGTTCTCCTGTAAACCTGTGTGTGTGTGTGTGTGTGTGTGTGTGTGTGTTTGTGTGTGTGTATGTATTTGTCAAGGTCACTGGAGTGGAGTTAGTTCTTCCGTAAACCTGTGAGAGTGTCTTTTATTTAAGGTCACTAGCGTGGAGTTAGCTCTCCCGTAAACCTGAAGTCACCGGCCTGGAGCAGGTTCTCCCTTAGAACTGTGTGCGCGCGCACGCTAAGCAGAGGGTGTAAATCGTATGTAGTTATTCGCTAAAAAGACAAAATACAAACAAATTTTAAAAAATATAAAGTAAATTAAAAATATTTTGGGAGGACTACAATTTTGTCATGGAGTGGTAGTCACCGGAAGTAGCGATGATTGAAGCTACTCCCTCATGGGGTTGAGCCTTCAGCTCAATCCCGGATTGCAATGTGGGCTGCGGTGGCGGCACCTCAACCGCATCGTACGACGGTTCCAACTCTGTGAATTGTCACAGAGGACAATTCGAGGTAACGTACAGACAAATTAGCATAAAGTTTTCATCTTGTACCTGCTGTATATACGACTGTTATACAACTAATAAATGCTATTGAATTTCAATTTTTGTCACATTTTATTTTCAATCACCCACCACCACCACCACCTTGTGTACAGGTGCCGGTGTCCCGGCTTATTGTACCTCCTGACCTCGAGGCCGCATTGTGAATAAATACGAAAGTTCAACGAGGGTTCGACGAGGGTTAAACGAGGGGTTCGACTAGAGGTTTCAACTAACCGGCGGCGGCGAACGAGGCATCCGAAAAAGCAAAACGAAGGTTTCAATATGGCGTAACACACGTACGCCATATACGTACACTATAACGTCATGGTTGTACATAGATTGACGACTACGATGACGATTATATAGTTTTATCGTGCATTATAATACCGGGTGAGTGGCTCGTACACAAGACGGCCTGTGGAGCTCGCGATCGGTTACCGATCACACACACACAAACACACCGGTCATCAGCCGAATTTTATCTAGATTCTCTCACGAAGTAAGCCCGGGCAGTGCCACGATGACAACAGAGCCTGGGCATATACTACAACGGTTACTTGTACCGAT
Source organism: Callitettix versicolor (assembly GCA_022606455.1). Classification (NCBI taxonomy): domain Eukaryota; kingdom Metazoa; phylum Arthropoda; class Insecta; order Hemiptera; family Cercopidae; genus Callitettix; species Callitettix versicolor. The sequence goes on from CM040186.1 coordinate 25,058,747, forward strand.
CGGCTACAGATAAATTTCCCACGGCACAAAGCCGAAAACCGAATTTTACCCGAACAATCACACGGTTCGCTTTTTCATCGATTTTTCCCACAGTGAGCCTGGGCAGGTTCCATGATGGCGACAAGGAGGACACGCGGTGAACATCGGTCAAACATACCGACGTCATTTACCGTCCCGAAACGTTATTTCATATATCTCAAATCGCACTAATTTCCCCGTCGTCAACGTGGACCAGTGGTTATTTTTTTAATTATTTTTTTTTTTTGGTGTTTAACGTCCGACTATTGTGCACACTTGGGCTAATGCAGACGGTGGGATGATTTTATAGCGTATGAAAATGCCAAGCCCTCGCCGGGAATCGAACCCGGATCCTCGGGGTGAAAGCCTAGTACGCTATCCACTAGACCACCGAGGCGGCTCCCCAGTGGTTATAGCGTGTGTCTCACACGCGCAACGTTCCCGGTTCGAGCCCCGCCAGAAACGTACAACTTTTTTTTCAAGTATACATTTATTTATGTAATTAATTAATAACAGACACCGACGTCACAACATGATGTCACTAACGAATGCGCAAATTATAACCCCTCATTTCGTATTCCGACGTCACACACCGACGTCACAATCCGACGTCACACCCAGACGTCACACTCCAACGTCACAACCTTACGTCACACCCTGACGTCGCACTCCTACGTCACAGCATGACGTCACATCATTGCGTCACAGCAATGCGTCAATCATGCGTCACGTCAATTGATGACGTCAGATTTTGTGCCAAAATGGCGGCCTTTCTACTAGCCTACTTTAAAATAGGCTTCAATTCTTTTTCATCATATATATCTTCTCTAAATCTACCACTGTGACATCGAATTCTGTGATAGCTGATGTCGCACTTTAGACAGTTTATTTTAAACGCAGCACTTTAGAAAGTTCTCCACATTTTAGAATTTCTTAAATGCACTTTTTTTAACTCCTTTGTGTTTTACGTTCGTGGCTAAGAGTTTTACTGACTTACGTCATAAGTTATTTGGCGGTTGTTTTTTGTTTCGTGGCTTTCATTTATTTTAGATAAATGACGTGGTGGCCTAGTTGATAGTGTATTGAGCTTCCACCGCGAGGACCCGAGTTCGATTCCCGGCCAAGGCTTGGCATTTTCATACGCTATAAATCATCCCATCGTCTACATTAGCCCAAGTGTGCACAATATTCGGACGTTAAACACAAAAAAATGTATTAGTGTTTAGTTTTAGTACCCTTTTTTTTGTATTCTGGGCGATGATAGCTTTCATGTGCTTTTTGCATAAATAACAAAACAAAATCTATTGTTTACCGCAGTGGGTTTCAATGTACTTCAGTGCCGAAGATATCATCAGTACTGCCAACATAACAGTAGCTTACCGTTAAATTGTTAGTGCAATTTACAATCGTAGAATTAAAGTAATAAAAAAAATTAGTTTAGTGAACTGACATACTTACTGCCATAATCAGAACAGCGAATGTAAGCCAACACTCCGTATAAATAATCGTAATGAACGATGATGAGTTTAAATGTGTAAACTTTGTTTGGATTTTCTGAAATTTAAAAAAAACAGTTCTTTCAAATTAACATGTATGTTTACGAAACATTATTTATTAACTTAAATTTATAGAAAATCATTGTGTACCCCTCTCTCAACAGATATAATTTTAAAACAATTCTAATAAATACATAACATTTCAAGTGATATTCGCAAGGAATTGACAGCTTAAAGAATCGAAGTGACATTGTATTGTAATAAACGGACTGTTCAGGATTTGTAACTTTTTTTATTTAGTCCTGAATCATTTGCTGATGACACCGCTATCCTTGCTGTTGATGATTGTGTTGAAAAGGCCACGAATAAAAAACTACAAGGTGCAATGGATTGGATAAGTACCTGGCCAAAGCACTGACGAGTTAAACTGAATGAGACAAAATCAATGCATATAAACTTTACCAATAGGAAGATTGCCACCCATCCATTGTTTATCGATGCTCAAGCTGTTCCTTACTCCAACAATGCCAAATACTTGGGGATACAAAGCTCAAGTGGAAAGTCCATGTAAAGAAAAAGGTTGAAGAGGTTAGAATAAAATACAGAAAACATTACTGGCTGCTTTGGACGTAACTCTGAGCTTTCAGTGCAGAATAACATTTTAATATATAAACAAATATTGAAACCAGTATGGACATATGGCTTGCAATTGTGGGGTTGTACAAAACCGTGGAATAAAAAATAATCCAAAATTTCCAAAACAAAGTCTTGCGAGGAATAGTCAATGCCCCATGGTATATTCGTAACAATGATTTAAATCGGGACTTGAACATCAGGCTTGTCTCAGAGGAAGTTAAAAAATGTGCAACTAGTTATAATCTACGGCTTCTTACGCATGCAAATTGTGAGATGGAGGCAGTACGTCAAGTGACCAGCAACGTTCGCCGCCTCAAGAGGACTAAACCTCATGAACTGCTCCACTGATGTGAAGAAAGTTATTAATGTAATAGCTATCCTATAAATGTGACTTTGTTGTAGACGTAAACCATTAGTCGATCTTGTAAAGATTGCTTATGTGTATTAAATAAATAAAAAAATAATAAAAAAATTATTTCTGAAAATAATAATTTTAAAAATTAATTATTTCAGTACAAAATTATTTTTACTGAAAGTGAATATAACAAACAAATAGTGTGCTGCTATTAAAAAAATATTGTATTATCCGAGAAAGTTCCTGTTCAAAAACATGCTTTAAATCATCATTAACATTGTTTCTTTCAATACCACTACAATAAGAAAACATAGGAAGTTATATCTGATAACCTACTGTTTTTTGCAAGCCTAAAGAGTGCGCTAATGGTGTCTCGATAGCATCGTCAGCTGTCCTAAATATATCGACTTTTACAGGAGTAAAACGTTTTGCATCACACTATGGTGAAAATATTTGTATAACTTAGCTTATCTATTTACATTAATACTTGAACTAACAAGCGTTGAATTTAAGTTTAATGAATTGTTTTATTTTAATTTTAAAAAATATTAATTTTTCGTTTGCAGTACTTTCTAAATATTTATTTCAGTGAGAGAACTAGCTAATTCCTAATCAGAAAACGTCGCTGCATTCTCCGTCTTCGACCTCGGAACCCAGATTACCCAAATCAATAACAAAATTGTCAAGGATGTCTTCAATTTTGTCCCCAGGAATCTATCTCATTCTTTATGTTGTGTGTGTGTGTGTGTGTGTGTGTGTGTGTGTGTGTGTGTGTGTGTGTATGTGTTTTGCGATGCCAAAAATGGGGGAAAAAAATCTTTTATAGACGACCTGGGGTAAAGTCACTCCTTAGAGTGCGGGACTCAAATTAAGTTCAAACTCAAGTTAAGAGATGTTGCTACCCAACCTATCTAATTTTTTCTATCTAAAAATACGTGTGAAATTTCATTAACAGGTGACACGTACTTATGTGACGTCGCCGACTTTGTCTATCTAAAAATACGTGTGAAATTTCATTAACAGGCGACAAGTACTTATGTGACGTCGTCGACTTTGTCTATCTAAAAAGACGTGTGGAATTTCATTAACAGGCGACAAGTACTTATGTGACGTCGTCGACTTTGTCTATCTAAAAATACGTGTGAAATTTCATTAACAGGCGACAAGTACTTATGTGACGTCGTCGACTTTGTCTATCTAAAAATACGTGTGAAATTTCATTAACAGGCGACAAGTACTTATGTGACGTCGTCGACTTTGTCTATCTAAAAAGACGTGTGGAATTTCATTAACAGACGATAAGTACTTATGTGACGTCATCGACTTTGTCTATCTAAAAAGACGTGTGGAATTTCATTAACAGACGATAAGTACTTATGTGACATCATCGAATTAGTATATCTAAAAAGACTTGTGGAATTTCATTAAAAGGCGACAAGTACTTATGTGACGTCGTCGACTTTGTCTATCTAAAAATACGTGTGAAATTTCATTAACAGGCGACAAGTACTTATGTGACGTCATCGAATTTGTATATCTAAAAATACGTGTGGAATTTCATTAACAGGCGACAAGTACTTATGTGACGTCGTCGACTTTGTCGATCTAAAAAGACGTGTTAAATTTCATTAACATGCGACAAGTACTTATGTGACGTCATCGAATTTGTATATCTAAAAAGACGTGTGGAATTTCATTAACAGGCGACAAGTACTTATGTGACGTCGTCGACTTTGTCGATCTAAAAAGACGTGTTAAATTTCATTAACATGCGACAAGTACTTATGTGACGTCATCGACTTTGTCTATCTAAAAAACGTTTGAAATCTCATTACATGCGACGAGTATTTATGTGACGTCATCGTCTTTGTTTATCTAAAAAGACACGTGAAATATCATTAAAAGGCGACAATTACTTATGTGACGTCATCGAATTTGTATATCTAAAAAGACGTTTTAATTTCATTAATAGGCGACAAGTACTTATGTGACGTCATCGACTTTGTCTATCTAAAAAGACGTGTTAAATTTCATTAACAGGCGACAAGTACTTATGTGACGACATCGACTTTGTCTATTCATAGATATTCTTGTCTGTTTAGTGACAGGTTCGTATTGTTGATGCTGTAAATCATAAAGTTATAATCGTATTTTTTCGATATAACACTATTATCATTGTTAATTAAAATTTTGCGAACTAGCTTGTTTTCTTTATTGACAGTATTGTGTTTAATGGATTAAAGAATAATATTTTTTAAAATAATTAATAATTAACTAATATTTAGGAACTACATACTAACTTGGGTCTGGTATTTCTTCTTCTATCACGACTCCTTTGAGAAATCATGTAATTTATATGTACGTGTTCTGCCTTTCTTAAATTTAGCACTGGAAATAACAAAAACAAGTAAATATAAATACAATTGCATAAAAATTAATATTCAAGTAATATATATTTCATCAATATATAATTTACATTTTTCTGAACTTCTATGTTTTTTCGTACTGTTCATTTTTGTTTAATTCTTTTGAACAATCGATATATATATATATATATATTTATTTATATATATATATATATATATATATATATTAAAATTAATTTGAAATAATAGAAATAGTGACCGTTCTGTGTAAAAGATTCAATTAAAAAATAAATGATTATTTACACAAAAACAAGCTATACATTCTGCATGCGCGCGCGCGCGCGTTTGTGTGTGTTGCTGTTTTTTTTGCAAAGACAACAATGTACTGAAAGTCTCTACGCAGAGCACAAGGATAACTTGTTCGCCGTTACCTAGTTCCCGCACTGTATTTCCCAAATGCCAGCAAGAACTATTTGAGATGCACTATAAGGGTTGAAAAGATATGTTCTACCCCCTCGTGAAAGAAATTAGTGATCATAAAAGATAAAAAGACCATTTCCCCTGCCTCACCAGGATTCATCCATCCCCTGGTGTGAATGTTTAGGTCTTCACACAATCACCTGAACATAGCTTATTTTATTGCACTATATTCTTGCATTATTTAGGTGTTCATTAACCTTTTAAATTTCACTTAATATTTTTTTCCTATAACTCGAATTAAGAAGGACGTAATCTCGGGTCTGAGGATTCGTTGACAGCTTGTTGGTAATCTAGATTGTGTTTGTTTTATAGCTCAATAATTTTACTCGAAAATATATTCTAGTTTTAATTTCTAAATTTAATTAACTAAAATATTTCGACTTCTAATAATTTGGCAATAATTTATTAGCATTAATAACTGTACAAGGTTGCTTTTTAACTTAATTTAACGTCTGTTATTTAATACTTATTTAACTGAATATTTGTTTTATTTTAAAATTAAATTTAAATTACGAGTGTGACTATTAAATAACAAGACTGACGCTGCGGCGGAACAAGTACGCATGCGCCAACCGCCATTGACCGGCAGCTGTTTAGTGTGAAGCTTTCTCTTCAAAATGCAGTTAGTTTCGTTTGTGTAACCAACACCGTTTAGTCATAACTTTTATTTCCGTTAGTGTTGTTATTTTGTTTTGCCGGAAAAAATGGTTAATGTAATAAAAGAGCAACGAATTGTTGTTAAATTTCACTTCAAATTTGGAAAAACCGCTACTGAAACTCATAATTTACTGAAAGAAGTGTATGGCAGTGAATATTTATTGCGGGCACGTGTATTCGAATGGTTTAAGCGTTTTCAAGATGGCCGACAAGGCGTTGAGATGACTCGCGGCCAGGTCGCCCTTCAATGTCGAAAACATCCGATGACAATGTCGAAAACGTTACTAATTTGATTCGGTCTGACCGTCGATTAAGTATTCGTGCAATTGGTGAAACTGTAGGCATTCATAAAGAATGAGTACGGCAAATTTTACGTGACAATTTGAACATGCGAAAAGTGTGTGCCAAAATGGTGCCAAAAATTCTTACGTTTGAACAACAAGCAGCTTGCAAAAATGTTTGTACTGACACTTTGGATGCCATTGAAAATGACCCAAATTTATTGGAAAGGATAATAACATGTGATGAATCGTGGTTTTTTACGTATGATCCGGAAACAAATCGCCAATCCATGCATTGGAAGACCGCAACTTCATCGAGAGCCAAAAAAACAAGAATCAGCAAGTCAAAATTTAAAGCAATGATGATTGTTTTTTTCGATATTCATGGGATTGTGTACCTTCACTGGCTTCCTGAAGGTCATACAATTAATCAATATTACTACCTTGAAGTAAACTACGTGAAAGAGTTAGAAAAAACGACCCGAAATATGGAAGGACAAATCATGGGTTTTCCACCAAGACAATGCGCCAGCTCATTCCGCGTTATCTGTCAAGAAGTTAGGTTATGTACTTGATTAGTTAGGTTAGGTTAGGTTAGGTTAGGAAACAATTTAGTTTAGGTTAGGTTAGGTTAGGTTAGGTTAGTTTAGGTTTTAGGTTAGGTTAGGATTAGGTTTATTTAGGTTAGGTTAGGTTAGTTGTTAGGTTAGTTGTTGGTTAGTTTAGTTGTTATTATGTTAGGTTAGGGTTAGGTTAGATTAGGTTTTTCGCCGTTATTTGATTAGACGATTAGGTAATTATTTCAATTATTTTATAAATTTTACACATAAAACTATTTCCGTAATTAGGTTAGGTTAGGTTAGGTTAGGTTAGAAACAAATTTTGTTGAAACGATTTCTGTTAGGTTAGTAAATCCCGTTAGGTTAGGTTATGGTTGCGTGTGCGCGTGCGTGTGTGGTTAGTGTGTTAGTGTGTGTGTGTGGTTAGGTTAGGTTGTATGTTTGTGTGTGTGCGTGCGAGCGAGCGCGTGTGCATGTGTGCACACGCGTGCGAGTACATGTGTGTGTGTGTGTGTGTGTGCGCGTGCGCGCGCGCGCATATGTGCGTGCATGTGTGTGCGCGCACGCGTGCATATGTGTGTGTGTGTGTGTGTGTGTGTGCGTGTGTTCGTGTGAGCGCGGGCGGCGTGCCTGTGTGATTTGGGAAGAAGAAATAGAATGTCCAAAATGGGGACAAACTTTTGATTTTGGAAACACTCATTGGTTGTATAAGTAAATCTGCACTATCCGACAAAACACTGAATTCCAAAAATGCAATCAGCAGCCACATCGTACGGACATTACGCGCACTGCTCACTGGACAGGAATTATTCTGACTGTTTTTTTCACCGAAAACATTCGAAACAATTATTTTGTTTTTGTTTCCATTACAATTGCAAAAAATAAAACAAAACTAATATTTTATTTTTCAATTTTATTCTGTACTAATTGCATTTTTAAAATGACAATTATTAACAATAAATTTAAAATGTTCTAATGGAATTTTAAAATTATTTACCAAAACCTTTCTGTGGTTGCCTGTAAAACTACAGCTGATTGCCTAACTTTGACCAGAACTTTCGTTAAAGATAACAGCTGGTTTGTTTTTATATATAAAGAAAATAATAAAATAGTTTTAAATTATTTAAAGTTAGCTAATTACTATAATAATTAGTAAATAAAAATGTATACATTTTACTTAAATACAATTAGTAGTTCCCTTATTTTTTAATAATATAAATATATATATATATAAAGTATTTTAAAAAATCGCCGAACATTTCTACATTGTACATGCAATAGTATAGCAATAGTATTGCTTAGATTATAGATTGACTAAATTCCAAACGGCAAAGTAAAGATTTTTAATTTTTTGCGACAAATATCGTCATGTAATATAACTATTTTACATTATTAAAACCTACTAACTGTAGATGGAATGTTAGTGAACATTTTATCGCACATTACGACCGTTCGTTTTCAAAATTCACCGAAAACATTGTAAGATTCCAGAGTACTGCACGAGGCTGCTTTGTCGCGGTATTGCGCACCCTTAGGAAAATAATACAGCATTGGTAGTACACGTACTGGGCAAGGCAAAGTGTTAAGAGATAAACAGGATTTAAAAATTGGTAGATTAATTCTTGTCAACTAATTTTTGTCACGAGAAAATTTAATAATTGCACTTGTAATCGTTTTTTTCTTCTGCAACATTCACACACTTACAGCTTAAAGTACTGAATTGGTTTTATCAACAATATATTGTATTACGTATTCATTCAATTTGCAAGGTGTGCCTTTTGCATTAAAAATTTCAAAATTAAGTGACTTAACGATTGTAAAATTGTTTAAAAAAATATCATTTATGATCATTCATTTTATTCGTTATTTTTGCAGTAAAACTGTAACATTTGCAATAATAACGTTGCAGTAAAGTGCTTAAACATTTAACGATTTCGAAACTTTACTGAACAGCTGTTCTAAGAAAAAATTACATTAATGTTAGGAAATATTTTTAAAAAATATCTTATTTAAGTTCTCTACAATCTCGACGTTATGGAAAATTCATAGAAAATATTTTCTAAATTTTTTCCAACCCAAAAAAATTACCTCTCACAACCGCAAACGTTCATGCAAAATATCTACCTCTAATAAAACCACAAGTTCACGCAGAAAACAAAATCACCAATAACTTCAAAATAATTAAAAACAGCATATGTAATTTTCTACTTACGCTAACCTGAACGTGAAGTTTGTAATATGGCTACTTCTTCCCACAACGTTATATAGGTAGTTTTAGCCTTGAAAAACCATGAAAACAGCTAATCAAACAGCTGACGGTATGCGAAAATAATTTTATGAACAAAGCATTTCGTTTATTCAAAGCAAATAATTGTCTTTAACCAGCTGCTGCAGGAATGCACAAAGAACGCAAAAGTTCAGTAATTTTTTTTACTGAATTTTATTTAATATAACATTTTCGGAGCAAAAAATACAGGAAAATACAGATTTAGCGGAACATGGATGTCTGTGAAAGGTGCCGTATCGACAAAAACTAGTTTCACATAGGCTGATACAATTCAATACATTCAACACTTTCATTTATGTAATTCACTGCAAAAATAACTAAAATATAGTATAAGGCCTTGCATGTTCAAATACGAATACGAATCGCCCTTAAGTAGATATGTCAGGTGATAGATATATACTTTTTATCGGGGCTAGTTTGTAAGTGACGAGCGAGGTCGATAACCCTTTTCTAAATCTTGAAAACAAAATTTAAGCCATTTTTGATTAAAAAATTTAATTTTTTTAATGATTCTTTCAAAAAGTAGTTCGAGGTTCTGTTTGTGGGTCTGCAAAGCGTCTTCCATTACTTTTGGTAATTTGTGCCAAATAATTAAATATTACAGTACAAAGTTTCTTACAGCCTGCAGTAAATTACAAAACATATTGTAATTAAAGAAGATTTTGTCAGTAAGTGCGCTAACACTTACTTAGTAATCACTTAATTTGTATAAGTTATTACTGTTAAACATCTGTTTAAGAAAAATAAATTTAACTTACATCATTAGTAGTGAATGAGGTGTCAGGTTTTTGTCACATTTACCTACGTAGTTGTAATAGTTATGTCTCCTTTTATCAGTTACTGTTCCTGTTCCGGTTCCACTTCCTGGCAGAACACCGCACTTGTAAACAGCAGGTATATCTCCAAATGCATCAAAGCGATGAATGAACAAACTGAAAATAGTTTGACAATAACAACTGCTAAGTCAGTATCACTGTGACAATTGTAATAGTTAAATACATGCACATATATATTCTCTGTTATAAGTGGAATATTTCAATATGTAACTGTTGTAAATTATAACAGGTAAAGCCACATAATAGTTTACAATGTAAATATTACAAAACGTGTGAAATATTTAAAACACATTGTAATTGTAACGGAAGTAACTGTTAATTTACTGTGCGAAATAGGATGGTAAAATTTTTTTTCGAATAGCGCATTTAGAGGGCACGCATAATCAACTTCTTAGCCCATGCTTTCTTTATATTCCTTGAGTGGTTTTCTCTATCCTCTTGCGTCCACTCTATTTCTCTCCTGCACGTGAGTCTTTTACTCTGCCGCAACTCAAGTTGCCGTATTGTACTTCTGAATATTGCGGTAAATTATTATAATATTAATATTTTAAATTATATAATATATATGTTACATCAAAAAATTGTGTGTGTGTGTGTGTGTGTGGGTGTGTGTGTGTGTGGGGTGGGTGTGTGTGTGTGTGTGTGGTGTGTGTGTGTGGGTGGGAGTGGGTGGTTTGCGTGTGCGGGTGGGAGTGGGTGTGCGTTTATGTGTGTGTGTTTTTTAACGTCCGACTATTGTGCACACTTGGGCTAATGCAGATGATGGGATGATTTATAGCGTATGAAAATGCCAAGCCCTGGCCGGGATTCGAACCCGGGTCCTCGGGGTGAAATTCCAGTACGCTATCAACTAGGCCACAGAGGAGTCTATGTGTGTGTGTATGTGTGTGTATTTGTGTGTGGGTGGGGGTGCGCGCGCGCGTGTGTGTGGTTGGGGGGTGTATGTGTGTGTGGGGGGTTACGTGTGTGTGCGTATGTATGTGTATGTGTGGGTGGGTGGATGGGTGTATGTGTGTGTATAGGATGTGGATGTGTGTGTGTGTGTGTGTGTGGGTGTGTGGTGTGTGTGTGTGTGTGTGTTGTGTATTTGTGTGTGTGTGTGTGTGTGTGTGTGTGTGTGTGTGTGTGTGTGTTTGTGTATTTGTATGTGGGTGGGGGAGCGCTCCCTTTGGTGTGTGGGTGGGGTAGGAGTTCGCACGTGTGTGGGTGTGTGTAGGTGTAGGTTTTTCAAAGACACCTTGAAAACTTCGGGATATATATCCTAGGATCAATATAAGAAAAAACAACCAATTCGTTTCTTATTTATAATTTGAGCACGCGAACAGAACTTCTCGGATTATTGAATTTAGTTTTGAAAGAGGGAAAGTTTGTTCGAGCGTATTTCTTAAGTTCCCAAGCATCTGACAAGGTGTGGTGTCTATGGAGACAATTTTAAATAATGATTTGTCGGTCATTGACAGAGTTCTAGATTGTTTACATCGAATAAATGTATTTGAATCACTCTAGCTGTGGTATTGATTTACACATTTTTTTAAAATAGTATTTGTTTTGTTTTCAAAATTTTATTCCTGTTAATCCTTCTTTAATAAGTTGATATATTTTTGAAATGTTATCTAGTTTTACTGTTTAGTGTTTAGTTTTAGTAATATATTAACAATGTTTAGATTTAGTTTCCCCTCCGTGTAAGACATTTTGCAGGACGGCGATTATAGCCTTTATGTGCTTTTCACCAAAAGCCGTAATTAAAAAAAGACGTTCCTCAACAATACTGTCAAACTAAGATCCTATTTTACAGACAGAATGTTCCGTGTGAAATATGTGTGTATATATTCGGAATTTAAAGTGATCAGTGCTGGTATGCCACAGCAAGCATTTGCTGTACTTGCTATATGCAGGTGGATGAAGAGACCTCAGTGGTTACACTTGCGGACGATACTTCTATACCAGTTGTCGGCGGTAATGTTAAAGAAGCAACAGAGAAACTACAGAATACCATCCTGAAAGTTAACGTGTGGACCAAAGGTGGAGTATAAAACTTAATGTGTCTAAGTCAACTCGTATTAATTGTACTAAAAAAAGAAAGAAGTGCCAGTATTAATAAACAGTAAAATTATTTCATACAGAAATATTTGGGAATTATTTTGGATTCAAAGCTGAACTAGACGTGATGGTTCCTAAGCATCGGCGAGAATACTCACGACGGGACTTGAACGGAAAGAACCAGAAACAAGACGGATTGCAGAGTTATGGACGGGATCTAGTTTCTTTAAAATCGATGGTCTAGCAGATGAATATACAATGCTGCCATAATCAATTCGCGAACGAATTACGGCACGGTAAAACATCAGCATACAAGTGCTATCAGCGCCCCATCGAGATCCACTAAGAACCCTCAACATATCGAGGATTTTGGTGCATCGTAACTTTAAATCATGCACATGAGGGCTCCTTTCGTCAAATATTAGACCCAAAAATCGAACGGATGGAAAAGTCCGAAGCTGTGTACCATCAAGATATAACGACGGAGCTTGGATCTGTCGACGGCGACTGAAAGCAATACAGTGAGTTTTAGCAGCGGAGAATTTAAAGCCAGTAGTTCTCGTCCAGGTCTGCAACCTATTTATTACCAGCTGAAGGGTTCTTTCAGCTGTTGCCATGTTTCTGGTGCTTACGTAAATAGCAAAATCGTCTACAAAGAGAGAACATCTGACAGGGGACCGTACATTAGATGTTATGCTATTGATTGCAATAGCAAACAGAGTAACACTAAGTACTCTCCCCTGTGGAACACCATTCTCTAAGTAGAAGCGATCTGATAGAGTACTACCAAGACGCACCCTATAATACCTATTACTGAGGAAGTTTTGGATAAAATACAGAATCCTGCCTTGTATACCCCATGATTTTAAAGTGTTCAAAATTCCCCTTCTCCAAGGCATGTCGTAAGAATTCTCTAGGTCGAAAAAAACAGCTACTAGCGTTTGACGCAAGAGAAGGGCATTTTTTATTTCAGATTCTAAAGATACTAATTGATCCACGGAACATCGTCCTTGCCTAAAGCCGCACTGGTCTTTGTAAAGTAAATTGTTAGTTTCCAAATACCAAACAAGGCGACGATTTACCATTTTTTTTCTACCAGCTTGAAAGGAACGCTGGTAAGAGAAATCGGACGATATCTACTTGCATCAGTTTTATCTTTACCTGCCTTAAAAATAGGAATTACTATTGCTTCCAACCAAGCGTCAGAGAAAGTATGTTCATCGAATATACGATTGTATACCTCGAGGAGGGCAAGCCTACCTGACGTTGGAAGGTTTTAGATCATGGAATATACGAGGTTGTCAGGACCGGGAGCTGTGTCCTTCGTTGAAGACAGTGCAGATTCCAGCTCATGCAGAGTAAACAGACTATTAAGAGGAGAGTCGTCAGGAGTTCCGATGGTGAACGGCAGTGGTTCCATTGCACTTTTATATTTACGAAAGGCAGCGTTATACGTCGTAGAACAGGAGTAGCTAGCAAAAGATGATCCTACTTGCTCAGTCAGTGCTTTAACAGTTTTAGTCAGTTCATCGCATTTCTACATGAGGTCTTGCTACTAGACGAGACCGAGGCAAAAGACTTACCCTCAATTATTCTTGAACTGTTGAATATTTTTTTAGCTTCTGAAAATGAAACTTTATCCCTTGCCATGATATTCAAAACTGCTTTCTCGTCCTTATACTTGGGACAGCTAAAGTAACGAGCCGGATGATCGCCACCATAATTGGAACACTTTGGGTCATCCGTGCAATTTTCACTACTTTGGCCATTTGAACCACAATTACCACATATTTCGGGCTTTCTGCATGTAGAACTCACGTGTCTAAACACCTGACACTTAAAGCATCTTCTCGGGTTTGGAACGTAAGCTCGAACAGAAAGCGTTTGATATCCGGCAAATATATATATTCCGGGATTGTTGGTTTACCAAAAGCTAGAATGAGGGAAGCAGTTGGTATTTTTTTGCCATTTTCATTTAGCAGAATGTGATAAACATCCGTAACTGACTCTGATGCCAACTCAGACTTTATCTCCTCAAGGTCTAGGTGGAGGAGATCTCTGCACGTTACCACTCCTTTAGCAAAATTCAAGGTTCTGTGGGGCTCCACAGAAACCTTGATCCGATCAAAAAAGGAGGACATTTTTAGGAGCGACAAACTCTGCTTGTCGCTACTAGTCTGAACTAACAGCGTACCATTTTGTAGCTTCCTAATAGAACCTACAGTACCTACTCTTCCAACGATATCCTTGTTTATGAGGAAGGGAGACACCTTCGATAGGTCGGACCCTTCCTCAGAATTTCTGAAAACTAAAAATCTAGGAGAAGGGAGCTAAACAACTGCCGCACCCATCTCCTTTTCTTCGATGTCCATACCCCCACTGCTACTCTCAGACCTGTTCGACGTAGTCGATCGAGGCATCAACACATTTTTGGCGTTTTGTTTTCTTTATTCCATACTTTAGTTTGCCGAGCGATTCATGAATGAAGATTTTTCGAACAACTGGCACAGGGTGCACCCAAACGACCACCAGGGGCCCAGGATACTCGAACTAAAGCGAGAATCCCCAATAAATTCGGGGGGACCTCCAAATATCCTGGAGCCGAAATACATGTCTGTCAGCACTCCAGAATATTTTAGGAATGGGTTCTGGTACAACGTTACGGTTCCCCAAACCCAAGTACCACTGCAAGCCGCCCTCTATGTACTCACAGAATGCAACCATTTGTTTCGATAGACACCCATAACTCAACATTCATGTGCTTGCCAAGCGCCTATAGGCTGATCGGTTCCAGAACCTGTCCCATCAGAGGCAGTGCTAGGCACACATCAGGTTCCACATACTTGACCCCGCCAAAGGAAACCAAGCAGAATCGCCACTACCAGACATAACGGAACAAGCACAGCAAATCCCTAAATGTACGTGTGTGTGTGTGTGAAGTGTTTACATCGTAAGTGTAGTGCTGTAAGTGTAAGTGTGTTATACTCGGGTGCCGCGAGGTTCGTCTAGGTCTTCTCACTAGGTGCAGCTAGTCTGCACCCCCTGCGGGTGTGTATGTTTGTGTTGTGAGAGAGAGTACGTGTGTATGTAGAGTAAATGAGTGAGAGTAGAATGAGCTAGAGGTATGGTGGGGTCGCTAAGCCCATCAGCTGCTCACTTCAGCTGCCTCCGCCGGCACGAAGCGTATTAGTATGGATTACGCTCAATTTGTAGTGTCTTAACAGCCGAACTCTTAAAGGCTCTGAACACTATTAAATTCGATAGTTTGCATTACGTAGTTTGTTCTGATTCAAAAAGTGCCCTCTAGGCAATCCGGGATATGTATTCGGTAAACCCCTTGGTTCAAGATATTCTGTGCTCTGTCCATAGACTTGAAGTACGAGGTGCAAGTGTATCATTTATCTAGTTTCCTGGTCACTGTGGAATATTTGGAAACACTGTAGCGGATAATGCGGCAAAGGAAGCAACGTTTCTCCCGCCATGCACTCAATGTGTAATCTTGTCAGACTTTCTTTGTCACGTAAAACAATTATTTTTCTACAGTGGGAAAATGAATGGGCAGTTACAAGAAGTAACAAATTGAGGTTAATTAAAAATACTGTTAGTCCTTGGGGGTCGTCAATACGTGCAAGTCGCAGAGAAGAGGTGGTGATCACCCGCCTTCGCATTGGTCACTCCATGTTAACGCATGGATTTCTGATGAAACGCGGGGACCCACCTGAATGCGAGTTCTGTAGGGAAACCATCACAATAAAACATATATTGCTCGATTGTGATGGTTTCCAAAATTTGCGTGTTATGTGTGGTCTGAGCAACTGTTTGTAGACGATGTTTGGAGATAGTGCCTCGGCCGTTGACCGGAACCTTGACTTCCTACATAGTCTGAATTTTTTTAATAAAATTTACTTTTATATTTTTGTTATTGTTTGTGGTAGGACCATTTTACAGTCCTGGAAAAATTATTTATATTTACTGTTTTATTATTTTAACTTTTAAGTTGTTTTTATTTTGTTATTTAGTTTCAGGTACGTTTATATTTCTTTCATATTTCTTGTTATTATTGTAGGGCCAATTTACGGCCCTACAATTACAATAATTTGTGTGTTTGTTGTAGTTTTTAGATATATTATCTATAGCTGTTATTTTGTTTTGTTTTATTTATTTGTTTTCGTTATTATAGTTTGTTGTTTGTTTTCTTATTAAAGTTAAATTTTTGTTTATTTTATTCGTTGCTTTGTAATTTTATTTTGAGTATCGCCGATGATAACCACATCGGTTTTTCGCCGGAAAAAAAATTTCCGACCACTGTCTCAGTTAATTTTGCAATAAGCAAACGAATGGGATTCAGTGGTAAACGAAAAACTGCTTTATTTGTATATTGTTTACTCGTTAATAGTTGCATTATATTTTGGTGTCAGTGAACAGAAGCCATTTAGTTTTTGTAAAATTTATTTCTATTCTTCAATATCTACATTCTACGAAACTATGTATCGGTTACTTCAACTAGTAGTTGCGGAATTCCCGGACTGGTTACGGGCATTTAGATGTTCCCACGGTAAAAACTTTTCCGCCCATGCCGTCAGAGGTGACCATATTGTCTGCTGCTCCTTTCGCGTATACGGAAGCGACTGGGTCTTTCCAGACGCTTGATTTTATAAGGACTGAGTAGGCAACGTAGTTCTTCCTTCCTGAAAGCAAGAAAGAAACCAATAAAAACACTCTTAACGGTATTGTATTTCGTTCTATAAAAACAGTTTTGAACAACACAATTATTGACGGAAATATACAAAAGCATTTTTTTTTAATACAAACTTTCATTTGGAAGAATTAAATGTTATTAAAGTACTCGTTATTGGATACTTGAACTCTTGATACTACAGTTAAAATTATATTATTAAACAATCTAATTCATATTATATTTCTGAAAGTTTGTGTGTTTGTTTGTTTGTTATTCAATAACGCTTTAATCACTGGACCAATTGAGATGAAATTTGGTACGAATATGGTTTATGTATCAGAGATACATATAGGCCTATTCCCGTTTGACAAAACGTCATTATACTACTTACCCAGCCCAAAATAATTATTAGTTTTATCAAACTCCCTTATCAATTCCCTTGATGGGCATCAAACAACGGAACGGAATAATAAGTTTTGATCCTCGAGATATTGTTAATACATTGGGTTTATATTTTGCAGATTATTCTTCGTCTACTTCCTATAGCAATGGTTTTTGTCGTTTCAAAAATACTCAAGAAGCAATGCCATTCGTCGTTGGTACGTCTGTTTCTCCTTTGAACGCGCCCTTCTCAATAGAAGAGCTGGAATCTGCACTGTCATCCTCTTCAGATTCAGCACCAGGCCCTGATAACCTTGTATATTCCATGATTAAAAATCTTCCAACATCGGGGAGGATTTCCCTCCTGAAGATATACAATCGTATGTTTGAGGAACACTCTTTCCCTGATGTTTGGTTGGAAGCAACAGTGATTCCTATTCTTAAGCCAGGCAAAGATAAAACTGATCCAAACAGCTACCGCCCTATTTCTCTTACAAGTGTGCTATGCAAGCTAGTGGAGAAAATGGTAAATCGCCGTCTTGTTTGGTATTTAGAAAATAATAATTTACTCTCTAAGGACCAGTGTGGTTTTAGGCAAGGGCGATCTTCCATCGATCAGTTAGTTTTATTAGAATCTGCAATCCAAAATGCCTTTCTGTTACGTCAAACACTTGTTGCAATATTCTTTGACCTAGAGAAGGCATATGATATGGCTTGGAGAAGAGGAATACTAAATACATTAAAATCATGGGGTATACAAGGTAATATACTAGGTTTTATTAAAAATTTTCTCTCAAACAGATATTTCAGAGTACGCCTTGGATCTACATTGTCAGATCGTTTTCGGTTAGAGAATGGCGTCCCGCAAGGAAGTGTACTTAGTGTGACCTTGTTTGCCGTTGCTATCAATAGTATAACTACTAATGTGCGGTCTCCTGTTCGCTGTTCTCTATTTGTGGATGACTTTGCAATTTATGTCGGTGCTAGAAGTTTGGCCACAGCTGAAAGAACACTTCAGCTTACAGTAAATTGATTGCAGTCATGGACGAATTCTACTGGGTTTAAATTTTCTGCCGCTAAAACTCAATGTATTGCCTTCAGTCGCCGTCGACAGATCCGAACTCCTTCAATATTTCTAGATGGTACAGAAATTCGGACCATTCCATCTGTTCGATTTTTGGGGTTAATATTCGACCAAAGACTATAATGGAACCCTCATTTGCGTGATTTAAAGTTACGATGTAACAAAATTCTCGATATGTTGAGGGTGCTTAGTGGTTCTCGATGGGGCGCTGATAGGACCTGTATGCTGATGTTTTACCGTGCGGTGATTCGTTCGCGGATTGATTATGGCAGCATTGTATATTCGTCTGCACGACCATCCGTATTAAAAAAAATAGACCCAGTCCATCACTCTGCAATACGACTCGTCTCTGGAGCCTTCCGTTCCAGTCCCGTTGTAAGCATTCTAGCCGAGACTGGGGAACCTTCACTCTTTCGACGGAGACAGAAACTACAGCTAACTTATGTAAGCAATTTATCATCTAAACCTTGGCACCCTGCTTTTAATACAGATTTCAAAAATCAATTGGTGCGACAGTATGAAACTCGACCGAATGCTACTGCTCCTCTTGGTATTAGAACTTCCCGTATTTTTGATGACTTACGTATTGAACTACCCCCAATGTTTGAAAGGTCCTTTTGTCTTGTCCCTCCATGGAAATCAATATGCCGACTTTTGATTTCTCCTTGTGTGCATACCAG
Organism: Callitettix versicolor; assembly: GCA_022606455.1. Taxonomy (NCBI): domain Eukaryota; kingdom Metazoa; phylum Arthropoda; class Insecta; order Hemiptera; family Cercopidae; genus Callitettix; species Callitettix versicolor. The sequence continues at coordinate 25,077,582 of CM040186.1, forward strand.
AAAGACAACACTCCTAACATTGTGTATCAACGTGAGTTTTTTCGACTGACTAGTTCATATCCATCTGCTAAATTTATTTTCACAGATGGCTCTAAGATGAATAACAATGCTGGGTGTGCATTTTACTCACTGGACGAAACGTATAAGTATGGATTACCCTCAACTTGTAGTGTCTTTACAGCCGAACTCTTTGCCATCTTAAAGGCTCTAAACACTATTGAATTCGATAGTTTTCATTACGTAGTTTGTTCCGATTCAAAAAGTGCACTCCAGGCAATCCAGGAATCCCTCTGGTTCAAGATGTTCTGTGTTCTGTCCATAGACTTGAACTACGAGGTGCAAGAGTATCTTTTATCTGGATTCCTGGCCACAGTGGAATATTTGGAAACACTGTAGCGGATAATGCGGCAAAGGAAGCAACTTTTCTTCCGCCATGCACTCAACGTGTAATTGTGTCTGACTTCCTTTGTCACGTAAAACATTTAATTCATCTACAGTGGGAAAATGAATGGGCAGCTACAAGCAGTAATAAATTGAGGGTAATCAAAAGTACAGTTCGTCCTTGGGGGTCGTCAATACGTGCAAGTCGCAGAGAAGAGGTGGTGATCACCCGCCTTCGCATTGGTCACTCCATGTTAACGCATGGATTTCTGATGGGACGCGGGGACCCACCTGAATGTGAATTCTGTAGGGAAGCCAATCACAATTAAACATATACTGCTCGATTGTGATGGTTTTCAAAATGTACGTGTTATGTGTGGTCTGAGCAACTGTTTGCAGACGATGTTGGGAGATAGTGCCTCGGCCGTTGACCGGGTTCTAGACTTCCTTCATCGTCTGAATGTTTTAAATAAAATTTAATTTATTGTATTTGTAATTTCTTGTTATTATGTTATTTATTTATTTTATTTAAAAACTTTCTTTCTGTTATGTTTTGCATTATTTTAAGAATTTTTATTAAATTTTATTCATGATTTATTGTTATTTAGTTCTTAAGTGTAATATATCTATACCTGTTATCTAAATTTTTAATTTATTTTTACTGTTATAGTTTGTTGTTGTTGTTTTTGTTGTTGTTTTTTTCTTAAGTAAAATTTTTTTAATTAATTTTTTTTATATACTTTAATCCTTCGTGACGGCGATGATAACCTGAACGGTTTTTCGCTGGAAAAAAAAATATTAGTTTTTAGTTTCGTGGCATGTGTTAACTGTAGTTTTTTACTTGACCTGTGTTTTAGGTACCTGAGATGAACATAGATTCAAACCTATTTTAATAATCTTAATCTGTGTTTTATTTATTGCAAAATATTTGCTTTTAATGTAACATTTTCAATATTTTAGTTGAAATTTTTATCAAACTGACTTTAATTTGTTACTTTGTGTTGAATTTTCAATATTAAATGTAAAAAAATCCCTACACATGGTGCCAATTGTAAGGTAGTATATATATTTGTGTAATTACATTATATCAAAAAATGGTAAATATGCAGTGTGTAGCATAACCTTTATTTTTCGATATTTTTAATACCAAAATGCTTTATTATATGCCCAAATCAAGAATCCAAAATATGAAAGCACGAGAAGTACGATAAAATCGAAAATAAAATTGACCAACATAACCTCAAAATTGCTACCCGGCGAAAATCAGTAACGTGTTGTAAATCGGTAAAACAATAAAAATACGTCTAACACGGGTTTTGCGTGATTAGAAACCAATTTTTTAAAAGAATTCTGCTAAACCAAACTGACACGGTTGTTAGGCCTATCAAGGTGATGCGTGAAAAAACCTTTATATTTTTTTAAAAAATAGCCTACTGTATATCCTGAAGCGGTTGTTGGGCCTATCACGATGATACGTGAAAAACCTTTATTTTTTTTTAAAGATTACTACATATCCTAACTGACATGGTTGTTAGGCCTAACACGGTGATGCGTGAAAAAAACCTGTATATTGTTTTAAACCTACATAATATTACTGATACGGATGTTCGGCCGATCACGGTAATGTGTGAAAAAAACCATTATTTTTATAAAGAATACTACATAACCTAATTGACACGGTTGTTAGGACTAACACGGTGATACGTGAAAAATCTTTATATTTTTTTAAAGAATACTACATATCCTAACTGACACGATTGTTAGGCCTATCACGGTGATGTGTGAAAAAAACCTTTATTTTTTAAAGAAATCTACATAACCTAATTAACACGGTTGTTAGGCCTAACACGGTGATGCGTGAAAAACCTTTATATTTTTTTTTTAAATACTACATATCCTAACAGACACGGTTGTTGGGCCAATCACGGTAATGTGTGAAAAAAAACTTTATTTTTTTTAAATAGTACTGAAAACCTTAACTGACACGGATGTTGGGTCTAACATGGTAATGCGTGAAAAATAATTTATATTTTTTTAAAAGAATACTCCATAAGCTAACTAACATGGTTGTTATGCCTAACACGGTGATGCGTTAAAAAACCTTTATATTTTTTTAAAGAATACTACATATCCTGACACGGTTGTTGGGCCTATCACGATGATGTGTGAAAAAACCTTTATATTTTTTTAAGGAATTCTACATATCCTAACTGACACGGTTGTTAGGCCTAACACGGTGATGCGTGAAAAAACCTTTATATTTTTTTTAAAGAATACATATCCTACATATCCTAACTGACACGGTGGTGCGTAAAAAAACCTTTATATTTTTTTAAAGAATACTACATACCCTAACTGACATGGTTGTTGGGCCTATCATGGCGATGTAAAAAAAAACCGTTATTTTTTTCAAAGAGTACTCCAAACCTTAACTGACACGGTTGTTAGGCCTAACATGGTGATGTGTGAAAAATCTTTATATTTTTTTAAAAGAATACTCCATAAATTAACTAACACGGTGGTTAGACCTAACACGGTGATGCGTGAAAAAACCTTTATATTTTTTTAAAGAATACTGTACTACATATCCTAACTGACACGGATGTTAGGCCTAACACGGTGATGCGTGAAAAAACTTTTATATATTTTAAAGAATACTAGGCTACATATCCTGACACGGTTGTTGAGCCTAAGACGGTGATGCGTAAAAAAACCTTTATATTTTTTAAAATAATACTACATATACTAACAGACACGGTTTTTAGGCCTAACACGGTGACGCGTGAAAAAACCTGTATATTAAAAAAAATAATGCTGCAGAACCTAACTGACATGGTTGTTAGGCCTAAAACGGTGATGCGTGAAAAACCTTTATATTTTTTTAAATAATAATACATATCCTAACTGACATGGTTGTAGAGCCTATCATGGTGATGTGTGAAAAAACCGTTATTTTTTAGGAATACTACATAACCTAATTGACACGGTTGTTAGGCCTAACACGGTGATACGTGAAAAACCTCTATATGTTTTTAACCAGTATTACATATCCTAACTGACACGGTTGTTGGGCCTATCACGATGATGTGTGAAAAAAAAATTATTTTTTTAAAGAGTATTCAAAACTTAACTGACACGGTTGTTTGCCCAAACATGGTGATGCGTGAAAAAAACTTTATATATATATTATTTTAAAGAAATAATACTCCATAACCTAACTAATATGGTTGTTAGGCCTAACACAGTGATCCATCTTTATTTATTTTTTTAAAAGAGTACTCATAACCTAACTGACACGGTTGTTGGGCCTAATACGGTGATGCATGAAAAAACCTTTATATTTTTTTTAAAGAGTACTCCATAACTTAACTAGCATGGTTGTTAGGCCTAACACGGTGATGCGTGAAAAAACCTTTTAACTTTTTTAAAAGAAAATGCTACTACATATCCTGACAGGATTGTTGGGTCTATCATGTTGATGCGTGAAAAAACCTTTATATTTTTTTAAAGAATACTAGGCTACAAATCCTAAGTGACACGGTTGTTAGGCCTAACACGGTGATGCGTGAAAAATCCTTTATATTTTTTTTAAAGAATACTACATGTACTAACAGACACGGTTGTTAGGCCTAAACACGGTGATGTGTGAAAAAAACCTTATATATTTTTTTAAAGAATACTACGGTTGTTAGGCCTAACACGGTGATGTGTGAAAAAACCTTATATATTTTTTTAAAGAATACTACGTATCCTAACTGACACAGTTGTTATGCGTAAAAAAACTGCTATATTTTTTAAATAATACTACATATCCTAACTGACACGGTTGTTAGGTCTAACATGGTAATGCGTGAAAAATACTTTATATTTTTTTAAAAGAATACTCCATAAGCTAACTAACATAGTTGTTATGCCTAACACGGTGATGCGTTAAAAAACCTTTATATTTATTTAAAGAATACTACATATCCTGACTCGGTTGTTGGGCCTATCACGATTATGTGTGAAAAAACCTTTATATTTTTCTAAAGAATTCTACATATCCTAACTGACACGGTTGTTAGGCCTAACACGGTGATGCGTGAAAAAACCTTTATATTTTTTTAAAGAATACTAGGCTACAAATCCTAAGTGACACGGTTGTTAGGCCTAACACGGTGATGCGTGAAAAATCCTTTATATTTTTTTTAAAGAATACTACATGTACTAACAGACACGGTTGTTAGGCCTAAACACGGTGATGTGTGAAAAAAACCTTATATATTTTTTTAAAGAATACTACGGTTGTTAGGCCTAACACGGTGATGTGTGAAAAAACCTTATATATTTTTTTAAAGAATACTACGTATCCTAACTGACACAGTTGTTATGCGTAAAAAAACTGCTATATTTTTTAAATAATACTACATATCCTAACTGACACGGTTGTTAGGTCTAACATGGTAATGCGTGATAAATACTTTATATTTTTTTAAAAGAATACTCCATAAGCTAACTAACATAGTTGTTATGCCTAACACGGTGATGCGTTAAAAAACCTTTATATTTATTTAAAGAATACTACATATCCTGACTCGGTTGTTGGGCCTATCACGATTATGTGTGAAAAAACCTTTATATTTTTCTAAAGAATTCTACATATCCTAACTGACACGGTTGTTAGGCCTAACACGGTGATGCGTGAAAAAACCTTTATATTTTTTTTAAGAATACTAGGCTACATATCCTAACTGACACGGTGGTGCGTAAAAAAAAAAATTATATTTTTTCAAAGATTACCACATATCCTAACTGACATGGTTGTTGGGCCTATCATGGCGATGTGTGAAAAAACCGTTATTTTTTTTAAACAGTACTCCAGCATTAACTGACACGGTTGTTAAGTCTAACATGGTGATGCGTGAAAAAAACCGTTATTTTTTTTAAAGAGTACTCCAAACCTTAACTGACACGTTTGTTAGGCCTAACATGGTGATGCGTGAAAAAACCTTTATATTTTTTAAAGAATAATACATATCCTGACACGGTTGTTGGGCCTAACACGGTGATACGTGAAAAAACCTTTATATTGTTTTAAAGAATATTAGGCTACATATCCTAACTGTCACGGTTGTTAGGCCAAACACGGTGATGCGTAAAAAAACCTTTACATTCTTTAAAAGAATACTACGTATTCTAACTGACAAGGTTGTTAGGCCTAACACGGTGATGTGTAAAAAACCTTCATATTTTTTTAAAGAATACTACATATCCTAACTGACATGGTTGTTGGGCCTATCATTGTGACGTGTCAAAAAAACCTTTATTTTCTTAAAGAGTTTCCAAACTTTAACTGACACGGTTGTTAGGAATAACATAGTGATGCGTGATAAATCTTTATATTTTTATAAAGAATACTTCATAAGCTAACTAACATGGTTGTTAGGCCTAACACGGCGATGCATTAAAAGAACGTTTATTAATTTTTTTTTTTAAAGAGTACTTCATAACCTAACTGACACGGTTGTTGGGATAAACGGTGATGCAGGAAAAAAACCTTAATTTTTTTTAAAGAGTACTCCATAACTTAACTAACACGGTTGTTAGTCCTAACACGGTGATGCGTGAAAAAACCTTTATACTTTTTTTAAAGAGTACTACATATCCTGACATGGTTTTTGTTCCTATCACGGTGATGCGTGAAAAATCTTTATATTTTTTTTAAAGAATACCACATATCCTAACTGACACTGTTGTTAGGCCTAACATTGTGATGCGTAAAAAAACCTTTATATTTTTTTAAAGAATACCACATACAATAACTGACACAGTTGTTAGGCCTAACACTGTGATGCGTAAAAAAACCTCTATATTTTTTTAAAGAATACCACATATAATAATTGACACGGTTGTTAGGCCTAACACTGTAATGAGCAAAAAAACCTTTATAATTTTTTAAAGAATGCTACATATCCTAACTGACACGGTTGTTAGGCCTAACGCGGTGATGTGTGGAAAAACCTTTCAATTTTTTTTTTAAAATACTATGTATCCCTAAGTGACACAGTAGTTAGGCCTAACACTGTGATGCGTAAAAAAATTTTATATTTTTTTAAAGAATACTACATATCCTAAATGACATGGTAGTTGGGCCTATCATGGTGATGTGTGAAAAAAAACCTTTATTTTTTTAAAGAGTACTCCAAACCTTAACTGACACGGTTGTTAGGCCTAACATAGTGATGCGTAAAAATCTTTATATTTTTTACAAAATACTCCATAAGCTAACTAACATGGTTGTTAGGCCTAACACGGTTTAGCATTAAAAAAAACCTTTATTTATTTTTTAAAAAAGAGTACTCCATAAACTAACTGACACGGTTGTTGGGATAAACGGTGATGCAGGAAAAAAAACTTAATTTTTTTTAAAGAGAACTCCATAACGTAACTAACACGGTTGTTGGTCCTAACACGGTGATGCATGATCTTTAATGTATATTATGATTGCGGGCAATTTTTTTTTTATTTATTTATTTTTTTTTTTTTGGTGTTTAACGTCCACGCGTGATCTTTAATGTATATTACGATTGCGGGCATAGCCGTGACGGGTAACAGCTAATCATATTATATTTCTGAAAGTTTGTTTTTGTTTATTTGTTTGTTAATCAAACACACTTTAAACTACTGGACCAATTGAGATTAAATTTGTTATGAACACGGTTTATGTACCTGAGATAAAAACAATACTATTCCAGTTTAATTGAATAATAGTGACTTTTTAATAATACTGTATTTTATTAAAATATGACAGGACCCTGTTTTAGAATATCGAGTAGCAAAAATGTATATTTCTTGGCCGAAAACCACAAATCGTATAATATTGTAAATAGAAATATATTAAAATGAAATGACCTATTCTGATTTTGAAAATCGACTATAAATTTTATTGCTTACATTATAATTGCAGGCAAATCCGCAACGGGTAACAGCTAGTATATTCATAAAAAACAGAAGGTGAGATTTTTTAAACGTTTTAAAAACTACTATAAAAATAATATTTCGCCTGTCATAATATTTGTTTCTCAGCGAGGTTACATTTTTTAAGAATCTGGTAAACAATCTTTTCTGCCAAACATCTGCATTCTGCAAAAGCTGCGACTAGTTTGATTGCGTACCATGTCTTCTGAAGGCACATTACTAACGAGAACTTCCGGATCTTCTCTACGTCTTCGTAGCCCATTAATATTCCATTGTATCACGTGGTTGATTAAATTTGCAGACATTGAAATGTAGAAAAGAAAACTACTTTAAAATAGGCTTTAATTCTTTTTCATCATTATTGTCTTCTAAATCTACCACTGTGACATCGAATACTGTGATAGCTGATGTCGGACTTCAGACAGTTTATTTTAAACGCAGCACTTTAAAAAGTTCTACATATTTTAGAATTTCTTAATTGCACTTTTTTTAACTCCTTTGTGTTTTACGTTCGTGGCTAAGAGTTTTGCTGACTTACGTCACAAGTTATTTGGCGGTTGCTTTTTTGTTTCGTGGCTTTCATTTATTTTAGATAAATGACGTGGTGGCCTAGTTGATAGTGTACTGGGCTATCACCCCGAGGACCCGGGTTCGATTCCTTGCCAGGGCTTCGTACTTTTCATACGCTATAAATCATCCCATCGTCTACATTAGCCCAAGTGTGCACAATAGTCGGACGTTAAACACAAAAAAAATGTATTAATTTTACTTTTAGTACCCTTTTTTTTGTATTCTGGGCGATGATAGCTTTCATGTGATTTTTGTCTAAATAACAAAACAAAATCGATTGTTTACTGCAGTGGGTTTCAATGTAATTCAGTGCCGAAGATATCATCAGTACTGCCAACATAACAGTACTATACCGTTAAATTGTTAGTGCAATTTACAATCGTAGAATTACAGTAATAAAAAAAAATAAGTTTAGTGAACTGACATACTTACTGCCATAATCAGAACAACGAATGTAAGCCAACACACCGTATGCTGAATCGTAATGAACGAAGATAAGTTTAAATGTGTAAACTTTGCTTGGATTTTCTGAAATTAAAAAAACATTTCTTTCAAAATTAACATGTATGTTTACAAAACAGTATTTATTAACTTAAATTTATAGAAAATCACTGTGTACGCCTCTCTCAACAGATATAATTTTAAAACAATTCTATTAAATACATAAAATTTCAAGTGATATTCGCAAGGAATTGACAGCTTAAAGAATCGAAGTGACATTGTATTGTAATAAACGGACTGTTCAGGATTTGTAACTTTTTTTATTTAGTCCTGAATCATTTGCTGATGACACCGCTATCCTTGCTGTTGATGATTGTGTTGTAAAGGCCACAAATAAATTACAAGGTGCAATGGATTGGATAAGTACCTGGACAAAGTACTGGCGAGTTAAACTGAATGAGACAAAATCAATGCATGTAAACTTTACCAATAGGAAGATTGCCACCCATCCATTGTTTATCAATGCTCAAGCTGTTTCTTACTCCAACAATACCAAATAGGAACTGTTGGCATCCCATCCACTGGCCGCCTCCGTGGACTAGTGGATTGCGTACTAGGTTTTCACCCCGAGGACCCGGGTTCGATTCCAGGCGAGCGCTTGGCATTTTCATACGATAAAAATCATCCCATCGTCTGCATTAGCCCAAGTGAGCACAATAGTCGGACGTTAAACACACAAAAAAAAACAATGCCAAATACTTGGGGATGTCAAGCTCAAGTGGAAAGTCCATGTAAATAAAAAGGTTGAAAAGCTTAAGATAAAATACAGAAAACTTTACTGGCTGCTTGGACGTAACTCTGAGCTTTCAGTGCCGAATAAAATTTTAATATATAAACAAATAATGAAACCAGTATGGACATATGTCTTGCAATAGTGGGGTTGTACAAAACCGTGGAATAAAAAAATAATCACAAATTTCCAAAACATAGTCTTGCGAGGAATAGTCAATGCCCCATGGTATATTCGTAACAATGATTTACATCGGGACTTAAACATCAGGCTTGTCACAGAGGAAGTTAAAAAATGTGCAACTAGTCATAATCTACGGCTTCTTACGCATGTAAGTTGTGAGATGGAGGCAGTACGTGAAGTGGCCGGCAACGTTCGCCGCCTCAAGAGGACTAAACCTCATGAACTGCTCCACTGATGTGAAGAAAGTCATTAATGTAATAGCTATCTTACAAATGTGATTTTGTTGTAGACGTAAACCATTAGTCGATCTTGTAAAGATTGCTTATGTGTATTAATTAAATAAAAAAAGTAATAAAAAATTTGTTTCTGAACATAATAATTTTAAAAATCAATTATTTCAACACAAAATTATTTTTACTGAAAGTGAATATAACAAACAAAAAGTGTGCTGCTATAAAAGAATATTGTATTATCCGAGAAAGTTCCTGTTCAAAAACGCGCTTTATATCATCATTAACATTGTTTCTTTTAATACCATTACAATAAGAAAACATAGGAAGTTATATCTGATAACCTACTGTTTTTTCCAAACCTAAAGAGTGCGCTAATGGTGTCTCGATAGCATTATCAGCTGTCCTAAATATATCGACTTTTACAGGAGTAAAACGTTTTGCATCACACGATGGTGAAAATATTTGTATAACTTAGCTTATCTATTTACATTAATAATTGAACTAACAAGCGTTGAATTTAAGTTTAATGAATTGTTTTATTTTAATTTAAAAAATTATTAATTTTTCGTTTGCAGTATTTTCTAAATATTTATATCAGTGAAAGAACTAGATAATTCCTTATCAGAAGACATCACTGCATTCTCCGTCTTCGTCTCCGGACTCCAGATTACCCAAATCAATAACAAAATTGTCAAGGATGTCTTCGATTTTGTCCCCAGGAATCACTCTCATTTTGTGTATGTGTGTGTGTTTTGCGATGACAAAAATGGTGGAAAAAAATCTTTTATAGACGACCTGGGGTAGGGTAAAGTCACTCCTTAGAGTGCGGGACTCAAATTAAGTTCAAACTCAAGTTAAGAGATGTTGCTACTCAATCTATCTAATTTGTCTATCTAAAAATACGTGTGGAATTTCATTAACAGGCGACAAGTACTTATGTGACGTCGTCGACTTTGTCTATCTACAAATACGTGTGAAATTTCATTAACAGGCGACAAGTACTTATGTTACGTCATATACTTTGTCTATCTAAAAAGACGTGTGATATTTCACTAACAGGCGACAAGTACTTATGTGACGTCATCGACTTTGTCTATCTAAAAAGACGTGTGAAATTTCATTAACAGGCGAAAAGTACTTATGTGACGTCATATACTTTGTATATCTAAAAACACGTGTGAAATCTCATTAACAGCCAACAAGTACTTATGTGACGTCATCGACTTTATCTATCTAAAAAGACGTGTCAAATATCACTAACAGGCAACAAGTACTTATTGACGTCATATACTTTGTCTATCTAAAAATACGTGTTAAATTTCATTAATATGCGACAAGTACTTATGTGACGTCATCGACTTTGTCTATCTAAAACACGTTTGAAATCTCATGAACAGGCGACAAGTACTTATGTGACGTCATCGACTTTGTTTATCTAAAAAGACACGTGAAATATCATTAACAGGCGATAAGTACTTTTGTGACGTCATCGGCTTTGTCAAAAAAGACGTGTGAAATTTCATTAACTAGCGACAAGTACTTATGTGACGTCATCGACTTTGTCTATTCATAGATATTCTTATCTGTTCAGTGACAGGTTCGTATTGTTGATGCTGTAAATTTTAAAGTTATAATCCCACTTTTTTTCGATATAACACTATTATCATTGTTAATTAAAATACTAATATTTAGGAACTACATACTTACTTGGGTCTGGTATTTCTTCTTCTATCACGACGCCCCTTGAGAAATCATGTAATTTATACTTACGTGTTCTGCCTTTCTTAAATTTAGCACTGGAAATAAAAAAAACAAGTAAATATAAATACAAGTGCATAAAAATTAATATTCAAGTAATATATATTTCATCAATATATAATTTACATTTTTCTGAACTTCTATGTTTTTTCATACTGTTCAATTTTGTTTAATTCTTTTGAACAATCGATATATATATATATATATATATATATATATATATATATATATATATATATTAAAAATTAATTTGAAGTAATAGAAATAGTAACCGTTTTGTGTAAAAGATTTAATTAAAAAATAAATTATTATTTACACAAAAACAAGCTATACATTCTGAACGCGCGCGCAAAAATGTACTGAAAATCTCTACGCAGAGCACAAGGATAACTTGTCCGCCGTTACCTAGTTCCCGCACTGTATTTCCCAAATGCCAGCAAGAACTATTTGAGATGCACTTTAAGGGTTGAAAAGGTATGTTCTACCCCCTCGTGAAAGAAATTAATGATCGTAAAAGAAATTACCATTTCCCCTGCCTCACCAGGTTTCAACCACCCTTTGGTGTGAATGTTTAGGTCTTCACACAATCACCTGAACATAACGAATTTTAGTGCACTATATTCTTGCATTATTTAGCTGTTCATTAACCTTTTAAATTTCACTTAATATTTTTTTCCTATAACACGAATTAAGAAGGACGTAATCTCGGGTCTGAGGATTTGTTGACGGCTTGTTGGTTATCTAGATTGTGTTTGTTTTATAGCTCAATAATTTTACTCGCAAATATATTCTTGTTTTAATTTCTAAATTTAATTAACTCAATATTTCGACTTCTAATAATTTGGCAATAATTTCTTAGCATTAATTACTGTACAAGGTTGCTTTTTAAGTTAATTTAACTTCTGTTATTTAATACATATTTAACTGAATATTTGTTTTATTTTAAAATTAAATTAAAATTACGAGGTGTGACTGTTAAATAACAAGACTGACGATGCGGCGGACAAGTGCGCATGCGTCAACCACCATTGACCGACAGCTGTTTAGTGTGAAGCTTCCTCTTCAAAATGCAGTTAGTCTCGTTTGTCTAACCAACACCGTTTAGTCATAACCTTCATTTCCGTTAGTGTTTTTATTTTGTTTTGCCGGAAAAAATAGTTAGTGTAATAATAGAGCAAAGAATTGTTGTTATATTTCACTTCAAATTTGGAAGAACCGCCACTGAAACTTAAAATTTACTGAAAGAAGTGTATGGCAGTGAATGATTATCGTCGGCACGTGTTTTTGAATGGTTCAAGAGTTTTCAAGATGGCCGACAAGATGTTGAAGATGATTCGCGGCCAGGTCGCCCTTCAACGTCAAAAACGGATGACAATGTCGAAAAAGTTGCTAATTTGATTCGGTCTGACCGTCGATTAAGTATTCGTGCAATTGGTGAAACTGTAGACATTGATTAAGAATGTGTACGGCAAATTTTACGGAACAATTTGAACATGCGAAAAGTGTATGCCAAAATGGTACCAAAAATTCTTACGTTTGAACAACAAACAGCTCGCAAAAATGTTTGTACTGACACTTTGGATGACGTTGAAAATGACCCAAATTTATAGGAAAGGATAATAACATGTGATGAATATTTGTTTTTAACTATGATCCGCAAACAAAGCGCCAGTCCATGCATTGGAAGACCGCAACTTTACCGAGAGCCAAAAAAGCAAGAATCAGCAAGTCAAAATTTAAAGCAATGATGATTGTTTTTTCCGATATTCATGTAATTGTGTACCTTCACTGGGTTCCTGAAGGTCAAACAATTGATCAATATTACTACCTTGAAGTAAAACTACGTGAAAGAGTAAGGAAAAACGACCCGAAATGTGGAAGGACAAATCATTGGTTTTCCACTAAGACAATGTGACAGCTCATTCCGCGTTATCTGTCAAGAGGTTCCTGGTCAAGTACAGCATCCCAGTGTTAGAACATCCACCTTACTCACCAGACCTTGCACCATGTGACTTCGATCTGTTTCCTAATGTGAAATCTGCATTAAAAGGGACGATATTTGAGTCTGTGGAAGCTGTAAAAGTGAAAGCGGCAAGAGTCCTGAAGGAGTTGACAGATGACTTCCAACACTATTTCTAACCATGGAAAAATCGCATGGAGCGTTGTAGGGATAGAGAAGGGGTGTATATTGAAGGTGATAATAAGTAATTATGTATAAAATTAAAATTAAATTTATTACAACGTCAGTCTCGTTATTTAATAGCCACACCTCGTATGTAAACTTCTGAAAATTCTCATACCATATATATATTTTACTAATATATTAAAGACACCAAAATAAATGTTATCTAAAATATACTTTAATCCTAATTTTAACATATTTTCATTGTAGAAGGACACGGAGTATACGTAACGTGAATTTACTGCCATCTTTTATTTACGCTCGTTTCCAATTTAACATTATTTAAATTTATTCGTTTATTTTTAAATGTATTATTTTTTTATCTAAAATGTTTTTTATTTTTATTTTTTTATTGCCCTAACTTATTTATCCTAACCCTTGTTATTGGCTGTTTTATCTGGATTTATTCAGATTTTAGGTTATGTACTTGATTAATAATTTTATCTTAACAATTTAACAATAATTTTAACAATGAAATAATTTAAGTTCTCCTTTATTTTTATCTGCTTAGTGTTATGTTCTATTTATTCTGATATTTATTCTCCTTTAGTTTACAATATTTATTTTATATAGGACCCTGTCCTCCGTCTGATTTACAATATTTATTTATTCTGTTTTATTTTACCTTGTTATTGTTGTAGGGCCAATTTACACCCCTACAATAATTTGTGTGTATGTTGTTGTTTTTATATATATTATTGTTAACTAGTTTAGTCATATATCTATAACAATTATTATGTTTTGTTTTACTAAATTGTTTTTGCTATTATAGGTTTTTGTTTGTGTTCTTATTAAACTTAAATTTTGTTTTATTTTATTCGTTCTTTTATATTTTTATTTTGAGTATCGGCGATCATAAGCACATCGGTATGTGTGCATGTGTGTGTGTGTGTGTGTGTGTGTGTGTGTGTGTGTGTGTGTGTGTGTGTGTGTGTGTGTGTGTGTGTGTGTGTGTGCGTGCGTGCGTGCGTGCGTGTGAGCGCGGGCGTGCGTGTCTGTGTGATATGGGAAGAAGAAATAGAATGTCCAAAATGGGGACAAACTTTTGATTTTGGAAACACTCGTTGGTCGTATAAGTAAATCTGCATTATCCGACAAAACTCTGAATTCCAAAAATTGCAATCGGCAGCCACATCGTACGGACATTACGCGCACTGCTCACTGGACAGGAATTATTCCGACTGTTTTTTTCAACGAAAACTTTCAAAACAATTATTTTGTGTTGAAAACAACCCACGTATTTTGTTTCTATAATAGCGAACTTGATGAACCGATTGTCTTTAATTTTATTGTGCTTTCGTTTTTGTTTCAGTAGCTCTAAATTGGGTTTTTTTGGGTTACATAGGTTTTGTTCTCAAGATTGATTTTCTCATGTTCTCAATAATTTCTCCATAGTCTAATATCGTAAGTGAGTAGAAAACTATAAAATCATTCCATTCACAATTCCCTCTTCCAATACTCCCGGAACAAGAATGTTTCTGAGGAAATTAAGAGATTCTGTTGGCAACACTGAGCAGAGGAATTTTACTACGTAGAACACTGATTCAGATAACAAGGTGCCCTTATCACTTTAGTTCAGTGTTTCATTACATTTTCGTTAGGTTTTAAATACTTAACTTATTTTGAAATTGTAAAGTCAATACTCACTGAATTATAGTATATGTCCTTTCACTAAAAGCAGAATTGACACTTAACATACCGCAACCCACACCGCCTTTAACGTCATTTGAACGGTAGTATATGAAGTTTCCTTGGCCAGCAATCTAAGTCAAATAAATAATTAAAGTATAACTTGCTTACAGTCTGCAGTAAATTACAAAAAAATATTATAATTAAAGAAGATTTTGTCAATAAATATGCTAACTGTTATTGTTTAGTAATCACTTAATCGGAAGATATTATCACTGTTAAATATCAGTTTCAAAAAAAAAAAACTAAACTTACATCAGGAGTGTAGAATGAGGAGTCGGCTTTTCCAAGGACATTGTCACATTTACCTACTAAATTGTAATAATCATGTGGATCTGGTTTTGCCCCGTCCAGTTCCTGTTCCGGTTCCACATTCAGGCAGAACACCAAGCTTGCAAACAGCAGGTAAAATGCCAAATACATCATAGCGGTGAATGAACAAACTGAAAATATTTTGACAATAACTGTGTCACTGTGACAATTGTAATAGATAATAACTGAATATATTTTACAATAACGTATAATGAGTTGAATACCGTATATCTTTGTGGTTAGTGGAATATTTGAATCAGTAGCTGTGGTATATAATAACAGGAACTCCATATAATAGTTACGTCAGTATATAATAATAAAGGAAATGATTTGGGATTTTTTAAATATTTTAATTAGTATAAACGGACAAGTAGGCTGCAATGAAATATTATATTTTTAATATCAAGTTCATACAATATTTGTATCCACTTTTTTTAAGAAGTATTGTCAGATTCTGTTTTTTTAAATTAAACCTATTAAAATACAAACAGAATGGTCATTTACAATTTTAAGTGTTTATTTGGAAAAGATTTTTTTAAAGCGACTTAAACATAAAAACAAATAATTGTGTCACACAAATTCTGCATTATATTACAATTGCAAAAAATAAAACAAAACTAATATTTTATTTTTCAATTTTATTCTGTATTAATTGCATTTTTAAAATGACAATTATTAACAATAAATTTAAAATGTTCTAATGGAATTTTAAAATTATTTACCAAAACGTTTCTGTGGTTGCCTGTAAAACTACAGCTGATTGCCTAACTTTGACTAGAACTTTCGTTAAAGATAACAGCTGCTTTGTTTTTATATATAAACCAGACAATACATCTATATATATATATATATATATATATATATATATATATATATATATATATATATATATATATATAAAGACAATAATAAAATAGTTTTAAATTATTTAAAGTTTTTAAAGTTAGCTTATTACTATAATAAAATGTATACATTTTACTTAAATGCTATTGATAGTTCCCTTTTTTTTAACAATATATATATATATATATATATATATATATATATATATATATATATATATATAAATTATTACTATTATTATTTGCGCATAGACCCTGTTGGATCACGCAAAGCACTCCGACTCATGTCTTGTTCCCTCTAATCCTCCACACATCCCTCATTCTGTCCCCATGGATCCTCTTCCGCTCCTCCGTCCATTTTACCCCTGCTCTCTTTTGGATTTCATTCAATGGGACCTTCCAACCGAGCATTTTTCTCCTGTATGCGTGCCTGTCTTCAATATCTGTTGAGTCTATTCCTGGGTCATGTAGGTCTATTCTGACTTGTGCGATCCACGACGTTGTTGATTTGACACCTTGTATATACTTAAGGATTCTGTTGGCAAGTCTCGTTGTTGAGAGTCTACTGATGTGTCTATAGAACCGAAGCCTCCTTCTTCTGATATCTGCTGCCAGGTTCGATATCTTCTCTGTGGTCTTCCGGGAGTGCAACCTGTATCTATCTTCTGTTAATCTCGGACCAAGGATCTTCCTCAAGATTTTGCGTTCTTCCTTCAAAATGTCCTCCATGGTAGCTTTTGTGTGGAGTTATATATATATATATATATATATATATATATATATATATATATATATATATATATATATATATATATAAAGTATTTTAAAAAATTGCCAAAAATTTCTGCATTGTACATGTAATAGTATAGAAAAACTTTAGGATATCAAGGTATATCCTTAAATGCGTAGTTCTCCGTCTGTCTATCTGTGTTTTTTAAAAAAAAACTTGACTCAATAACCATTTACACTATTCAAACGAAATTTCATACAAACGTTTACGTTGGCAAGGTATTATTAGAGAAAATAATTGGAAAAAATACTTCATCTGTTTTCAAAATGTCGGTCGTCTAAAATCGTTAAATTCAAACAACTCGAAACGGAAAAGTTGTACAAAAAATTATGAAAAATTTAAAAAAATTATGAAGCAAATGTAATAGTGTTTATTTCAAATGCAATTGGATATAAAACAATGTTAACAAAAGTGATGTTGTGTTTTATTCTAATACTAAAACGTCAGTGCAGATTCACAGCGAGGGGATATTTCGCTAGTTTTTAAAACAGCTGGTGTTACATTTAATAAACAAGTGATTGTTGTAACAACTGTAGTTTTTAACTAACGCAATTAACAAAGTAAACACATTTATTCTACGGCTCAGTGATTTCTTAGTTTATTTTTCGTTGAGTGTTATTTATGAAAATTTTGCGATAATTCATAACGGCTCAGCGAGACAGGAGTTTAAAACTTCAGAAACCTACTCAATCCAGACGACTGTTTGATTTAGCAATTGACTGTTGAAATTCACCAATAACTTTGAAAGAATTAAATGTAATTTTCTAGTAGAAAACCTGAATTTTTTTTTTTTGCTTTTTCATGGTTAAACTGTTATTTGCTAGCACGCTGTGTGTTACTCAACATAACTATCATATAATACTAAAAAAAAGCCTGTATTTGAATTGCTATAATTAAATTTGAACAACTATGAATTATATTTATAAATTCATCAATGTTTTTTTTATATTGAATGTAACGTAAAGTGTTAATTAGTTTTGGCAAATCAGCTGTGTTTTAGTATTGTTATAAGACAATACTTGCAGTAAGTATTGTAATAATAGTACTGTAATCATGTGTTGTTTTATAATACTATTCCTGTTACATCCGATTTCTTTGAAACAAAAATTATTAGTTTTGTAACAAAAAACAAAGAAAAATATTTTGTAAACTTTTTCTATCATATGTCAATTGAATTTTAAAATTTTTAACGTTCGTCGTTTAATAAAAGCACGTGTAACGTCGATCCATACGCTACAATTGTGACAAAAACTGGACTTATAGACGTGGAGTTACATTCGCTTCTCAGCCTTCACGATATTACAATTTACGGTTTTATATTTAGGTTTAATTTTATTCGTGAAAAGGTTTACTTTGCAGAACGATTAGATTGTAGATGGACAAAATTCGAAACAACAATGTAAAGATTTTTAATTTTTGCGACAAATATCGTCATGTAATATAACTATTTTACAATTATTAAAACCTACTAACTGTAGATGGAATGTTAGTGAACATTTTATCGCACATTACGACCGTTCGTTTTCAAAATTCATCGAAAACATTGTAAGATTCCAGAGTACTGCACGAGGCTGCTTTGTCGCGGTATTGCGCACCCTTAGGAAAATAATACAGCATTGGTAGTACACGTACGGGGCAAGGCAAAGTGTTAAGAATAAAACGGGATGACAAGTGGTAGATTAATTCTTGTCAACTAATTTTTGTCACGAGAAAATTTAATAATTGCACTTGTAATCGTTTTTTCTTCTTCAACATTCACACACTTAAAGCTTAAAGTACTGAATTGGTTTTATCAACAATATATTGTATTACGTATTCATTCAATTTGCAAGATGTGCCTTTTGCATTAAAAATTTCAAA
This sequence comes from Callitettix versicolor, assembly GCA_022606455.1. NCBI lineage: Eukaryota > Metazoa > Arthropoda > Insecta > Hemiptera > Cercopidae > Callitettix > Callitettix versicolor. Next base: position 25,096,570 of record CM040186.1, read on the forward strand.
ATTAAGTGACTTAACGCTTGTAAAATTGTTTTAAAAAAATATCATTTATGATTATTCATTTTATTCGTTATTTTTGAAGTAAAAACTGTAACATTTACAATAATAACGTTGCAGTAAAAGTGCTTAAACATTTAACGATTTCGTAACTTTACTGAACAGCTGTTCTAAGAAAAAATTACATTAATGTTAGGAAATATTTTTAAAAAATATCTTATTTAAGTTCTCTACAATCTCGACGTTATGGAAAATTCATAGAAAATATTTTCTAAATTTTTTCCAACCCAAAAAAATTACCTCTCACAACCGCAAACGTTCATGCAAAATATCTACCTCTAATAAAACCACAAGTTCACGCAGAAAACAAAATCACCAATAACTTCAAAATAATTAAAAACAGCATATGTAATTTTCTACTTACCCTATTCTGAACGAGAAGTTTGTAATATGGCTACTTCTTCCCACAACGTTATATAGGTAGTTTTAGCCTTGAAAAACCATGAAAACAGCTACTCAAACAGCTGACGGTATGCGAAAATAATTTTTTGAACAAAGCATTTCGTTTATTCAAAGCAAATAATTGTCTTTAACCAGCTGTTGCAGTAATACACAAAGAACGCAATTAAAAATTCGGTAATTTTTTTACTGAATTTTATTTAATATAACATTTAAAGGAGCGAAAAAATACAGGAAAATACAGATTTAGCGGAACATGGATGTCTGTGAAAGGTGCCGTATCGACAAGAACTAGTTTCACATAGGCTGATACAATTCAATACATTCAACACTTTCATTTATGTAATTCACTGCAAAAATAATTAAATTATAGTATAAGCATGTTGAAATACGAATATATCACCGCCCTTAAGTAGATATGTCAGGTGATAGAGATATACTTTTTGATCGGGGCTAGTTTGTAAGTGACGAGCGAGGTCGATAACACTTTTCTAAATCTTTAAAACAAAGTTTAAGCCATTTTTGATTAAAAAATTTAAATTTTTTAATGATTCTTTCAAAAAGTAGTTCAAGATTCTGTTTGTGGGTCTGAAAAGCACTTCCATTACTGTTAAACATCTGATTAAGAAAAATAAATTTAACATCATTAGTAGTGAATGAGGTTTCAGATTTTTGTCACATTTACCTACGTAGTTGTAATAGTTATGTGCATCTCCTTTTATCAGTTACTACAAGAGGTTGTGGTTACCCGCCTTCGCATTGGCTACTCTATGTTAACACATGGATTTCTGATGGAACTTGGGGACCCGCCTTGGTGCGGTTTTTGTAGAAAAACCATCACAGTAAGACTGTGATATATATTGCTAGACTGTGATGGTTTCCCAAATATACGGCGTGTATGTGGTCTGGGGAATAGTATGCAGAAGACGTTGGGAGATAGTGTCTCGTCTATTGACCAGACTCTTTCATAGTCTGAATTTGTTAAAAAAATTTAACTTAAAATATTATTGCAGGGTCTCTTTACAGCCCTGCAACAAGTTGTACTTTGTGGCTATTTATTTATCTGAAATTCTTATTGATTGCTTTGTTTTCCTTGTTGTTTAGTTTTATTTATTTATTTATTTGTAGTTATATTTTATTGTTAACTAGTTTTAGGAATAGTATTTATAGCTGTTATTGTATATTGTTTTAAATTACTGTTATTTTTTATTTTGTGATATTCATAAATTTTATTTCATTAATATCGTGCCTCGGCGATGATAACCTTAACGGTTTTTTGCCAGAAAAAAAATTATCAGTTACTGTTCCTGTTCCGGTTCCACTTCCTGGCAGAACACCGCACTTGTAAACAGTAGGTATATCTGCAAGTGCATCATAGAGATGAATGAATAAACTGAAAATAGTTTCACAATAACAACTGCTAAGTCAGTATCACTGTGACAATTGTAATAGTTAAATACATGCACATATATGTTCTCTGTTGTAAGTGGAATATTTCAATATGTAACTGTTGTAAATTATAACAGGTAAAGCGACATAATAGTTTACAATGTAAATATTACAAAACGTGTGAAATATTTAAAACACATTGTAATTGTAACGGAAGTAACTGTTAATTTACTGTGCGAAATAGGATGGTATATTGTTATATTATTAATATTTTAAATTATATAATATACATGTTTACATCAAAACATTGTGTGTGTGTGTGTGTGTGTGTGTGGGTGGGTGGGGGTGTTTTGCGTGTGTGGGTGGGAGTAGGTGTGCGTGTGTGTATGTGTATGTGTGTGTGTGTGTGTGTGTTTTTATTTCCGACTATTGTGCACACTTGGGCTAATGCAGACGATTGGATGATTTACATCGTATGAAAATGCCAAGCCCTGGCTGGGAATAGAACCCGGGTTCTCGGGGTGAAAGCCCAATACGCTATCAACTAGGCCACCGAGGAGGCCATGTGTGTGTGTGTGTGTGTGTGTGTGTGTGTGTGTGTGTGTGTGCGTGTGTGTGTGTGTGTGTGTGTGTGTATGTTTGTATGTGTGTGGGTAGGGGTGCTCGCGCGCGTGTGTTTGGTTTGGGGGGGTATGTGTATGTGCGTATGTATGTGTGTGGGTGTGTGTGTGTGTGTGTGTGTATGTGTGTGTGTGTGTGTGTGTGTGTGTGTGTGGGTATGTGTGGGGGTGCGTGTGTGTGTGTGTGTGTGTGTGCACGTGTATGTATGTCTGTGTATGTGTGTGTTTGTGTGTGGGTGGGTGGTATGTGTGGGGAGGTGCGTGTGTGTGTGTGGGGTGGGTGTATATGTGTGTGGTGGTGCGTGTGTGGGTGGGTGGATGTGTATGTGTGTGTGGGGTGCGCGCGCGTGGGGGGTGTATGTGTGTGGGGGTGCATGTGTATGTGTGGGTATGTATGTGTGTGTGTATATGTGTGTGGGTGGGTGGGTGGGCGTGTGTGTGTGTGTGTCTGTGTGTAGAGAGTGTGTGTGTGTGTGTTGTGTTTGGGTGGGGGTGCGCGTGCGTGTGTGTGTGTGGGTGGGGGTATGTATTTGGGGTGAGGTGCGCGCGCGTGTGTGTGTAGGTGTAGGTTTTTCAAAGACACCTTGAAAAACTTCGGGATATATATCCTAGGATCAATATAAGAAAAAACAACCAATTCGTTTCTTATTTATAATTTGAGCACGCGAACAGAACTTCTCGGATAATAGAATATAGTTTTGAAAGAGGAAAAGTTTGTTCGAGCGTATTTCTTGAGTTCCAAAGGTGTGGTGTCTATGGAGACAATTTTAAATAATGATTCGTCGGTCATTGACAGAGTTCTAGATTGTTTACGTCGAATAAATGTATTTGAATCACTCTAGCTGTGGTATTGATTTACACATTTTTTAAAATAGTATTTGTTTTGTTTTCAAAATTTTATTCCTGTTAATCCTTCTTTAATAAGTTGATATATTTTTGAAATGTTATCTAGTTTTACTGTTTAGTGTTTAGTTTTAGTATAATATTAACAATGTTTAGATTTAGTTTCCCCTCCGTGTAAGACATTTTACAGGACGGCGATTATAGCCTTTATGTGCTTTTCGCCAAAAGCCGTAATTAAAAAAAGACGTTCCTCAACAATACTGTCAAACTAAGATCCTATTTTACAGACAGAATGTTCCGTGTGAAATATGTGTGTATATATTCGGAATTTAAAGTGATCAGTGCTGGTATGCCACAGCAAGCATTTGCTGTACTTGCTATATGCAGGTGGATGAAGAGACCTCAGTGGTTATACTTGCGGACGATACTTCTATACCAGTTGTCGGCGGTAATGTTAAAGAAGCAACAGAGAAACTACAGAATACCATCCTGAAAGTACGTGTAGACCAAAGGTGGAGTATAAAACTTATTGAGTCTAAGTCAACCCGTATTAATTGTACTAATAAAAAAAGAGAAAGAAATGCCAGTATTAATAAACTTGATAATTATTTCATACAGAAAGTATTTGGGAATTATTTTGGATTCAAAGCTGAACTGGAATACGCACATTACAAAGAAAATAAATGAGCTTGAGATTAAGTTCAAAAATATTTATTAGCTATTTATATGTGATGCAGGATTAAGTATAAGTAATAAATTACTTTTATAAATCAAGTTTTTAAGCCGGTGTGGAGCTATGGAAATTTGTGGATGTGCAAGAGAAGTAATATATAGAAAATTCTGATTATCTAAAACAAAATATTTCGGATAATAATCAATGCGCCGTGGTACATACGTAATGACCAAAATTCACAGAGACCTCAAAGTGAACACAATTGTTGACGAAATCAAGGCAGCAGCATGAAAACAACCCATACTAATGCTAATGTTCAGCAGATGCTGACACATAGGACTAAACACTTTGACTTGATTCAGTGATAGCATATCAAGCTAAGAGTCTGTAGCTGACCACCAGAACCATTCACTGGAATGAATATCTGACACACAGTGATCTATTTTAAGTTATATCTACTAAATAACTTAGTTGTAGATCTCAATAAAAACTTTAAAAATAATTAGAATTATAAACTGTATTTTCTTCAGTTTTATGTGTTTTTAACGCATGTTTAGACCTCTAGACCAAACGTTATTGAAGATATATTGATAAAACTGTCACTACCAGTTAGTGGACAAAATTATGAAGACCAAATTTTAACTGTGATTCGATAGGGGCACTTAGAAGTTTGAATTTGTAAAAAATAATGAATGCTTCAAAAATATTGTTCATATTTAATTCCACGTGAAAACTACCAAATCATTTGGGCTGAAACTTTACCAAAAGTTGTAAACTTTTATACGGAATATGGTTATATACGAGGTGTGTTCAGAAAGTAACGAGAATTTTTAAATTTCGCAGGCTTGGAGAGTCCGATTGTCAAACTTTTTTTTATTATGTTGGTATACATGCCCTTGAAGTATGATCACTTTCAGCTGTTTTCATTGTTGACTTTGTCTGTGACAGCCACTAAGGTTAGACGTGTTTTTATTAGCTCGGCGATTTTCGTTTGTTAAAAGAAATGGATCAAAGAATTTGTATTGCGTAAAAATGGAATAAAGTGTAACAAAGTGTGAGAAATGTTAACAAAGGCCTATGGTGAGTCTGCTATGAGTAAAGCAAGAGTTTACGAGTGGTATAAGCTTTCCAAGAAGGTCGTAAAGACGTTGAAGATGACGAACGCCCTGGACGCTCCAGCACATCAACAACCGATAAAAATGTGGAAAAAGTGAAAGAAATGGTTATGAACAATCGCCGAATCGCAATTAGAGAGGTCGCTGATGATGTTGCCATATCGATTAGATCATGTCATGACATTGTTTCCAATGTTTTGTGTATGAAAAGCGTGGCAGCAAAATTCGTTCCAAAATTGTTGAATTTTGAACAAAAACAGCAGCGAATGGAAGTTGCTCAGGAGTCACTAAATGAAGTCAACGACGATGCAGAATTACTGAAACGTATTATAACAGATGACGAAATATGGGTTTATGGATATGACGTCGAAACTAAGGCTCAATCATCCCAGTGGAGGCATTCTGGCTCGCCAAGACCGAAAAAGGTTCGACAAGTGCGGTCGAACGTGAAGGTTATGCTCACTTTGTTTTTCGATATTAATGACATAGTGCATCATGAATTCCTGCCACCAGGTGAAACGGTCAATAAGGAGTACTACCTACAAGGACAACGCCGTTTGCGTGAAGCAATCCGAAAAAAACGCCCGGATCTGTGGAAAAACAATTCATGGCTTTTGCACCACGATAATGCCCTAGCTCACACTTCATCGCTTGTTCATGAATTTTTTGCCATAAACAGTACTGTAACGATGACCCAGCCTCCATATTCGCCACACATGGCTCCGTGAGACTTTTTCCTATTTCCAAAAATAAAGATAACGTTAATGGGCCGTCGTTTTACAGCCGTAGATGACATTAAAAGAGCATAGCTGAAAGTACTAAAGGCTATCTTAAAGATCGAGTTTGAGAAGTGTATCTAGGATTGGAAAAAGCATTGGCACAAGTGCATAATCTCCAATGGAGACTATTTTGAAGGCGACATGGTAGAAAGATAAATAAATATTTTGTTCAAAAAATTAAAATTCTCGTTACTTTATGAACACACCTCGTATCTCTAGACCTTTTCAGTCTTGTTTGCAGTATTTTCCTGACAGCATAAAACACCTTAAACGCTTAACCTTTTAGTTAACATCGTATAACCTATTGGTTTTATTTATTTGAATACTTGTAACTTTTGTATCCTTTCAATTATATATCATTTTATTATAAAAATGTATTTTTTTTTTTTGTATTTAAATTGTTATTAATAACCAAAGACCAGCCTCAATGCAAATTCTATGGAGAAACTGTCATAATAAGACATACAGGGTCTATACCAAAATTAGTAGAACTGATTTTTTTAAATTTATTGAAGATATGTTTACAATTCCTTAATATTCTTCGAAGTAGCACCCTTGGGCAGCTACACACTTAGAATAACTCTGCTGCTATTCGCCGTACGCCTTCTGGAAGTCAGTTTCGGGGATGCTGTTGGAAGCCCTCGTCGATGCTGCTTGAACGTCGTGAATCTAGTCAAACAATGTCCCTTCAGCTGTCTTTCATCCGTAGAAATACAAAAAATTCAGATGGAGCCAGATCGGGACTGGAGGAAGAGTGCGGCAACGTGGCAACGCCAAATCGGGCCAACAGTTGCCTCACAATGAGCACGCCATGGCACAGCGCATTGTCGTGATGCAGCTTCCAGTTGTCGGAGATGGTTGGTCGGACGCAATTCACTCGGTCTCGCAGGCGGGTTAGCACTTGCACCCAGCAGTTCTCTCACTTTGGCCACACTGTCGTCGGTTCGTGCCGTCCTGTGCGATGGTCGTCTTCAACGAGCTCCCAACCTTCTTTAAACAGTTTGTGCCATTCACAAACACTGGAGCGGCTCATTGCAGTATCCCCGTAAGCCGACAACCATTTCTAGGGTCTCAGTTGCCGATTTCCCGAGTTTGACACAGAAATTTATCGAATATCGCTGCTCGAGATTTTGACTCATTTTGTGCATCGACAACGACAATAAACACTCTTCACAATAAACGATGTCTACACTCAACCTAAGGCTGGTGTTTCTCTGTTGCTAAGTGTCCCCTTCATATCGCCCAGTCAGCCAAATCCCTCTCCGCTCGCACTACAGAAAATCAGTCCTACTACTTTTGGTATATTGCTCGATTGTGATGGTTTCCAAAATGTGCGTGTTATGTGTTGTTTGAGCAATCGTTTGCAGACGATGTTGGGAGATAGTGCTTCGGCCATTGACCAGGTCTTCCATCGTCCGGGGTTTTTTAATAAAATCTAATTTACATACTTGTTATTGTTGTAGGACCTCTTTACAGTTCTGCAACAATTTAATTTATTTTTAGGATTTTTTATTCTTGTTAATTAGTTTTAAGTAGGCCTACGTTTATTCTATTTTATTTTTACCTCAATTTAATTTTATTATTATTGTAGAGCCAATGTACAGCCTTACAATAAATTTTGTTACGATTTTAAGATATATAATAATGTTATTTAGTTTTAGGCGAATATTTAGTGCTGTTATTATATTTTGTTTGTTTTGTTATATTTCCAAGATAAGGCTGTTGGCTAGTTATACATAACTATCCTTAGTTGTTACTATACATTGGTTATTTTATTTATCTTTCATTTATTTTTTTCTTTCTATAATCCCATTATTTTGTAATTTATAGGTGTTATTGTATTTTGTATTGTTATTGTTTTGTTTGTTGTTTTTATAACGTCTTAAATTTTTATCTGACTTGTTTCTTTGTTTTGAAAAATTATATTAAATAACTAATGTCGCGTTATATTAAATAACTAAAATTATATTAAATAACTAGTTATAATAAATAGTTATTTTAATATAACTAATAATTATATTAAATAACTAACTTTAATTATATTAAAGGAAATGTCGCGCCTCCGCGATGATAACCTTAAAGGTTTTTCGCCGAAAAAAAGAAAAAAAATGTATTGAAATTTTGATGTTTTATTTTAGGTATGATATGGTTTTTCACCGGAAAAAAATTTTACTAATAACCAAAGAAATTCCTTCAAATCCATTATTCAGATGCTGTAGAGATTTATTACACAATTTTAACTGCGTTAAATTTTTTAAGTCCAACAATTTCGCTATGCGTATATTATTTACTTTTGGACGATTTTTTTTTTTGCCGCCTCGGTGGATAGCGTACTGGGCTTTCATCCAGAGGACCCGGGTTCGATTCCCGGCGAGGGCTTGGCATTTTCATACGCTATAAATCATCACATCGTCTGCATTAGCCCAAGTGTGCACAATAGTGGGACGTAAACACCAAAAAAAATCCTGTATTTTTCCTGTAAGCCTACTTGCCCGTTGGAACTGTATATAGTTTAGTATCTGGATATACGTTGAAAACTTACTTCTATTTTTAAAAACTGTAGTTTTACGTTTAAAAAATGCCACGTCGAGACAAAAATTTTACAATCGTTCTGATTTTAACACGTAAATTTTTTTCCTGCCTCCAAACACAATAAGTCTTGCATTCACCAATAACCTTGCAACACATAATAACATAAAATTGAGAATAAAAAACTGTCTATAAATGCCACAGCCTTGTCGATATCTTTTTTTATTGAGAATGAAAACTAGGAATTAATACCACAGCCATGTTGATATCTTGTTTTTATTTTGAACTACTCATCAACAGAAATCAGATATTGGCAATTACTTCAGTGGTACTTGACGGACAGAATTGTACCCTGTTTAAGGGGAATCTGACAGAATCGTAAACAAATTAAAACTGATTTTTAAATGTAAAGGTCTATACACGGTTGTCATTTTTATGCTTTCAATTGTGTTCTAATATTGGTTTCTATGGTTACGAAAAAATAATTTTCTCAACAGCTGATAAATAAAAAAAATAATAAATAAAAATTAATTGATATTGTTTTCGTTGTAACAGTTTAAATAATTAGTAAATATAGTTCGTGGCATAGGTCCACGTAATGTTCCACTTTACTGTGGAAGCAGTACTCTGGTACAGAAGAACAAAAATAGAAGTTTACACAGGTGTAAAATATTTAAACAGTTTTAGAATGAAACAAATACAATTAATTTGAATGATGACAGTGCAACAATTATGAGAATTACAGTGCAAAAAAATATATTTTTCCTCTGTATTTCCAGATTTAAAAGATTAGACTGTTGGCATTTGTTGCACGGGTTTATCTTAGGCTTTAAATTTTCACAAAGAAAGGGTTTTCTAAATAAAGAAAAGGGTTTCTAAAGAGTTAAACAGATGTAACAATGAATTTTTCTGAATCTCTCTCTCTCTCTCTCTCTATATATATATATATATATATATATATATATATATATATATATATATATATATATATATATATATATGACGACATCAAGAAGACATAGAAATGAAATGTCATATATATTGATCACAAACGTTGAAGTTGCAAAAAATAAATAATTTCCACAAATTCCACCCCTAAAGAGTAAAAACTAAATCACATTTTATCATAAAGAGGTGAAATTTGGTGTACAGGTTTATCTTTGAAAATACTCAATGAAAGTGGCTTTTTTCAAAATTCCACCCCTAAAGAGTTAAGGTAGAGTAAAAACGAACTCTGCAATTTTTTCTTTGAATTTTCAATAAAAAAAAAACAAAGCTGAAATTTTGTTCACGTGTTCGTTTTAAGCTTTAGAAGTGCGCAAACCGTTCGGTAACACACTGACCGGTAACACACTGACCGGTAACATCCTGACTGGTAACACTCCTGATCCGTAACACACTAACCGGTAATATACTGAATTATAACACTCCTGACCGATAACACACTGACCGATAATACTCAGAACGGTAACACTCCTGAACGGTAACACAATGACCGGTAACATCCTGACCGGTAACACACTGACCGGTAACATCCTGACTGGTAACACTCCTGATCCGTAACACACTAACCGGTAATACACTGAATTATAACACTCCTGACCGATAACACACTGACCGATAATACTCAGAACGGTAACACTCCTGAACGGTAACACAATGACCGGTAACATCCTGACCGGTAACACACTGACCGGTAACATCCTGACTGGTAACATCCTGACTGGTAACACTCCTGATCCGTAACACACTAACCGGTAATACACTGAATTATAACACTCCTGACCGATAACACACTGACCGATAATACTCAGAACGGTAACACAATGACCGGTAACATCCTGACCGGTAACACACTGACCGGTAACATCCTGACTGGTAACACTCCTGATCCGTAACACACTAACCGGTAACACACTGACCGATAACACACTGACCGGTAACGCTCCTAACCGGTAACATCCTGACTGGTAACACTCCTGATCCGTAACACACTAACCGATAATACACTGAATTATAACACTCCTGACCGATAACACACTGACCGATAATACTCAGAACGGTAACACTCCTGAACGGTAACACAATGACCGGTAACGCTCCTAACCGGTAACACACTGACCGATAATGCTTCTGACCGGAAACACACTGACCGGTAACACACTGACCGATAACACAATGACCGGTAACGCTCCTAACCGATAACACCCTGACCGGTAAGGCTTTTGACCGGTAACAACTGATTTTCACACACTGACCTATAACACACTGACCAATAACACACTGACCGATAACACACTGATCGGTAAAAATCTAACAGATAACACTCCTGACCGGTAACATTCTGACCGATAACATTTCTCACCGGTGACACACTGACCGATAACGCTCCTCACCGGTCACACACTGACCAATAACGCTCCTGACCGACAACACACAGACCGATAACATACTGACCGGTAACACACTGACCGATAACACACTGACCGGTAACGCTCCTAACCGATAACACTGACCGATCATGCTTCAACCGGAAACACACTGACCAATAACACACTGACCGATAACACACTGACCGGTAACACACAGAGCGATAACACACCGACCGGTAACGCTTTTGACCGGTAAAACACTGATTTTGACACACTGACCCCTAACACATTGACCGATAACACTGACCGGTAACGCTCTTGACCGATAACACACTGACCGATAACACACTGACCGGTAGCGTTACTAACCGATAACACACTGACGATAAAACTGATCGATAACACAATGACCGTTACAATCTGACCGGTAACACACTAATCGCTAACGCTACTGACCGATAACACACTGATTGGTAATACACTGTCTCATAACGCTCCTGACCAATAACACACCGACCGGTAACGCTTTTGACCGGTAAAACACTGATTTTGACACACTGACCCCTAACACACTGACCGATAACACTGACCGGTAACGCTCTTAACCGATAACACACTGACCGATAACACACTGACCGGTAGCGTTACTAACCGATAACACACTGACGATAAAACTGATCGATAACACACTGACCGTTACACTCTGACCGGTAACTCACTGATCGGTAATGCTTCTGAACGATAACACAATGACCGGAAATACACTGACCGGTAACGCTCCAGACCAATAACACACTGATCGGTAATGCTTTTGACCGATAACACACTGACCGGAAACACACTGACCGGTAACACACTGACCGGTAAGCGGTTTCATACTGACCGGTAACGCTCCTGACCGATAACACACTGACCGGTAACATACTGACCGGTAACATACTGACCGGAACGCTCCTGACCGATAACACACTGACCGGTAATGCTCCTGAACGGTAAAACACTGTTTGGTAACGCTCCTGATCGATAACATATCCTGACCGATAATACACTGACCGATAACACACTGACCGGTAACGCTACTGACCGATAACACACTGACGATAAAACTGACCGGTAACACACTGACCGTTACACTCTGACCGGTAACACACCGACCGGTAACACATTGACCGGTAACGCTCCTGACCGGTAACACACTGATTGGTAACGCTCCTGACCGATAACATACTGACCGGTAACACACTGGCTGTTAACTCTCTGACCGGTAGCACACTGACCGGTAACGCTCCTGACCGATAACACACTGTCCGATAAAATTCTGACCGATAAAACTGACCGTTATATACTGACCGTTAACACTCTGACCGGTAACATACTGACCGATAACGCTCCTGATGGGTAACATACTGACCGATTATACTCCTGACCAGTAACACACTTGCCGGTAACATTCAAAGTAACTTTAAATTTAAATTCACTTTACTTAATGAGAGATTAAGTAGACAATCTTGCAACTCGGCATAAACTACAATGTAACTCAGTTAACAATACTACTCTTTTAAATTTTTTTTTATTACTTCATAGCAAATAAGTTTTGGTTTCACTTAAAAAAAATACTTTATGATGTTTTCAATTTTATTCATAGTAACATACACACATGCGCGCGCGCTCACTGATCATAATATAATTTTAGGTCCAAAAAAATGTATACTATCATTACCCTACGTTTAAAAAAAAATATTAAAAGCAATAAACAAAACACTGTTTATGGTTAACTAAAACCCTAAACTTAAAAACAATTGTAACTGATACGATAAATTATACGTTAACATGTCATTAATCAGCAGTCAAGCATTAAAACAAACATTTATTATTATAGTTTCTTGAACTCTATAATAAAAAAAAAACTATTCCTGGTTCATGTAAAAGAAATAGACAAACATACTCTAAACACCCGAGAGCTGAAATAGTTCGCCTAAATCGACAACAGAGTGCAGGTACATGTTGTCAAAGAATATTAGACCCTCGCAGTAATTAAATGCTTGACGACTTAGCTTGAATTTTTATCAATTCAACCGGTAACCGTAACATTTACGAAAAAATGTTACTGGACCAAATTTATTGAACATTTTGCGCTTTTTTCCATGAAATGGTCAAGATTATGATAGGTTTTGCCTCTCAGTTGGTATAACCAGCAACTACACTGTGAACGTTGAGTCAGAGCCCGCCATCTTGAAACGGAACTGAATAGGATAAAATGTTATACATACTTCATTTGAGCTTTATACAGGATATCTTTGTATCGAATTTCAAAACAATCGGTGGCTGCGTTTGGCCAAAACTATGTGCAATCAACATCGTTAAATCAGAGCCCGCCATCTTGAAACAGAAGTAAATAGGGGAAAATCGTATACATAAGTCATTTATTACTTGCATGAGGTACCTTCGTATCAAATTTGAAAAGAATCGGTCAATGAGTTTGGCCAAAACTGTGTAACAAACACATAAACCAAATGCCGAACAGCCATTTGAAACAGAGCTTCGTTCGATCAATCAAAAGCTAGTAAACGACAAAAATGAAAGCTATTAAAATATAAACAGGAAAATTTTACTATTTTAAATACTCGTAAATGCTTACAACGGATTTTCTCATAGAAAGTAGTTTAAACATTTTTTTTTTTTAATAACTACTATCCAAAAATTCGATTGCATTGCAATAGCAAAAAAATAAATACAAGTTATATTATAGCTTTAATGTTTTACAGTTTCTGAAAAGACTTTTTGATAATCAAACGTGTAAATTTGGTGCCTCTGCGCAGGCAATTTTAAAGGCCGATTTAACACTCGTCATTGACTGAGTTTTAAATTTCATACGCCTTTTAAATATGTCTGAACTACTCTAGCTGTAGTTTTGTTTTACAATGTTATACAAGTTTGTTTTATTTCATGATTATGTTTTTCTTGTTACAGTTTATGGTTTTAAATAAACATTTGTTTTTATTACCTACACACTTTGATGTTGTTTGTTGTTTTTAACATATCTATTCTTGTTAATTTTTTATATATTTTAACAATGTTATGTAGTCTGTTAGTGTTTATATTTAGTTCCACCTTTTTGTAATTGATATAGGCGGGCGATGTAGCCTTCATTTTGAAAAAAAGAATTTTGACAAAGTGCTTTTACAATATTCGAGGTGTGGCTATTAAATAACGAGACTGACGTAAAAAATTTTATTTTCACTTTATACATAATTACTTATTAGCACCTTCAATATACACCCCTTCTCTATCCCTACAACGCTCCATGCGATTTTTCCATTGTTAGAAACAGTGCTGGAAGTCATCTGTAAACTCCTTCAGGACACTTGCCGCTTTCACTTTACAGCTTCCACAGACTCAAATATCATCCTTTTAATGCAGATTTCACATTAGGGAACAGATCGAAGTCACATGGTGCAAGGTCTGGTGAGTAAGGTGGATGTTCAACACTGGGATGCTGTACTTGACCAGGAACCTCTTGACAGATAACGCGGAATGAGCTGGCGCATTGTCTTGGTGGAAAACCCATGATTTGTCCTTCCACATTTCGAGTCGATTTTTCCTTACTCTTTCACGTAGTTTAATACTGATTAATTGTTAGACCTTCAGGAACTCAGTGAAGGTACACAATCCCATGAATATCGCAAAAAAATAATCATCATTGCTTTAAATTTTGACTTGCTGATTCTTGCTTTTTTGGCTCTCGGTGAAGTTGCGGTCTTCTAATGCATGGATTGGCAATTTGTTTTCGGATCATACGTAAAAAAACCACGATTCATCACATGTTTTTATCCTTTCCTATAAATCTGGCCCATTTTCAATGGCATCCAAAGTGTCAGTACAAACATTTTTGCGAGCTGCTTGTTGTTCAAACGTAAGAATTTTTGGCACCATTTTGGCACACACTTTTCGCATGTTCAAATTGTCACGTAAAATTTGCCGTACACATTCTTTATCAATGCCTACAGTTTCACCAATTGCACGAATACTTAATCGACGGTCAGACCGAATCAAATTAGCAACTTTTTCGACATTGTCATCTGTTTTTGACGTTGAAGGGCGACCTGGCCGCGAATCATCTTCAACGTCTTGTCGGCATCTTGAAAACGCTTAAACCATTCAAAAACACGTGCCGACGAAAATCATTCACTGCCATACACTTCTTTCAGTAAATTTTAAGTTTCAGTGGCGGTTTTTCCAAATTTGAAGTGAAATTTAACAACAATTCGTTGCTCTATTATTACACTAACCATTTTTTCCAGCAAAACAAAATAAAAACACTAACGGAAATGAAGGTTATGACTAAACGGTGTTGGTTACACAGAAGAGACTAACTACATTCTGAAGAGAAAGCTTCACACTAAACAGCTGTCGGTCAATGGCGGTTGGCGCATGCGCACTTGTTCCGCCGCAGCGTCAGTTTCGTTATTTAATAGCCACACCTCGTAAATCAAAAAGCGAACATTATTGTCCGCAAAGTATTTTCTGTTTAAGATAGAAAAACTGAACGACTTTGGTAGAAAATTAATTTCTAACTATTGATGCAATCGGCAATCGAATCCTGAACACCAAAGGTATTTACATTAGCACTAACAAGTCATTTACATTAGGAAAACTTTGGTTCCAAATTTGTACACTGTGGCCATCCATAAGTCAAGTTCCCACGGGACACGAATATATCCATTTTACGAGGTGTGTTCAGAAAGTATCGAGAATTTTTAAATTTCGCGGACATAGAGGGTCCGATTGTCAAACATTTTTTTTATTATGTTGGTATACATGCCCTTGAAGAATGATAAAACTTTCAGCTGTTTTCATTGTTCACATTGTCTGTGACAGCCACTAAAATTAGACGTGCTTTTATGAGCTCGGCAATTTTCGTTTGTTAAAAGAAATGGTTCAAAGAAATTGTATCAAATTTTGCATAAAAAATGGAATCAAGTGTAACAAAGTGTATGAAATGTTAAAAAAACCTATGGTGAGTCTGCTATGAGTAAAGCAAGAGTTTACGAATGGTATAAGCGTTTCCAAGAAGGACGTGAAGACGTTGAAGATTAACAAACGCTCTGGACGCCCCAGCACATCAACAACCGATGAAAACGTCGAAAAAGTGAAAGAAATGGTTATGAACAATCGCCGAATCATAATTAGAGAGGTCGCTGATGATGTTGGCATATCGATTGGATCATGTCATGACATTATTCCGGTGTTTTGTGTATGAAACGCGTGGCAGCAAAATTCGTTACAAAACTGTTGAATTTTGAACAAAAACAGCGGCAAATGGAATTTGCTCAGGAGTCACTAAATGAAGTCAACGACGATGCAGAATTACTGAAACGTATTATAACAGGTGACGAAACATGGGTTTATGGATATAACGTCGAAACTAAGGCTCAATCATCCCAGTGGAGGCATTCTGGCTCGCCAAGATCGAAAAAGGCTCGAAAGGTGCGGTCGAACGTGAAGGTTATGTGTTCTTCGACATTAATGGCATAGTGCATCATGAATTCCTGCCACCAGGTGAATTGGTCAATAAGGAGTACTACCTAATAGTTCAAAAACGCCCGGATCTGTGGAAAAACAATTCATGGCTTTTGCACCACGATAATGGACACTTCATTGCTTGTTCGTGAATTGTTGGCCAAAAACAGTACTGTAACAATGCCCCAGCCTCCATATTCGCCAGACACGACTCCGTGTGACTTTTTCCTATTTCCAAAAATAAAGAGAACTTAAAGGGCCGTCGTTTTACAGCCGTAGATGACATTAAAAGCGCATCGCTGAAAGAACTAAAGGCTACCTCAAAGATCGAGTTTGAGAAGTGTTTCGAGGATTGGAAGAAGCGCTGGCACAAGTGCATAATCTCCAATGGGGACTATTCTGAAGGCGACATAATCAATGTAGAAGAATAAATAAATATTTTGTTCAAAAAATTAAAATTCTTGTTACTTTCCGAACACACCTCGTAATTAAGGAAAATGTAATTTTTCTCTCACTTAAGTCTGAAACTGAAATTTGTACAATGCTTACGTCTTCCCATTAAAAACATTTTATAAGAAACTTTAACCAATGAAAGATGTAAATACTGTCCTGAAGTGTTTCTTGTCTGTCAAAATTTAAGATCCCCAGAATGCCGCTAGTTTAAAACAAACATTTGTTTTCCTCTTGTGAACATTTTCTTCATTTACACCCGTTTACAATAAGTTAAATACTCAATACTTTAGTTTTTAGTGCAAGGAATTCAAAGTGATTTGAAAACGTTTTAATTGTATATAGGCTTGGGAGAGTTCCATAATTTACTGGTGATTTATGTTTAGGTTAGGGGGGGTCACTAAACGCAGAACGGATCGGACAACACATTCAAAACTTAAGCTATTCGGCCACTGAAAGCTTAACGGAACTGAGAAGAGTTAAGCGGCGTCGATGGGCTCTGCTCTGCGTACTTTCGACTCGGTCTAGGTTCGGTTTAGAAACGTATCCCCCCATCACACTGACCACGCCTCAAAACTCATTATTTCTTGTTACATAGATAACCTTTACCTAGGTTTTTAAAAGTAGTAGTCTCCAACAATCCGTTACAGTATGTTTGGGCCAAATATTTAGATCTAAAAGATACAAACGCTTTCTTCAAACTGACCAAACTCTGCTTCCGGTTGTCGTTGATCTTCATTCAGTTCCGCATTTGGTGGGAACCCTGCTTAAGGGTAAAGCTATGGGACTAACTGCGCCTCGAACTAACCGGTGCTTTAGTCACATCGACCACCGAGTCCTGAAGATAATAAAATACAGCATATGTATCAAGAAATTGTTTTAATGCTTACATTCGATTATAACAGCCCAAGGCTGTCAGGGATGAATATTTTAGTATTATTGTATATATATATATATATATATATATATATATATATATATATATATAATATTTATATATATATATTAAAATACTAATATATATAGTATCAGTGTGTATATATATGTATATTATATATATATATATATATATATATATATATATATATATATATATATATATATATATTATGAAAGCCATGATGTGGGCTTTTGAAATAAGGAGGAGCAATATGCATAGACCTTTTCAACCGACTGATCACCTTTTCTTCTTTAATGGCTTATTCGTTTATTATATATATACTGCAGAGAGGGTTGGTCTACAGATCTCGTTTAAAGAACCTAATTCTTCTGTTCAAAATTAAATATTCAAGAACTAAACACAAAGTATGGTAAGATAAACAGAGTCAAGCACTTCAAATATCTGGGTGAAATTCTTGAACCCACGGATGGCGAGAAGACTGAGAAGGCGAGAAGACGCAAAATCTTGAGGAAGATCCTTGGCCCGAGATTAACAGAAGATGGATACAGGTTGCACTCCCGGAAGACCACAGAGAAGATATCGAACCTGGCAGCAGATATCAGAAGGAGACTTCGGTTCTATGGACACATCAGTAGACTCCCAACAACGAGACTTGCCAACAGAATCCTTAAGTATATACAAGGTGTCAAATCAACAACGTCGTGGATCGCACAAAACAGAATAGACCTAGACTCAACAGACGTTGAAGACAGGAACGCATACAGGAGAAAGATGCTCGTTTGGAAGGTCCCAGAGAATGAAATCCCAAAGAGAGCTGGGGTAAAATGGACGGAGGAGCGGAAGAGGATCTATGGGGACAGGATGAGGGAGGTGTGGAGGATTAGAAGAAGCAAGACATGAGTCGGAGTGCTTTGCGTGATCCAACAGGGTCTATACGCAGATAATAATATATATTATTATCAACTGGTAGTTGAAACACGAATTCGGAAAAATAACAATGATCAAATTTTGCTCAGGTGTAAAATATTTAAACAGTTTTTGAAAAAAAAACAAATACAATGAAAAACCAAGGCCACATATTGTCTTCTATTGCCGTGCATAGACGTCATTGCTGTCATTTTGTTTTCAATTTACAATTATTAAAATCATTTCCCCTTAAAATTCTCTAAAATTTCACCTGTCCAAATAAACAAAATGCGTAAAAAAGCTGAATTTCGTTTTACCATTTTATATCGTACGTACGTAGCCTAAACAATAACTTATTAAATACAATATACCACACGTAATAATAAATTAAAACCATAAACTTTGTAATAATGTATTTTTCTTTTATTTCTTGTATATTTTCATTTATATTAATTTCTATATTTAATTGTATGTGTTCCATGCGACAGTGACTCTCCAAAATATACCTAAATCATAATTAAATCATAAAGATTTAATTTATTACCCTGAAGTAGATCAAGCATGCACTTAGAACCACATGGAATTATAGCATACGTGCATGATATTATTGGAAATTTTAATAATATTTATTAACCGGGTTTATCTTTGGGCCAGTCCCCCCATTTAAACTAGCCCATGTCCAAACCGGATTGGGAAGAAAGTGTGTGTATGAAAGTTTGTTACAAATTTAAATCGATTAAAATCGATTTAAATAAGTTAACAGAATCAAATGCACCAACATAACAGTGTTTCTTAAAATATTTGAATCGATCAATATTTTATCGATATGGAAATATCTCAAGATATGGAAAATAATAACTTGAGGGTAATTAAAATACTGTTTGTCCTTGGAGGTCGTCGATACTTGCAAATCGCATGGAAGAGGTTGTGGTTACCTTCTTCGTATTGGTCCCTCCTTCCTGACGCGGGGACCCACCTCGATGCTAATTTTGTACAGAAACCATCGCTGTACAGCTTATTTTATTGGATTGTGGTGTTTTTTAAAATATGCGTCGTATTTATGGTTTCGGAAATTGCTTGCAGACGATGTTGGGAGTTGGTGGGTGGCCAGTGAACAGGCTCTAAAATTCCTTAATTGCCTGGATTTTTTTTTAATAAAATGTAATTGTTGTAGGGCCTCTTTACAGCTCTGCAACAAATTGTTTATATTTGGTTTGTTTATTAATTTAATAGCCGCCTCGGTGGCCTAGTTGATATCGTACTGGGCTTTCACCCCGAGGACCCGGGTTCGGTTCCGGCCAGGGCTTGGCATTTTCATACACTATAAATCATCCCATCGTCTGCATTAGCCCAAGTGTGCACAATAGTCGGACGTTAAAAACCAAATATATATATATATATATATATATATTAATTTAATTTTTTTTTCAGCCGCCTCGGTGGTCTAGTGGATAGCGTACTAGGCTTTCACCCTGAGGACCCGGGTTCGATTCCCGGCGAGGGCTTGGCATTTTCATACGCTATAAATCATCCCATCGTTTGCATTAGCCCAAGTGTGCACAATAGTCGGACGTTAAACACAAAAAAAATTAAGTTTTTTCCCTTGTTAATTATTTTAAAGTACGTTTATGTTTTTCTGTTTATTTTTGTTATTATTGTAAGGCCAATTTACTGCCTTAAAATAAATTTTGTATATTTTATGTATGTATATACATATATATATATATATATATATATATATATATATATATATATATATATATATATATATAAGTTATGGTATGGTTTCGAGGACGTCGCTTTTTAAAAAAACAACTTTTTTAATAATTAAAATAAGACTTTAATATTCACTTAAAACTTATTATAATTATTTAAGTTCGTCTCATATGCATTGAGATGCGAACTGAGTGAAACCTCGATTCACACTGAGCTCCTGCTCTTTCTTCTCTAGGTACATGAAAATGCTTACTGTGCTAAAAGCTAAACTGTCAGCATTAAATATAGCTAAGTCTAACACTAAATCTAGCAAAGTTTACAATAATTGTCTATATAACTCCTCCATCCCTAAACAAAACTTCCGGGGGTGGTTGAATAGCAACTTCCTCGAAGTTCTTCCAATTAGCTTCTTAGACGCCAAGTATAGTAGTCCTCCAATAAGGCGATGGTCCAAACACTGATGTGCTGTGTGATGGGTGAATTCCGATCAATTCTGGAGACAGTATCTAGGTTGATCCTGTCGTGTTCTAGCTTCTTTATTATTGTAAAGAACAGTATTATTGTTGAGCTTTATTACCCCTTAAGGATTGATAACTCAAAGTCAAATTGTAAATGCGATATTACAGAATGAGCAAAAGTATTTGGAATTAACTCTATTGTTACAATTGATACTTAACTGTTACTTAATTGTTACTCTACTGTTACAATGGTTACTTAATCCAAAGACTACAGAACTAAATACTAACAAGTATTTTACATTTGGTGTAATTGTTACAAATTCTGATCATACTTAGTTGGTAATGAATATATTTTCGCTTAATTTGTTCATAAGTCTCTTGTATATCACGTTGATTAATTTTGCTTACGTGATAATTTTCTATTATTTCCTGAATTTCATCTTCTCTAGTCACATCTAACAACTTAGTGTTACATTTAACTAACCAAAGTTTGGATTTTTTGAAATTTTTTGTTATACAAGTCACAAATTTTTCATAAAAGTCGTTTTCAAAATAAATATTATATTTAACATTGGGTACCAAATATTCCTTCAGAAACTTAACAATGTCATTATTTAAGTTATTTTCGGATATTTCAACTATTAATCTTATTTTACTGGTTCCAAATAGCTTTAGTATTTTTACGTCCTTAGGTTGATATTTCACAAGACTTAGCAAAATTTGGTTTTTTCCAAAATTTACCGGCTCGTCTGAGATGGGTATTTCTATTTGCGTGTTCCCTTCATAATTAGAATGGATGGTCTGGTTCATTTCTGGGAATGAACACACAAAAATAAATCAAAATTAAAATTAAAAATCAAATTATAAAATATAATACTTATAAAATAATGCTACAAATTATTTATGATAACCTATGTTTGGTTTATCTTTAAAAATATTCAATTGATTCAAATAACAAATTGATCTTTGATATTTAATTATTTTGTTTGTTAATTATTTAATAAAATTGATGTAACATACATTCGTAGGTATATAGTATACAAAACTATTTTGTGGGATCTACTTACAAATACTTTGCTCATTTTACGCGCACTTGCCACGAAAAATTCGCAAATTACAATTAGTTCTGCGTTCATTTCCTCTTGATCTGCGGCGTGTCTCTTCTTCCGCGTCAAAATTTGCAATTATTGATTCATTACCGTCCAATTCAGGAAAGTACAAACTAGTCGACTCGGCTATTGTTTTGTGTAGTTCTTCATCCGTAGCACGCTGATTGTTCGCATTATGCTCAGTGATATTTAGCTGTATCCTCGACAAGGCGTCGGCATTTCGGTTTAATTTTCCTTTTTTGTACCTAATCCCATAATCGTACTCCTCTAATTTTAATCTCCACCTAAGTAACCTGGAATTTGATTCTTTAACAGAAAATAACCACTGTAGGGGTTTATGATCCGTATAAATTTTAAATTTCCTGCCGTATAGGTAAGGTCTGAAGTATTTAGTTCCAAAAATGATTGCAAGAAGTTCTTTTTCAATGGCAGGATATTGGGTTTCGCTTTTATTAAGGGTTCTGCTGGCGTATGCTACTGGTAGGTCTGCTCCGTTTTTGATTTGCGATAAAATTGCTCCTACTGTATAATTGCTTGCGTCAGTTGTCAGAATAAATTCTTTTTCAAAGTCCGGATATTGTAATAAAGGTTCATTACACAAGATATTTTAGCAAGTTTCAAAACAGTTTATATAGTCAGGTTTATTTATATCAATTTTGACTTCCTTTTTTAAACAGTGGGTGAATGGTTTTGTTATTTTCGCGAAGTCCTTAATAAACTTTCTGTAGTATCCATAGTCCAAGAAATCCTTTGATTTCTTTTGGCGTTTTCGGAATTGGGTAGTTTTTATAGCTCTGATTTTGTCTGGGTTAGGTTTAACTCCTTCTGGTGTCACTATATACCCTAAATAAGCGACCTCTTTCCTCAAAAATTCTGTTTTATCGGGTTGAATTTTAAAATTGGCTTCTCTTAATCTGTTGAAAACTACTCTTAACCTATTTATGTGTTCTTGTAAACTAGTAGAATATATTATTATATCGTCGAGGTAGGTCAAGCGTGATTCATTTTGAATCCCACGTAAAATGTTGTTCATTGCTCTTTGAAAAGTCGGTGGGCTCTTTTTAAGACCGAACGGCATTCTTAAAAATTCAAAGTGCCCGGTTTCCGTCGAAAATGATGTTTTATCAACACTGTCGGGGTGCACCTCCAGTTGGTGGAAACCAGATGCGAGGTCTAGGGTGCTAAAGTATTGAGACCTCCCAAGTTTATCTAAAATGTCCGTTATATTAGGTAAAGGGAATTTGTCATCGATTGTTTTAGCGTTCAAACCTCTGGAATCAATTACAAGTCTAAATTTCTGCTTATTAGATGCGTCTGATTTCTTGGGTACTATCCAAATAGGTGAGTCCCAAAGTGAATGAGACGGTTGTATTATTTTTTGTTCTAACATATCCTGTATTTGTTTGTCCACTTCCTTGCGATAGATTTCTAGATATCGATAATTCCTAGAATAAACAGGAATCTCATCTGTGGTTCTAATTACGTGTTTAATTTTGTTAGTAAAGGTCAGCTTATTATTTTCTGTGTGAAATAAGTCGAAATATTCTTCTAGTAATTTCATGATCTCGTTTCTTTCTTCTGGGTTCATATGGTCAGTTCTAATTTATTTAGGTCCAATTTATTATTTATGTGATTCAAAAAGTTAAAACTAGGGTTGTTTTCATTATATATTTCTTGCTTGTTTGTTTTACAGATTTTGAAATCACTTAATGGTTCAACTTTTAAAGGTTCAACTATTAAACGTCTATCGTCTGTTGTGATATTTATAATAGGACAAAGTGCTTCCCCTTCTATAACTTTCACTAAACATTGTGGTATTTCCAATCCATCACTTTCTTTGTACGATAGTATCCCCTCTCCATTATTTAAATTACCAATTTTAATTTTTATTACTTGTTTAGATCTAGCTTTAATGAGATGGCATTTGATATTTTTTGGAGGTGTATCTTTGTTATTATTATTTTTTTTTTTATTGTTTTCCTTTTCCGTATTGAAATAATGTACAGGAATGTTTTCTCCGCAAAATATTAGCTGGTTATGTACAAAGTCTAAATTAATTTTTGTTCTTTCATATTGTCAAGTCTTAGTAGTAGATCGAAATTTTTATGAAAATTAAATAGATAGAACTTTGTTATTTTCTTCCCCAATAAAGGCAATTTACAACTAAATTTTTCTTTTGAAACACCATGTGCTGTAGAAACTTCAAACGGCTCCTGTTTTAGTGTATTTTTGAACAAGCGAAACGCTATTGGTTTGTTATTGAATGACCTGGTGCTTCCTGTGTCTATCAAAATTTTTAGGTTGGTTTTTGGGTCATAGAAATAGGGTAATTCATTTGTGTCGATGTTCATTATGGAAAATCGCTCTTCATTACAGTAAGTCCTAAAAAATGATTCTGTTCTAAACTGCATGCGTTGTCAACTTCGTTTGTTTCCTCGGTATAAAAATTACTATTATTTTGGTAATTTTCGTCATCGAATTGGGCTTCTTCAAAGTCTGTCACATCCTGGTCTGATAAGGAAATATTAGGTATTTGCCTCGTCAGTTCGTACATCGCGTGGTCATCGTTTTCTTGGTCAACCTGCTTGCCGGTCATCTGGTATAATTTATTTTGTCTGATCGCGGTTCCCGTTTGTCTAGTCGAAATGCTCATTGGCGTGGGTTGATAACTTTGATCTGTTTTTGGAGTATTATTAGTTACGAAATGTTTTTGTGGCTGACTGTAAGGTTGTCTGTGTCCATAGTTAAAGTTGGGTTGTGCTGGTTGATGCAATTGTTTGTAAGAGTTTTGTTGAAACTGATGATTAGGTATTGGTTTACGGATTGGCATGTATTGTTTTTTTGGTGGAATGTTGGAACGGTTTGTTTGGAATAATTTGTTGTTTTTAAACTGGAAATCGTTTGTAAGCATACTGAGTGCTTCTTCAAGTGAGGTGGGGTTTTTGGTTCTCATGAGGGACCCTAGCGGTTCCTGAAGTCCCCTTAACAGAACACGTAATGCTAATTTTTGTGCATACTTGCATAGAACATCCCTAGCGGATGGTTCTCTGTTTACAAAAAAATGCTATCTGTAACTTTAATAGCTTTTGAATCTTTTCATAAAATTTGAAAGGTGATTCCCCGTTTTCTTGCTTTAATTCTGCCATTTCAAGATTCAAAGTAAAACAATCCTTCTTATCAAAATAACTAGTCAGCAAAATTATTTTTACATCTGCCCAAGCATAAGTATTAGAATTAACTACCATTTCAAGAGCTTGCCCCTTTAATTTTGATAATATGGACGATAACAAATATTAATTTTGGAAATCTTCTAAGTTATCAGCTACAAAGAATTTATTGACCATTTTATCACATATTGTGATGAATCTATTAAGCATGGTTGGTTCTCCGCTAAACTCTGGAATCATGTCCAGGTATTCTTTCTTCAGTGTTGGGATAGACATTGTAATATTTAGTTATTACTACACACAAAAATAAATCAAAATTAAAATTAAAAATCAAATTATAAAATATAATACTTATAAAATAATGCTACAAATTATTTATGATAACCTATGTTTGGTTTATCTTTAAAAATATTCAATTGATTCAATTAACAAATTGATCTTTGATATTTAATTATTTTGTTTGTTAATTATTTAATAAAATTGATGTAACATATATTCGTAGGTATATAGTATACAAAACTATTTTGTGGGATCTACTTACAAATACTTTGCTCATTTTACGCGCACTTGCCACGAAAAATTCGCACAAACACTTCACTTCACTTCGGATGTAGATGTTCACTCTACGGTTGCAAATATTCACTTTGCCGGTTGGTTGTGTTCAATTTAATAATATACACTTATTAAATTGAACGGTTGGTCTTTTGTTCGACACTTCGGTTAACAGTTGAAACTGAAGAAAAATTATATGCACTAATTTTCCCGAAGTGTCCTACCGACTGCGCCAGTTATGGTATGGTTTCGAGGACGTCGCTTTTTAAAAAAACAACTTTTTTTAATAATTAAAATAAGACTTTAATATTCACTTAAAACTTATTATAATTATTTAAGTTCGTCTCATATGCATTGAGATGCGAACTGAGTGAAACCTCGATTCACACTGAGCTCCTGCTCTTTCTTCTCTAGGTACATGAAAATGCTTACGTGCTAAAAGCTAAACTGTCAGCATTAAATATAGCTAAGTCTAACACTAAATCTAGCAAAGTTTACAATAATTGTCTATATAACTTATATATATATATATATATATATATATATATATATATATATATATAATATCATATTTTGTATATTTTATATAGGGTGGTCCACGGGAAACGGACGTTTTTGAATCGCGTTTTACTGGACGACTGGTTGAGGGGGAGACCAGCGGTGGACATCACTCAACTCCCCATTTCATGCCATTTAGTCGTCAATATGCCACTGTGGAACAAAGGTCATCGCTTGTTTGCGTACGATACTTTTGTAAAAAGTGGTGAGTCCGTGGTTGAAACTCAACGATACTTCAGGAGTCACTTTCGTATCGGGCGCCATGGTGAAATACCGAGTCGCAATACCATTTAGGGGGAGGGATGAATGCACTTAAATCTAAGGGATCTGTTATGAAAACAAAGCCACCTGGCCTCACTCGCTCTGGATAGAGTGAGAGAGGCGATTCAGCGCAGTCCCGGCCGTTCTGCTAGGCGTCACGCTACGGAACTTGGACTGCGTATGAGCACAGTAAAGCGTATCTTACACAAGGATTTAGGGTTACACCCGTATAAAATTATAATTTTACAGAAGTTAAATGCTTCAGATCATCAAGACCCCCTCACGTTTGCTGAGACACTGTTAAACATGATTATAAGGAACTGACAATTTTGATGAGTGATGAAGCTGATTTCTATTTGAAAGGGGTTGTTAATAAGCAGAAATATTGTTATTGGGCTGTGGAAAATCCTCATGTGCTACAGCAGACACCATTGCACAGTCCAGAAGTGACCGTTTGGTGCTCTGTAGGAAAGTTTGGGGTTTTTGGACTGTTTTTCTTTGAAGAGAATGAAATTACTGTGACTGTGGCTTCTAATCGATACGTGAATATGACAACAGACTTTTTTAGGCCAAAACTTGAAAGATGAGAAATCAACATGGATCACGTATGGTTCCAGCAAGACGGAGCTACTGCTCATACGGCCCGAGCTTCTATGGCAGCACTTCGAGCATTATTCACGGAGCGAGTGATTTCACGGTTTGGTGGTTGCGTAGCCTCCACGCTCACCCGACCTATCCATGTGATTTCTTCCTGTGGGGTTACCTTAAAGCACATCTTTACAAAGAAAAACCATACTCTGGAAAAATTGAAGGCTGTAATAAGAAACCAGACTGAGGTAATCAACGAACAATTATTGGACAGAATGAAAGCAAATTTTCGAGAAAGACTGGAGATGTGTGTTCGTCACAACGGCCGTCATTTGGGTGATGTAATTTTTAAAAATTGAGGTAATGTAATTTCTCTTTTAAATGGTATAACTTTACCTTCATTTCTGCATAAATAAAAATTATCTGTGTTTAGAACTAACGGAGCAGTGATTTTTTCAAAACCATCTGTTTCTCGTGGACCACACTGTATGTTAGTCTATTTTTTTTAATTTTGTTGTTTTTTACATATCGGTTTCGCTCCACGACGATGAAAACATTTATGGTTTTTCACAGAAAAAAATCGATTAATAAAATATATGGCGTTTTATTTGTCCTGGCTTGGAACACAAATATTGCTAAAATATATTTGATTATGAATGTCTAGCTAAAAAAAAAAAAATGGGCTAAAAAACGACTTGGTAGATTATACACAAATACAGAAAATCCTTGCAATACAGAACAGCCCAGTTGCCATGGTTTCCGATAAACAAACCCGATCGCCTGGAATCAGCTGTTTGTACTGCAGCTGTTTTCAGTTTTGTTGTGTAGTTTTTATTTTCACTTCGGGATACAAGTCAGTGTTGCCATGTGTAAAATATTTTTTATGAAATATCGCAGTTAGCCAGTGTAATTATTTGTTTATTTTAATAAAAGCAATGTCGATAGGCCTTAAAATTTGTTTAATTAGTTATTGGTAAATTAATAGTTCCTGTTTATCTGATATCACGTAAGTACAATGCAATGTATTAGATATTCAAGTGTTGTTTTGTGATTTAGGTTAGTTTATCTTAAATCTTAAAAAAATCATTACATTTAAAAAATAAACAAAAAAACCGATACAAACGAAATTATAATGGTTGAAAAACAAAAAACAATGCAATGTATTAGATATTCAAGTGTTGTTTTGTGATTTAGGTTAGTTTATCTTAAATCTTAAAAAAATCATTACATTTAAAAAATAAGCAAACAAACTGATACAAACGAAATTATAATGGTTGAAAAACAAAAACAATGCAATGTATTAGATATTCAAGTGTTGTTTTGTGATTTAGGTTAGTTTATCTTAAATCTTAAAAAATCATTACATTTAAAAATAAACAAAAAAAACCGATACAAACGAAATTATAATGGTTGAAAAACAAAAAACAATGCAATGTATTAGATATTCAAGTGTTGTTTTGTGATTTAGGTTAGTTTATCTTAAATCTTAAAAAAATCATTACATTTAAAAAATAAGCAAACAAACTGATACAAACGAAATTATAATGGTTGAAAAACAAAAAACCAATGCAATGTATTAGATATTCAAGTGTTGTTTTGTGATTTAGGTTAGTTTATCTTAAATCTTAAAAAAATCATTACATTTAAAAAATAAGCAAACAAACTGATACAAACGAAATTATAATGGTTGAAAAACAAAAAAACAATGCAATGTATTAGATATTCAAGTATTGTTTTGTGGTTTAGGTTAGTTTTTCTTAAATCTTAAAAAAATCATTACATTTAAAAAATAAGCAAACAAACTGAAACAAACGAAATTATAATGGTTGAAAAACAAAAAACCAATGCAATGTATTAGATATTCAAGTGTTGTTTTGTGATTTAGGTTAGTTTATCTTAAATCTTAAAAAAATCATTACATTTAAAAAATAAGCAAACAAACTGATACAAACGAAATTATAATGGTTGAAAAACAAAAAAACAATGCAATGTATTAGATATTCAAGTATTGTTTTGTGGTTTAGGTTAGTTTTTCTTAAATCTTAAAAAAATCATTACATTTAAAAAATAAGCAAACAAACTGAAACAAACGAAATTATAATGGTTGAAAAACAAAAAACCAATGCAATGTATTAGATATTCAAGTGTTGTTTTGTGATTTAGGTTAGTTTATCTTAAATCTTAAAAAAATCATTACATTTAAAAAATAAGCAAACAAACTGAAACAAACGAAATTATAATGGTTGAAAAACAAAAAACCAATGCAATGTATTAGATATTCAAGTGTTGTTTTGTGATTTAGGTTAGTATATCTACGATAGTAAAATAAGATTTTTTTAATTTTTAATTCACGAATTATAAGATGCAGAAAAAAATCATTACATTTAAAAAATAAGCAAAAAACTGAAACAAACGAAATTATAATGGTTGAAAAACAAAAAACAATGCAATGTATTAGATATTCAAGTGTTGTTTTGTGATTTAGGTTAGTTTATCTTAAATCTTTAAAAAATCATTACATTTAAAAAATAAGCAAACAAACTGATACAAACGAAATTATAATGGTTGAAAAACAAAAAAAAATGCAATGTATTAGATATTCAAGTGTTGTTTTGTGATTTAGGTTAGTTTATCTTAAATCTTAAAAAAATCATTACATTTAAAAAATAAGCAAACAAACTGATACAAACGAAATTATAATGGTTGAAAAACAAAAAACCAATGCAATGTATTAGATATTCAAGTGTTGTTTTTTATTTAGGTTAGTTTATCTTAAATCTTTAAAAAAAATCATTACATTTAAAAAATAAGCAAAAAAACCGATACAAACGAAATTATAATGGTTGAAAAACAAAAAACCAATGCAATGTATTAGATATTCAAGTGTTGTTTTGCGATTTAGGTTAGTTTATCTTAAATCTTTAAAAAAAATCATTACATTTAAAAATAAAACAAAAACCGATACAAACGAAATTATAATGGTTGAAAAACAAAAAAACAATGCAATGTATTAGATATTCAAGTATTGTTTTGTGATTTAGGTTAGTTTATCTTAAATCTTTAAAAAAAATCATTACATTTAAAAAATAAACAAAAAAACCGATACAAACGAAATTATAATGGTTGAAAAACAAAAAAACAATGCAATGTATTAGATATTCAAGTATTGTTTTGTGATTTAGGTTAGTTTATCTTAAATCTTTAAAAAAAATCATTACATTTAAAAAATAAACAAAAACCGATACAAACGAAATTATAATGGTTGAAAAACAAAAAAACAATGCAATGTATTAGATATTCAAGTATTGTTTTGTGATTTAGGTTAGTTTATCTTAAATCTTTAAAAAAAATCATTACATTTAAAAAATAAGCAAAAAAACCGATACAAACGAAATTATAATGGTTGCAAAACAAAAAAACAATGCAATGTATTAGATATTCAAGTGTTGTTTTGTGATTTAGGTTAGTTTATCTTAAATCTTAAAAAAATCATTACATTTAAAAAATAAGCAAACAAACTGATACAAACGAAATTATAATGGTTGAAAAACAAAAAACCAATGCAATGTATTAGATATTCAAGTGTTGTTTTGTGATTTAGGTTAGTTTATCTTAAATCTTAAAAAAATCATTACATTTAAAAAATAAGCAAACAAACTGATACAAACGAAATTATAATGGTTGAAAAACAAAAAACAATGCAATGTATTAGATATTCAAGTGTTGTTTTGTGATTTAGGTTAGTTTATCTTAAATCTTTAAAAAAAATCATTACATTTAAAAAATAAGCAAAAAAACCGATACAAACGAAATTATAATGGTTGAAAAACAAAAAACAATGCAATGTATTAGATATTCAAGTGTTGTTTTGTGATTTAGGTTAGTTTATCTTAAATCTTAAAAAAATCATTACATTTAAAAAATAAGCAAACAAACTGATACAAACGAAATTATAATGGTCGAAAAACAAAAAACCAATGCAATGTATTAGATATTCAAGTGTTGTTTTGTGATTTAGGTTAGTTTATCTTAAATCTTTAAAAAAATCATTACATTTAAAAAATAAGCAAACAAACCGATACAAACGAAATTATAATGGTTGAAAAACAAAAAACAATGCAATGTATTAGATATTCAAGTGTTGTTTTGTGATTTAGGTTAGTTTATCTTAAATCTTAAAAAAATCATTACATTTAAAAAATAAACAAAAAAACCGATACAAACGAAATTATAATGGTTGAAAAACAAAAAACAATGCAATGTATTAGATATTCAAGTGTTGTTTTGTGATTTAGGTTAGTTTATCTTAAATCTTAAAAAAATCATTACATTTAAAAATAAGCAAACAAACTGATACAAACGAAATTATAATGGTTGAAAAACAAAAAACAATGCAATGTATTAGATATTCAAGTGTTGTTTTGTGATTTAGGTTAGTTTATCTTAAATCTTAAAAAAATCATTACATTTAAAAAATAAGCAAACAAACTGAAACAAACGAAATTATAATGGTTGAAAAACAAAAAAACAATGCAATGTATTAGATATTCAAGTATTGTTTTGTGGTTTAGGTTAGTTTTTCTTAAATCTTAAAAATCATTACATTTAAAAAATAAGCAAACAAACTGAAACAAACGAAATTATAATGGTTGAAAAACAAAAACCAATGCAATGTATTAGATATTCAAGTGTTGTTTTGTGATTTAGGTTAGTTTATCTTAAATCTTAAAAATCATTACATTTAAAAAATAAGCAAACAAACTGATACAAACGAAATTATAATGGTTGAAAAACAAAAAAAACAATGCAATGTATTAGATATTCAAGTATTGTTTTGTGGTTTAGGTTAGTTTTTCTTAAATCTTAAAAAATCATTACATTTAAAAATAAGCAAACAAACTGAAACAAACGAAATAATAATGGTTGAAAAACAAAAAACCAATGCAATGTATTAGATATTCAAGTGTTGTTTTGTGATTTAGGTTAGTTTATCTTAAATCTTAAAAAAATCATTACATTTAAAAAATAAGCAAACAAACTGAAACAAACGAAATTATAATGGTTGAAAAACAAAAAACCAATGCAATGTATTAGATATTCAAGTGTTGTTTTGTGATTTAGGTTAGTTTATCTACGATAGTAAAATAAGATTTTTTTAATTTTTAATTCACGAATTATAAGATGCAGAAAAAAATCATTACATTTAAAAAATAAGCAAAAAAACTGAAACAAACGAAATTATAATGGTTGAAAAACAAAAAACAATGCAATGTATTAGATATTCAAGTGTTGTTTTGTGATTTAGGTTAGTTTATCTTAAATCTTTAAAAAATCATTACATTTAAAAAATAAGCAAACAAACTGATACAAACGAAATTATAATGGTTGAAAAACAAAAAAACAATGCAATGTATTAGATATTCAAGTGTTGTTTTGTGATTTAGGTTAGTTTATCTTAAATCTTAAAAAAATCATTACATTTAAAAAATAAGCAAACAAACTGATACAAACGAAATTATAATGGTTGAAAAACAAAAAACCAATGCAATGTATTAGATATTCAAGTGTTGTTTTTTATTTAGGTTAGTTTATCTTAAATCTTTAAAAAAAATCATTACATTTAAAAAATAAGCAAAAAACCGATACAAACGAAATTATAATGGTTGAAAAACAAAAAACCAATGCAATGTATTAGATATTCAAGTGTTGTTTTGCGATTTAGGTTAGTTTATCTTAAATCTTTAAAAAAAATCATTACATTTAAAAAATAAACAAAAAAACCGATACAAACGAAATTATAATGGTTGAAAAACAAAAAAACAATGCAATGTATTAGATATTCAAGTATTGTTTTGTGATTTAGGTTAGTTTATCTTAAATCTTTAAAAAAAATCATTACATTTAAAAAATAAACAAAAAAACCGATACAAACGAAATTATAATGGTTGAAAAACAAAAAAACAATGCAATGTATTAGATATTCAAGTATTGTTTTGTGATTTAGGTTAGTTTATCTTAAATCTTTAAAAAAAATCATTACATTTAAAAAATAAACAAAAACCGATACAAACGAAATTATAATGGTTGAAAAACAAAAAAACAATGCAATGTATTAGATATTCAAGTATTGTTTTGTGATTTAGGTTAGTTTATCTTAAATCTTTAAAAAAAATCATTACATTTAAAAAATAAGCAAAAAAACCGATACAAACGAAATTATAATGGTTGCAAAACAAAAAAACAATGCAATGTATTAGATATTCAAGTGTTGTTTTGTGATTTAGGTTAGTTTATCTTAAATCTTAAAAAAATCATTACATTTAAAAAATAAGCAAACAAACTGATACAAACGAAATTATAATGGTTGAAAAACAAAAAACCAATGCAATATATTAGATATTCAAGTGTTGTTTTGTGATTTAGGTTAGTTTATCTTAAATCTTAAAAAAATCATTACATTTAAAAAATAAGCAAACAAACTGATACAAACGAAATTATAATGGTTGAAAAACAAAAAAACAATGCAATGTATTAGATATTCAAGTGTTGTTTTGTGATTTAGGTTAGTTTATCTTAAATCTTTAAAAAAAATCATTACATTTAAAAATAAGCAAAAAAAAGCCGATACAAACGAAATTATAATGGTTGAAAAACAAAAAACAATGCAATGTATTAGATATTCAAGTGTTGTTTTGTGATTTAGGTTAGTTTATCTTAAATCTTAAAAAAATCATTACATTTAAAAAATAAGCAAACAAACTGATACAAACGAAATTATAATGGTTGAAAAACAAAAAACCAATGCAATGTATTAGATATTCAAGTGTTGTTTTGTGATTTAGGTTAGTTTATCTTAAATCTTTAAAAAAAATCATTACATTTAAAAAATAAGCAAAAAAACCGATACAAACGAAATTATAATGGTTGAAAAACAAAAAAACAATGCAATGTATTAGATATTCAAGTGTTGTTTTGTGATTTAGGTTAGTTTATCTTAAATCTTTAAAAAAAGTCATTACATTTAAAAAATAAGCAAAAAAACCGATACAAACGAAATTATAATGGTTGAAAAACAAAAAAACAATGCAATATATTAGATATTCAAGTGTTGTTTTGTTATTTAGGTTAGTTTATCTACGATAGTAAAATAAGATTTTTTTAATTTTTAATTCACGAATTATAAGATGCAGAAAAAATCATTACATTTAAAAAATAAGCAAAAAACTGAAACAAACGAAATTATAATGGTTGAAAAACAATGCAATTTATTAGATATTCAAGTGTTGTTTTGTGATTTAGGTTAGTTTATCTTAAATCTTTAAAAAAAATCATTACATTTAAAAAATAAGCAAAAAAACCGATACAAACGAAATTATAATGGTTGAAAAGCAAAAAAACAATGCAATGTATTAGATATTCAAGTGTTGTTTTGTGATTTAGGTTAGTTTATCTTAAATCTTTAAAAAAAATCATTACATTTAAAAATAAGCAAAAACCGATACAAACGAAATTATAATGGTTGAAAAGCAAAAAAACAATGCAATGTATTAGATATTCAAGTGTTGTTTTGTGATTTAGGTTAGTTTATCTTAAATCTTTAAAAAAAATCATTACATTTAAAAAATAAGCAAAAAAACCGATACAAACGAAATTATAATGGTTGAAAAACAAAAAACAATGCAATGTATTAGATATTCAAGTGTTGTTTTGTGATTTAGGTTAGTTTATCTTAAATCTTTAAAAAAAATCATTACATTTAAAAAATAAGCAAAAAAACCGATACAAACGAAATTATAATGGTTGAAAAGCAAAAAAACAATGCAATGTATTAGATATTCAAGTGTTGTTTTGTGATTTAGGTTAGTTTATCTTAAATATTAAAATAAATAATATTTATTATGTGTTTTATCACGATTTGTTTTACTAAAAACGTAATATTGTATGAACGTATGGAATCCTAACCTAAATATCGACCAAATCAGTTACGCCATGAGTCGATATTAAAATAAAACAGTGGAATTAATCTGTATTTTCGACGTGATAAAACATTTACTTGTTTTTCTTCGTTATAGATTTTCCTTTTTTTTCTACACAATCGCTAACCTAGGGAATAATTTAATATTGTTTGATAAAATTTTCAATGAATCGCTTAATTTATTTAGTTATAATTGATTTCAATTTTTATAACATATAATTTCACGTATACTGTATTATGAGTATATTAGATATGCTTTGAATTTTTGAAAACGTGTTTTATCGAGACTTTTTGAATATGTTTAAACTGCTTTGGAAAATTCATTAATGAACCCTGACCACTGGACATTCATTTTAGCAAAATTATGTTCATTTATACACATTTTGACGATACTCACGATAGTAAAATGAGATTTTTTAGGATTTAGAATTTTAATTCACGAATAAGATACAGAAAAAAAATCATTACATTGAAAAAATAAGGAAAAAAACTGATACAAACGAAATTATAATGGTTGAAAAACAAAAATAATGTTCAAAATTCATACAAAGATAATGTAAAAACGTAACGACAGGGTTTGGTGGTCAATGCCCTTTGAATCTCTGAACTGCGCACCTCAAGGTTGTTAGGTCGAATTCGAGAAATACGAGGGTTGATCAAATATAAACGAGACTGATTTTTTAAAAAATGTATTGCTTACTTACAAATTATTCTTGATACAACTTATTTTTCTACATAGTCTCCCGCACGAGTAACACATTTTTCCCACCGGATTGGAAGTTTTTTAATTCCATCTTCGTAAAAAGTTCTCGGGCTTTCATTGAGCCATTGGAGCACGAAGGTCTCCACCGCAGAATCGTCTTCGAAACGCTGGCCTCCAAGCGCCTCTTTGAGTGGCCCAAACAGGTGATAATCGCAGGGTGATAAGTCTAGACTGTATGGGGGATGTTCCATTGGTTCCCAGCCAATTTGATCGAGTTTAAGCCTCGTAGTGTTCGCCGAATGTGGTCGGGCATTATCGTGAAGAAGAATGACGTTTCTCGCCGGTTTAGATTTCCTTTTCCTACGAAAAGACTGTTTTGCGGCCTCTAAAACATCGCAATAATATTGTGCATTTATTGTGCGTCGTTGATGGAGGAAATCGACGTGAAAGGCGCCTTGATTGTCGAAAAATACAGTGGTCATTACCTTCCCGGCCGACGATCGTGATTTGGCCTTTAGGTTTTCTACTGCTTCCCGTCCTTCGGCGAATTCCTTGTGCCAAGCAAAAACGCGAGCACAAGGGTCCTGTCCCCGTATTGAGCCGTCAATCTACGAAAGATTTCAGTCGGATTGACCCCCTCCTTGGCCAAAAACTTAATAATAATTCTCTGCTCCACGGAAACGTGCACTTCACTCTCACTCATTGTATAGTTTTATACTGAAGGGTCCGAACGGAAATGTTGCCCGTCTACGCCCGTCCCAAACCTCCCAGGCTACCTGAAACCCCACCCTTTAGAGTTCAATGTTCAACGGAAAAGTTTTTAGAAAGTCAGTCTCGTTTATATTTGATCAACCCTCGTAGTTCGCCCTTACAGTTAACGCTGATCTCTTGTTCTAACTAGCTTAAAGTACAGACCTTATAAAGAAAAAATTTTAAGTTAAACACCTGGTAGCATACACTACTAGCCCACAAACCCTCATTGAAACTTCATAAGAAATTAAATTAAAGTGGATAAAATATAAAATAAATGAAAAAATAAAAACAATTGTCATAACAAAAGATTAACCGAATTATAAACTTCTAATAAATGTTTCGTTAGTCTCTTAAAAAAATAAGATTTTTTCAGACAAGTGAAAAATCTCCTGTCATTTTTTTAATTAAAAATTTAAGAATCCCACATGCGTGGAGAGTTGACGGACTTTCCATGTTGACTGAATACTGAGGATCCTCGACTTTTTCCTAACTTGTCCGAAACGAAAATTTCTTAAAGAAACCTGCACAGAGCTTTGCAGGCATAAACATAGAGTGAGCTCACCTTCATGGTAGCTCTAACAACTTTATGAATGATTACAATTGTAAAGTATTCAGATCTAGACTGTGCAAATTGCAGTTTTGTGAGTTATGGTAACTTGGGGGTAGTTTTGAACAATTTTTTTTTATATTAATGAGTTTATATTTAAATTAAGGCCGGAAAATGTTTCCAATGTTTTAGGGTTTTTTTAAGACCCCGCAGGGGGGTTCAGACAAGCTATTGAGAGGATTTAGACGTCCCTCGCGGTACCCGAGTCTAACACACACTTACACTTAAAACACTACACTTACGACTTTAACACTTTGCACTCACACTTACATTTAGGGAGGCGATTATTATCGCTTCAATGTGCTTTTCTCCTTAAAGTAACAAAAAAAATATTTTCTTTAAGAATATCATTTAAATTGTAGTACCTTTAGTTATCTACATGTGGCTTATAGGGGTGGTTATTATTGCCCCGTGAAAATGTAAAAATAGGGAGTAACTATGTTTTTTTAAAAAAGGATATCTAACAAAAACAGCATTGTTACTTATACATTTTTCTAAAACTTTAAGATGGCTACATGTTTAACGTGTTGATTGGTTATGCATACAAAATGTACGTAAAAATTAAAATAATTAACTTTACCTTAAGGGCCTTTTCAAACACTCAAACGTTCCTGGTCGGTATCATATTT
The DNA here is from genome assembly GCA_022606455.1 of Callitettix versicolor. Classification (NCBI taxonomy): domain Eukaryota; kingdom Metazoa; phylum Arthropoda; class Insecta; order Hemiptera; family Cercopidae; genus Callitettix; species Callitettix versicolor. The sequence goes on from CM040186.1 coordinate 25,134,196, forward strand.
TATTGACATAATGTTTTTTTGTGCTGTGTTACTGAAAATTAAGTTTATTCTTTATATTTTTTTCATTAATTTGTCAATAGTATTGTAGTAGAGATGTGTTTAATTCTGAATTTTAATGTTCTGGATTGAGAGATGTTTTTAAAAGCTTATGGATTGAAATGTTATGAGCCGCCATTTTGTGTGCGTATGGGATACAGGTGGGCGTTTCTGCTATTTTTACAAAACGTCAACAAACTGTTTGTTGAGGAAAAAAGCTGCTTTTTAAAACAGTTGGAAAAAACAGGTTTAGAAAACTGAAACTCAAAGTTGTATTAGCAGCTAAAACATAAACCACATACGTTCAGTTTTCTAAGACTACTTTTTCATTCCCACTGCCACCATGTCCTTAACTGTTTTTTGGTTTAATAATTTAGAAAGGATAAACATAATCCTCATAAGTGTAGTAATAATTAAATTACATTCTCAAAACGTAATAATTATGTAAGCCATTTTATGTACAAAATGCAATGAATTTCTAATAGAAGCATTCTTTTTTTTTACTTAAAAATTAAATAGTCCTTTGCATATTTACCAAAATGCCAACGATTTAGAATGTTTTCAGTTGATTGAAAAATATTGATGATTGATAATAAATATAAAAAATATGTTTAAATAAAATTAGGCTCTGTATTTACAAAATGTGAGATGTTGTTACTACAACTCGCAACAAAATAGAGATAAACTTTGACACTGACCAAACAGTTCTTACGTCACTACAAGCAACAAGCAACTTAAGAATAAAGGGAAAAAGCATAAAAGCAGGTAAAAGAAAAGCAGTTAGCAGGCAAACAGCAGGAAAACAGTTGTATCGCTGGCGGCAACGTTCGAATAGAACAGTCCGTTCCCTGTTTAACAAACATAAACCAGTCCAAATCAAACTGCTTGTTTCCGTTTGAAAAAGTAGTTTGTTTGTCGTTTATAAAAAAGCAGTTTTTTTAACAGTTTAGTGTTTTTTGCCCCACTACTAGTATGGGGTATGAAGACGAGTGGTTGATGTGGTTTATTGTTGTGAGCTGTCTGTAGATTTTCGAAGGAAATATATCATTTCCTGATACCATCAGAGTCAAAGTCATTTTCTTCTGTACTGCTATGGTTTCAAAAACATGAGTCAAATTTAAAACATGTTTTTACTGATATAAAACAACATTTAACGTGTCGCAAGTCTCGTATTAAATTTCCTAAAATATAATTAAAAATTTCTGTGTTTCCGCCGCGGTCCACGCGATAACCACTACACTACGGAAATTACTAAGAAATATGACCGTTTTAAGTATACGAAATGAATTGTTAATTTAATTTTGGGTAGTTATATACCAGTTCATTTATATTAATTCGTAAAGATCAGCTGATTTCATTGTACAGCTGATAGGCCATAATAACTTCAATGTATGTTGTTAAAAACTAGCTAGCCTCCTCGGTGGCCTAGTGGATAGCGTACTAGGCTTTCACCCCGAGGACCCGGGTTAGATTCCCGGCAAGGGCTTGGCATTTTCATGCGCTATAAATCATCCCATCGTCTGCATTAGCCCAAGTGTGCACAATAGTCAGACGTAAAAAAAAATAATAATAATAATAAAAAAATTAAAAACTAGCTATGTTAATTTGTCGTGTTTACGAACAAATTATCGTAATTAAAAATCGAAAAGAAAGATAAAACATGACAATTTTTATTTTTAGTTCAATGACAGAAATTTTTTAAATTGTACATTTGGCGGGAAACTTTTTACCACTTGGTTTTTGTTTAGATTTAGAGTATGCTACAATACAGTTGCAAGTGTTCAAAACGGTTGTTGTAAAAAAATACCTAAGAACAAAAACGCTATTCAACTACTCGATTTTTCTTTAGTCTAATACACAATAAGAGTGATTACATTTAATTTGTTATCCAATTTCACTTTTTTTAAAAAAAATATATATATATATATATATATATAAATAATTTTAAAAAGGCAAGAAATTAATATCGGTAAGGTGGGGGACTCAAGATAAACTAAAGTCCTAACACCAACCTCAACTAATTTTGCCTAACCTCAACTGGTCTTTTAAGTTGTTTTTAAGGTTATCAAATTGTTTTGGAATATTTTCACAACCTGTATTTTTTTTGTTTTTTTATAGTGCACGGAAATGGCTAAATGTACACAACTAAGAATGTCTACATTACCTAAACGACAACAAGCAGAAGAGAAATACAAAGTGATCAAGCCGGTAGTAAAGCCGCCCTCTGTGCTCGACAAGATCTTCCACAGAAGCAATCAGAAGCGTTCCATCTACTACTTCACCTCAGGCCGGAAAGTTAACAAAGATATCATCGAGCAACTGTCTAAGGAAACAAATCCTTTTTCACTGCCGCCTTTGTGTCTGGCTGGAATACCTTACAACGTAATCAAGAAATCAGAGCGAGAACGCACGCGTGCCAAAGAATCAATGTTGACGATAGCAGACAAACCGTCGAGAAGAACGCGGTACATGGAAAACTTAGCCGAGAGGTTGTACGTCCCGCCTGACTCTAATTTCAAAATCAAACGCGACAAGCAGGATTTGGATCCGCATTTCTATAATGTTGTCAAAGGACGGCCTATCAAAGAGAAATTCGAGCTCAGGAAATACATTAGTAACGTCCGCGAGTCATTGCTGACGCAAATGCAAACCGGATATTTTCAGGACGAGATCGCTCTGATCGACGAACAGTTCCGCAACGAAAGGAGCAGGATCAGCCAAATCTACGAAGAATATAAAGAGTATCATTCGTCGTTCAAAGAGTTCGAAGCGCAGGATCGCGAGCGATGGTTGAAGATCAGACGGCTGGGCGAGGAGATGGCGGGAAAAACTAACGCGAAGAAAGCCGAGTTGAAAGATCTGATGAAGGAGTTGAGTTATCTCAGAGGGTCTTTGTACGTGCTCGAGGAAGCGTGGAGGAACTGCAAGCTGTGTCAGATATTTCTGTTTCAGATAAGTCCGAAGTCGTGGCAACTGCAGCATCCACTCACGGCCGACCAGGAAGAACCGTTCAACTTTAATAAGATGTTCGACAGGTATAAACTGGACACCGAAGGATCTGTTTTATCTCTAAATTCTCTTATCGATATATTCCAAGAAGACATAGCCAACGAGGCAGAAACGCCGGAACTGTACTTTACGGAACCTTGGCAAGTTCGTCTCGTCTTTAGAGAAATGGAACTCCAACATCTCAGTTCGCTTTTGATTATTGACGGCGTAAGAAAACCGAAAGACCTCATGACTCACGGTTTGGACGTCGTCATGAAGTATTACGACGCGGAGATCAAGCAAATTAAAGAACAGCTGGCGGGCATCGAGAGTGTAATTAAATTCGAGGAGGAACGAGCCGCTCAGCTGGAGAATTCCGCTAAACAGCTGTTGAACACCGATTTGAAGGACTTGGTCTCGTCAGAGGCGGCCATATTGGCGAGCGTGTACGTGGAACACGCGTACGAAAATTGCGTGGCCGCCGGACAGACGGACATGACTACTCTGGAGACACTAGAAGCTTTGAAACACGTGTTTGAAGATCTGATGATGAAGTTAGATTCGTTGCCAACAGATGTCGTGAAACAGGCGGAACAGCTCGTCAAGACCAAGACTTTGATGTCGATGGAAAGAGCGCACCAAGCTCAGAGACAGATCGCGTACTTGGACGGCTTGACGAAGAGTATGAAGAGAGCTTTGGAACAGCCGTTTGTTAAGAAAGGACGTCCGCTGATGTGGAGATCCGAGCCTCCTCCGGTGAAACACAAGAAACCTCCGCCGCCACGGGAGTACACCCAGCAGGAGCTGGAGTACTTGACGTTTTTCACAGACTACTGTGAATATGAAGACGAGGATGTCAAACTGTTCCTACCTTTAGAATTTTAAATCAACTGCCCTCGAAATTGACTCAATCTGTACAGTGTGTCATAATAACAGGATTGCGTTGCAAATAATTAACTTAATTAGTTTTTTATCCATAAATATTAAATTTTATCAACATTGTTTCGCGTGAATTAATTGTAACATTCAAATTTAGAACGTTATATGTCATTGTACAAAGAAATTATGTAATGTCTCTCCAATCTAAGTAAAAATTTCATGATTTAGATCACTATGAATGCGTTAAGATGTTTTCAGCACCCAAAACAAATTCTATAGTTTCGAGAACACGTCAAAAATTTCAATTCGAGGGCATATACAGGGTGTTCCGTAAGTCCGGGTACCGTAAAATATTTCACGAATGTGATTGGTGTTATTCGTCAGAACGCAATAAAATAATTGGTCCGCCATCTTGGATGTAACTTTCTTACATAAGAAGGAAGTCATGTGACAGATCGTTTTCGTGAATTTCGGTTTTAGGTTAGGCCCTACCACCCGTCATACTACGGAAAGCAGTGGAAATGGTCTATCTGGGATGCGATGGTAGTTCTACCTTCATTTCCTAAGACCATTAAAGATTTAAAATAAGATGAACTACCTTACTGAACAAAGATACTACCATACGTCATCATATAGTTTTTTTAAGTAACTAGGGCTCCTTTGGATTGCTAATCCTGTATCTCAAGATATGATTTCCTTGAGGTAAATTCAGACAGGATATGTAATACTAAGTTACATCCCCATGACAGACTACTTGATCAACTGCTTGGCCTAGAGTCTACCAAGCATTTTACGGTAAAATAAGGCATAAATAAAATATCAAAAGCTACGAATCAATGAGTCTGCAAACATAATCGAAATTATTTATAATTAGTAGCTTAAGAGACGCAAGCTCTGATATAATTTTACCTTCTGATAGCATTATTGGTTTTCCCGTAAAAAGGATGTAGATTTTTACGATATCCTTCATTTAATGCATAAAGTGAAATAAGGGCAGTGTCATTCTTTCAAGTATAGTCTTCATCTTGGTATCCCAGAAGCTTTTTCATTGTTGTTAGCCTTAGTCTTCACTTCCTTTGATTTCCTTGTTTACACTTTTTAATTTTACTGCATATTTTGGGACAGTAAACCTAAATGTTGTATTCTGGTTCGTTTTTTTCTAAAATTTTCCCAATCGAATGAACAGCACGAATTCACGTGATTTCCTAATGAATAATTAGTAATTTGATTCAATCGCATTGTTGCATTGTGTAAATTGCACGAAACCAGCCGAAGGAAGTCTTACCGCAACCGAACTCGCCCGAAGTTAGCCGAAACATTTGACCGAATAATTTAACCAAATTATACAGAAGTACTATTCAATAAGCTAGCCGTGCTCTATTCCCACGGGACTGTAGCTGGTTCCATGGTAGTACCGTGTAACCGCACGCGACCTTGCACGTGCGTGCGTGTCGTGCATGGTCCATTGCTAATGCTCTCTGGTTGCTTATTTTAGAGTCTGCCTGCTTCATTATTTTACTAATTACGTATTCGTAGGAATATTTATAAGGACTATAATACAACACATGTGTATTAATAACATTTTGACGTCAATAACTTGTGGTAATAACGAAAACCGATGTTTACTGTTATAATTTCTGATTGGCTAACGTTTTTTTAAATAAATAGCATTAATACTAAAAGTGATATTAGTGAAGAATAGCGTGACCACCGTTATCCGAGAATTTTTTAAAAATACATGTTATTTTGAATAATACGGTGGAAAAAGTTTTGTGGATACTCAAAAATTGTTTGTGTAGCAATTTTTTTGAATGGAATAAATTGGCGATTCCGAAAATTACTATCTTTGCGTGAAATATTAGATTTATAACAGGTAAAACGTAAGGTTAATCACTGAATAGTACAAATACTATATAAACAATATTTTACCATTTATGTGGTCACTGTTTATAACACTGTAATTGCAGTTTTACATTTTTTTAAAAATATTTTAACCAACAATTTTACAACATTGACGAAATAAATATTTAATGCAGTGCAGTTATCGAGTTTGCCACCAGAAGCAGCACATAAGCGCAACCGGAAACCATGTTTTTGTATTAGATATTTTTAAGCGTAAATTTGAAATATACAATACACATAAAAAACCTTGTGAGGTTTTTCACACACAACTGTGTTAGACTTAAAGGTTTCTATTGCTTTTAATTATTAATAACACGCATTTAATGAATCGTTTTTACTGATTTTGAGGTTATGCGGGTCACTTTTTCGACATTTTCTAATTTTCTTTAGTTCCCACACTTTTATATTTTGTATTATTACTATTGGGCGCGTAATAAAACATTTTAGGTAGATTCTTAACTTTAAACGTCTTTGACCTTTTAAAAAAAAGTGTCTATTGTTTCCATTGGAAATTGATTAATTATGAAACAAGTAACCAATTGGCAGTCACAAGGAATGAAACGTGAAACAAGATGGCCTCTGAAATAAATCGTTAACACGCCTCAAAATGAAAAAAAAGTTTATAAATTTTAGCTAAGCAAAAAACAACGTTTAACAAAATTATTACAAAATGTTTAGTAAAAGTATATTTTATATATTTGTTTATGTATTTCAGTAATAAACTTTACAATTTAGCTGATATAAATCTAAAATTTCACGCAAAAAAGCAATTTTCGAAATCGCTGTCTTATTTCATTCAAACAATTGTTACGGCAATAATTTTCGAGTTCCCACAAAAATGTTTTCACCTTAATGTTCAGAAGAGCGTATATTTTCACGTAAAAAATCTCTGAGGCAGTGGTCACGCTGTTTTCCACAATTACCCTAAAATGTAACATAACAGTTATCTCTTGTAACGCAGTAATTGTTTCACAAAAGTATACACACATTCATCCAAGTAAACTTTTTTTTTGATTCCGGGATATAATACTCTAATTCTTTTTATATTCTTCTTCTTTTCTGCTAAGATTATTGTCACTATGTTGAGCATAATGATCTGCCTTCCCTAGCTTCGTCAATTCTACTTTTGTTGACGCGTTTCAAAGAACCTCCATCTTCAAAAACTATAACTATACTTATAGTTATAGTTTTATAGTTATAGTTATAGTTTTTTTTGAGTATAGTTATAGTTTTTGAAGATGGAGGTTCTTCGAAACGCGTCAACAAAAGTAGAATTGACGAAGCTAGGGAAGGCAGATCATTATACTCAACACAGAGATAAAATACTCTAATGCACATAAATATATAACAAAACCCAAACCCATACTTTGTATAATCAGAAAATAATTGTTATAGTTAAAAAACCAAACACAATGAACTCTATAAGGTAATGAATTCTCTTAAAAGCTCCATAAATTAAACACAAGAACTACACCAATGTTTACTTGCCCGACTTTATTAGATTCACTTTTACGATGTCATAAAAACATCCCCTCGCTACTGAAGCTTCCTGTTTATATTTTTACATTAAGGTAAACTACTTGTCTGTTAGTGCCCTTTAACTTATCATTAGCCTACCCTTTGTGTCTCCCATTAAGGAATTTTTCAATTTTTTTAAAAGAATTTTTTATAGATATTGATAAGAGTGGTCAAGTGTTCAGGAGATTTGATGTTTAATTAGAATTGTTTTTAATTTATTCTACAAAGTGATTAATCCTCAGATTTGGGGATAGAATATTACATAATATTAACAAATAAGTAACAGTGAAAACAGAAAGAACTTAATAATGCCATCTTGGAAGAACTGAAATAAAGGGACCAGAATACAACTTTTAGATTTACTATACAAACCGAAAACATTGAGTAAAATTAAAAAGTGTGAAAGGAAATCAAAGGTAGTGAAGACTAAGGCTAACAAAAATGAAAAAGCTTCTGGTATACCAAGGTGAAGAGTATACTTGAAAGAATAACAATGTACTTTATGCATTAAATGAAGAATATCCTAAAACTCTACTTCCTTTCTACGGGAAAACAAATAATGATATCAGAAGGTAAAATTATATCACAGCATTGCATCTCTTAAGCTACTAATTATAAATAATTTTGATTGTGCTTGCAGACTCATTGATTCGTAGCTTTTGATATTTTATTTAGGCCTTATTTTACCGTAAAATGCTTGATAGACTCTAGGCCAAGCAGCTTTTTTTTAATTCTCGGATAACGGTGGTCACGCTATTCTTCACTAGTACTCCTTTTAGTATTAATGATAATTATAAAAAAAACGTTAGGAGCCAATCAGAAATTATAACAGTAAACATCGGTTTTCGTTATTACCACAAGTTATTGACGTCAAAAAGTTATTAATACACATGTGTTGTATTATAGTCCTTATAAATATTCCTACGAATACGTAATTAGTAAAATAATGAAACAGGTAGGCTCTAAAATAAGCAACCAGAGAGCATTAGCAATGGACCATGCACGACACGCACGCACGTGCAAGGTCGCGTGCGGTTACACGGTACTGCCATGGAACCAGCCACAGTCCCGTGGGAATAGATCACGGCTAGCTTATTGAATAGTACTTCTGTATAATTTGGTTAAATTATTCGGTCAAATGTTTCGGCTAACTTCGGGCGAGTTCGGTTGCGGTAAGACTTCCTTCGGCTGGTTTCGTGCAATTTACACAATGCAACAATGCGATTGAATCAAATTACTAATTATTCATTAGGAAAGCACGTGAATTCGTGCTGTTCATTCGATTTGGGAAAATTTTAGAAAAAAACGAACCAGAATACAACATTTAGGTTTACTGTCCCAAAACATGCAGTAAAATTAAAAAGTGTAAACAAGGAAATCAAAGGAAGTGAAGACTAAGGCTAATAACAATGAAAAAGCTTCTGGGATACCAAGGTGAAGACTATACTTGAAAGAATGACACTGCCCTTATTTCACTTTATGCATTAAATGAAGGATATCCTAAAAATCTACATCCTTTTTACGGGAAAACCAATAATGCTATCAGAAGGTAAAATTATATCACAGCATTGCATCTCTTAAGCTACTAATTATAAATAATTCCGATTATGTTTGCAGACTCATTAATTCGTAGCTTTTGATATTTTATTTAGGCCTTATTTTACCGTAAAATGCTAGGCAGACTCTAGGCCAAGCAGTTGACCAAGTAGTCTGTCATGGGGATGTAACTTAGTATTACATATCCTGTCTGAATTTACCTCAAGGAATTCATATCTTGAGGTACAGGTGACCTTTGCTGAAGGAATAACACCTCTATCTGGTGATAGTTTTTGAAGACTACAATATGACTACAAAAGTCAACTTTGAAACTACAAGCCGAAGGGAAGATGGTTACCCGTCTCCTTGTTAACGCACTTAATTCCGATGGGACGTGGGAACCAGCCTATATGTCAGTTTTGTGGTGATATCATCACAATCAAGCACATTCTTCTGGACTGTGGTGGTTTCAAAAGCATGCGTCAAATGTGCGGATTGGGTTCCTTTACGGAGGCAATTTTAAAGGATGATCCGTCTGTCATTGGCAGAGTTTTAAATTTTTTACGTCGAGTAAATATGTTTAAACTACTTTAACAATTTATTTCAATTTTTTTCTTTTTGATTAGTTGAAGATAAACCTACTCACAGTTGCCTGTTACCTACTCACAGTTGCCTGTTACCTACTCACAGTTGTCTGTTACCTACTCACAGTTGCCGGTTACCTACTCACAGTTGCCGGTTACCTACTCACAGTTGCCTGTTACCTACTCACAGTTGCCGGTTACCTACTCACAGTTGCCTGTTACCTACTCACAGTTGCCTGTTACCTACTCACAGTTGCCTGTTACCTACTCACAGTTGCCTGTTACCTACTCACAGTTGCCTGTTACCTACTCACAGTTGCCTGTTACCTACTCACAGTTGCCGGTTACCTACTCACAGTTGCCGGTTACCTACTCACAGCCTGCCTGTTACCTACTCACAGCCGCCTGTTACCTACTCACAGTTGCCTGTTACCTACCACAGCCGCCTGTTACCTACTCACAGTTGCCTGTTACCTACTCACAGTTGCCTGTTACCTACTCACAGTTGCCGGTTACCTACTCACAGTTGCCTGTTACCTACTCACAGTTGCCGGTTACCTACTCACAGTTGCCTGTTACCTACTCACAGTTGCCTGTTACCTACTCACAGTTGCCTGTTACCTACTCACAGTTGCCGGTTACCTACTCACAGTTGTCTGTTACCTACTCACAGTTGCCGGTTACCTACTCACAGTTGCCGGTTACCTACTCACAGCCGCCGGTTACCTACACCACAGCCGCCGGTTACCTACTCACAGCCGCCGGTTACCTACTCACAGCCGCCGGTTACCTACCACAGTTGCCGGTTAACTACTCACAGCCGCCTGTTACCTACTCACAGCCGCCGGTTACCTACTCACAGTTGCCGGTTACCTACTCACAGCCGCCGGTTACCTACTCACAGCCGCCGGTTACCCACTCACAGCCGCCGGTTACCTACTCACAGCCGTTGCCGGTTACCTACTCACAGCCGCCTGTTACCTACTCACAGTTGCCTGTTACCTACTCACAGTTGCCTGTTACCTACTCACAGTTGCCGGTTACCTACTCACAGTTGTCTGTTACCTACTCACAGCCGCCGGTTACCTACTCACACAGCCGCCGGTTACCTACTCACAGCCGCCGGTTACCCACTCACAGCCGCCGGTTACCTACTCACAGTTGCCTGTTACCTACTCACAGCCGCCTGTTACCTACTCACAGCCGCCTGTTACCTACTCACAGCCGCCGGTTACCTACTCACAGCCGCCTGTTACCTACTC
>CM040186.1:25157400-25252400 GCA_022606455.1 Callitettix versicolor
GTTGCTCAGGAGTCACTAAATGAAGTCAACGACGATGCAGAATTATGTCGTATTATAACAGGTGACGAAACATGGGTTTACGGATATGACGTCGAAACTAAGGCTAAATCATCCCAGTGGAGGCATTCTGGCTCGCCAAGACCGAAAAAGGCTCGACAAAAAAAAAGGTCGAACCTTCACAACCTAATTTACATTAATATGAAGGTTATGCTCACTGTGTTCTTCGATATTAATGGCATAGTGCATCATGAATTCCGGTCACCAGGTGAAACGGTCAATAAGGAGTACTACCTACAAGTTCAACGCCGTTTGCGAGAAGCAATTCGAAAAAAACGCCCGGATCTGTGGAAAAACAATTCATGGCTTTTGCACCACGATAATGCACCAGCTCACACTTCATTGCTTGTTCGTGAATTTTTGGCCAAAAACAGTACTGTAACGATGCCCCAGCTTCCATATTCGCCAGACATGGCTCCGTGTGACTTTTTCCTACTTCCAAAAGTAAATAGAACCTTAAAGGGCCGTCGTTTTACAGCCGTAGATGACATTAAAAGCGCATCACTGAAAGAACTAAAGGCTATCTCAAACATCGAGTTTGAGAAGTGTTTCGAGGATTGGAAGAAGCGCTGGCACAAGTTCATAATCTGTGGAAAAACAATTCATGGCTTTTGCACCACTATAATACACCAGCTTACACTTTATTGCTTGTTCGTGAATTTTTGGCCAGAAACAGTACTATAACGATGCCCGAGCCTCCATATTCGCCAGAAATGGCTCCGTGTGACTTTTTCCTATTTCCAAAAATAAAGAGAACCATAAAGGGCCGTCGTTTTAGAACCGTAGATGACATTAAAAGCGCATCGCTGACAGAACTAAAGGCTATCTCAAAGATCGAGTTTGAGAAGTGTTTCGAAATGGAAGAAGCGCTGGCACAAGTGCATAATCTCCAATGTGGACTATTTTGAAGGCGACAACATCAGTGTAGAAGATTAAATAAATCTTTTATTCAAAAAATTAAAATTCTCGTTACTTTCTGAACACACCTCGTATATACGATTATGATGGTTTCCAGACGATGTCGGGAGATAGTCTCGGATCCTAAACTTCCTCCAGCGTCTGGATTTTTTTCAATAAAATTTAACTAATATAATATTTTAGACCCCTCTACAGGCCTGCAACAAATTGTTTATATATGGTTATTTATTAGTATATTAGTATATTAGTTTTAGGTACATTTATCTTCTTCCAATTTATTTTATTATTTTACCTCCAATTTACAACTTTATATACCCCACAGGGGTGCAGACTAGCTGCACCTATTGAAAGGATTTAGACGTCCCTCGCGGTACCCGAGTCTAACACACACTTACACTTGCAACACTACACTTACGACTTTAACACTTTACTCTCACACTTACATTTAGGGAGGCGATAATAGCCTCAATGTTATTTTTTTAAATTAGTTTTTGGTAAAAATTAATAGTTATATTATGTTTGTTTTATTTATTTTTTATAGTATCTAAAATGTTTAATTTTTATTGTTTTTTTCATATTTCAGTTTCGCGTCATGGCGATGATAACCTTGTTGATTTTTCGCCTGAACAAGGAGAAAATTGTCTGACTTTGAAGTGTAAGACACATTGATTATCTACTCCTAGCCGTATCCCTTCTCATATTACTTATTCCTGTATGTTAGAGCCTGTAAACGAAAAATTCCTTTTCTTTCTTCGTGATCTCTTTATCAACTCCATTTCTTGTCTCATTTCGTTGTTCCTTTTTTGAACTCTATTTTTACTGAACAACTTCTTTACCTCCAAATTATCTGTCTGTCAGGAACCACTCTGACGTAAGAGTCCAACATTCAGAGCTATGTTGTTAACGTATGAATTTCTGATTGAACGTGGGGACCCGCCTCGGTGCGGTTTTTGTAGATAAACCATCACAGTAAGACATATATTGCTAGACTGTGATGGTTTCCAAAATATACGGCGTGTATGTGGTCTGGGGAATAGTATGCAGAGGACGTTGGGAGATAGTGTCTCGGCCATTGACCGAACTCTGAAATTCTTTCATCGTCTGAATTTGTTAAATAAAATTTAACTTAAAATAATATTGCAGGGCCTCTTTACAGCCCTGCAACAAGTTGTATATTTGTGGCTATTTATTTATCTTAATTTGTTATTATTAATCTAATGCTTTGTTTTCCTTGTTGTTTAGTTTTATTTATTTATTTGTAGTTATATTTTATTGTTAACTAGTTTTAGGAATAGTATTTATAGCTGTTATTGTATATTGTTTTAAATTACTGTTATTTTTTATTTTGTGATATTCCTAAAAAAATTTTTAATAATATCGTGCCTCGGCGATGATAACCTTAACGGTTTTTCGCCGGAAAAAAATCAGAGCTATAAAGAAGGACAATAACTGCAATAACCAAAATAAATATCATTGTTTTCTCTTTGAGAACGTTCCTGTCAGTAATCACAAATCCTTTGGAACATTTCGGAGCCTCAGTGGTCCATGTGGCTAAAGCACCAATCAGTCTGCTGCGTCTTTGAAGTGTGCATCTAAACGTTCTTAGTTCGAGCCGCAGTTACTCCCGTTACTTTTCCTTTACCGTTGACCTCGTCCTCAATTAGTCTAACTGGCGTAAATTATAGACGTAAAGAAAAAATTACTCCATATTTACTCCTTCAACAATGCTTCTGGATTTTATAAGGAACTTCGAGCAAATACCCAGCCTTTCATTTTTCTTGGTGAAAAAATACACGTTTTTAATTTTATATTTATTCCTCATTCCTCGAACAATTCTTTGAAACGTCATGCCTTTTAATTTTGCAGGTTAAATAACTGTTGAACAGTTATTCGATACAAATTAGAAACAAATTTCCGATTCAAATTGAATTAAAATAGAATTTTGTAATCTAATTATTTTGAGTGCAATTTCATTGTCCTTTGCGGTTACAAAATGGTTTCACAGTTCAGCAGAACGTAAATGTAGGCAAGGTTGCTTTTAATAACGTTGCAAAATCAATTAAACAATTTGAGGAACAAACCCAGCTGTGGATACACCAACCAGTCAGTCAATAATTAACGAATTAATATCTCGGAGGCTAATGAAATGCTATCAATGACATTTCAGACAGCACCATGATTGGAAACAGGCTTTAACAACTGTTAAAATACAACTTTTCCAGAAATAGGCGGAACGTTTTAATAAAATAGTGCTTTGTCCCACTGTGTAAACTCAGCCAAAAATTGCTAAATAACAATCTTCAATGGCGTTGGATTTTTTATTTTAAGGCGAAAAGCACATTGAGGCTATTATCGCCTCCCTAAATGTAAGTGTGAGTTTAAAGTGTTAAAGTCGTAAGTGTAGTGTTGTAAGTGTAAGTGTGTGTTAGACTCGGGTACCGCAAGTGACGTCTAAATCCTCGCAATAGGATTTGTCTGCACCCCCCGCGGTGCATTGGTCTTGTAAATCAGTTGTTACTTATTCTTAAGGCATAATGGTGTACAGATGGCTCCCTCCAAGACTAAGACAGACACTGGTGCTGGTGGTGTACTGCACGAGACCAAGGCAAATAAAACACCCTGGGACAGCATGCAACGGTATTCCAGACTGAAGTAATGGCCATTATTGTCTGTGTTTGGAAAAATTTGAAACGGGCCTTCAATGATTCATATTTACCAGTCAGACAGCAATAAAAGCATTTGCGAGTGCTACAATTTAGTCTGCTAGTGCCGGGAGAACCTAAATGCTCTGTTGCAAGGAAATCGAGTTACTCTTCACTGGGTTTCGGGACATAAGGGGTTTGAGGGTAATGAGGAGGCAGACCGACTGGCTGGACTGGGATCTGACTTTTAGTCTATCGTACCCGAGCCGGCTTTAGGGATCTCTATCGTTGGCCAGGTCTACTATCAATAGGTGGATAAACAAACAATACCATGCAAGATGTGATAACCTTCATAGTCATCCATAGAAAGCTCCTCTTGCGGCAGACGTCTTGGGAGATGCAATTCAGGAAACTCATAGGGCTCTGTGGTCTGAGGGTTGAAATGAACAGGATGGGTATGTACCACGAAGAAACTGTATGCAGCTTATGTAGGAAAGAGGAGGAAACTGCAGCACACATAATTTATTACTGTGAGGCTCTAGCTAGCAGGAGGCTAAGGGTTTTAGGTTTCCAGGACCCTAGGGACCTCCAGAAGGATAAGCTAGTCAGTGGATTGTTGGAACTTACTAAGGGAACCAGTCTGCTGTACTAATATTGAAGAGGTTCAGCTGCACAATAGGCCTGGGGCCCCTATTCCCTATTTATATCCCTTCCTCTAGTAAATAAACTAATGTAATCACTCAGTAAAAATTCTGTTGGAAGCTATCGAAAAACTAAAAGTCGGATGATCATGTTTTACTCACATTTTTGGTCGTAATTGGAAATGCATTGCGCAACCTAGTGTAGGCTACCGAATTTAAAATAAATATACGGTAGCAACAGTTGTGAAAAAATGAAAAACAAACCCAGAATTTGAAAAAAACTTAAACAGTCCATTAAATCGTTAGATAATTGTATATAATACAATGCGTTTGCACAATTTATTAAAACATTCCTAACAAATAACGCTGTCATTTGAAAACACAATGCTTTGCTTGGCGCAAACTAGAAGTACCAAAGTTTCGTCGTGGCCTTGTAGCGAAATCGATAGTTCTATATTCGGTACACTGTAGGCGTCCGAATGGAGTAGGCGTCAATGATTCTGTACCGTTAAATAGGATAACCCGTCCCGCGTGGGGTGAATCTGAAAATAAACATTTCACCTGGAATAGAGCGTGGGAAGTGGGGGATGATTTTCTACCCTTAGTGAGCCGGACATGGGAAAATGTTTTCAGTTAGGACTTGAAGCGGTTCGGTGAGTTATTGAGTAAGGAGAGGTCGTTTTGTTATTGGATTAAAACGTGAGGGGAGAATCTAAGCGTGAAACCACTGCCTTTGTGATATTCGCGTACGAGTTTTTTTTTATTTGACAAAAACGACTTGATGTGGAACAAGTATTTAGCTTGTGTATTCAACAGTACGTTGTTGGAACAAGTACGGCGTTTAAAACGTTTGTTTGAATTTGTATTTTGTGTGCAGTTACATTGGAAAAGATTTCCACACGCAAAGCTGCCTCAAAGACGTGATGGCAAGGAAATTTCTAAACACTCATTGAAATAAAAGATTACGTAACCTAACTTTTTTCCTGTGTGAATCAACAAAGCATTAAAAAAACGTTGCAAAAAATGTTCACATTCAGTCATTTCTCCCAGGAAAATTTCCAAAAGAACACGGCAGTTGTTTTATCTGATTGTTTTCTCAAAATTTACTTAAAAAAGAAGATTTATGATTCAAATCGGTGTACAAAATTTGTGGAAATAGAAATTTACGTTTCGATAGTAATTTGGGAAAACTTAACAAATCTGACGGCGTCAGGGTTTTTTTATTTACTCTCATTCAAACAATAAAAAATTTATTTCATTTTAAATTCGCTACAGTGACTTCAGCTATAAAATTACGCAAATGATCAAAATTTTAGCCTGAAATATGGGCGAACAAAACCTGTAAGACAAATTTTATCAAAATCGGTCACAATCAATAGTCTCCAGCATGCGCGCGCACAACGCACAGCCTGACTTAAAGAAAAGATCGATTTTTCACGATCAACATAATTTCTTTATACTCTGACAGCTGTTGGGTTTATTTTTGTTTTTCAGCGAGTGCTCCTTGGTACGTTAGTAATAAATCTATTCAGATGGACTTGAAAATTGCAAAGTAAAAAACGAAATACAGAAGCAAACTGAAAAAACACGAATTGTGTTTAACCAACATCAAAGATTAAAGCCTTTCTGAGTTAGTTTAGAACTACAATCAATGAATATAAACGTACTAGAAGTACAGCCACCTTTATAAAAAGCTTTCTCCATATTAGCGGCTAAATTCCAAGTAATTGGATTATCTGCCGCTAGGTACGCTGCAAGCTGCAAGGTGGCGTTTGAGAAAATATACAGTACTATTGTATATTTAAATGTACAGTCTTCGAGCCGCGAAATTGAACGCAAACCTTGCCTAAGTATTGAAGGCGTTCTCATTACATTACCAATGAGTTAAGCCCGAAGCGTCTGTTAATCCCTCGTCCAGGATTGGAGGTTACATTTTAGGGTCAATGATAACGTGGACATCGCTTTAAATATTGTTGAACCGAGCCCTTGATGGAGTGTTGTGTGATACAATAAAATTTTTGGTTTTAACCCAAGCCTATACAATTTTATTGACAGATTTCGCATATATTTTTGGGCGGCGTAATTTTTTTTCTCTATTTTTGCCTGATCAAACTGATGTCCGTACAGACACGACAAATATTTTAACATATCCGTACGATACAATAACTAATGAACGCATAAAAAAGTGTAATGCTGAACTGTTGAACTGTTTTAACAACGAAAGCCGCCTCGGTGGCATAATTGATAGCGTACTGGGCTTTCACCCCGAGGTCCCGGGTTCGATTCCCGGTCAGGGCTTGGCATTTTCATACGCTATAAATCATCCCATCGTCTGCATTAGCCCAAGTGTGCACAATAGTCGGACGTTAAACACCAAAAAAAAAAGTAGGTCCACATCTTTTAGTAACGTAAGCATAAATCATACCAATAAACCATGAACGCACTAAAAATAATATCATTATTGTAACATAGCCACCGGACCACATATCCAAATGATTAGGATTATGACCTATAATTAAAAAAAAAAAATTAACAACGAAAACATAGCATTAGAAATTATAATAGACCTAAAACTGTTAAAACAAATTGTAGTCTATAAGATACTGAGAAAAAGTACAATTTAAACAGTTTAATTAAAAATTTGGAAATGAAATTTCAGTCTGTGGCTTTTAGAAAATCAAAATAAAACCCACATACTACAATCAGCAGCTAAAACGCCTTCTATTCGTCGGATACTGTGCGCAACACAAGGCCGTTGTATGGGGAACAAATCCACGTTCATACTCGTGGCACGCAAATTACAGTTGAACATTCCGCTGCTAGATGCCACCAGCAGCGAGTGCTCGCATATCTCTCGTAATGGTTATCACTATAATACGTTTATATTCAATGCCGTACCGTTGTAAACTAAAGTCGGTGGTATAATCATTATTACTGGCTGTTGGGCATTAGCTATATTCACTGATATTAGAGAATAAAATGTTTCTTGTAAAGCGTGATAATCGTTTTTTTTAAAAAAATTTCCAAAAAATTTTTGAAAAATATATTTTAAATAAAATAATTTAGCGTTATATTTACGATTACATAATAAGGTTTTTTAATAAAAATATAGCCTGAGATAAATAATTTAACGTTTAAGTTTTGAATGGTAGCCATTTTGAAACGTATGCACCATTTTACGAACGTGTACTAGCTCTAAATTTTTGTGTCAATTGATTTTCACTTGCCGAAATTACTTTGTCAGTACGTAAATATCGTTATTTAATTCGTTTTCATCAAGTTAAAAACATCGTTGGCCATTAGAATTGTTTTTGGAACACTGAAAGCGTTAGAACCCAGGCCAGTCCGATGGGATGGGCACTGATCGAAGAAAAATCAAATCACCGTTGATTTAACGATATAAACAGGCGGACAAGCATCCAAGGAAAACCCATTATTATATTTTGATAACCTAAAAACTGATTCTTCATTATAATCTTAATAATATTGTCTTCGCAGCCAATATTGAGAAAGAAAACAAATATTGTTTTTTAAGTTGGACAATTAATTTAATTAGGTTTCCTACGTTTTCAATATAGAGTACACCACTGTCTGGCTCGTTATATCAATTTCAATGTTACGTGATAATAAAACATTTAATTTGGTACCACTTCGTCACCTTGAACAATCGTTCTCTATTTAGCAGCATGCTTGATGCAGGTGTCTTACGATAGATAGCGCCACAGGTCTACCAATGTGCAACAGTTTTGTCAACACAGTTTACAGGTGGGAATATCGGAGACATTTAAATACCCGTGACTACAGTGACTGTGCCAAAAAATAACTGTGACAAATACTGATATTTCTGTCGATGACAATGCGGTGATTTAAGGAAGTTTTTTTTTGGTGTTTAACGTCCGACTATTGTGCACACTTATTAGGGCTAATGCAGACGATGGGATGATTTATAGCGTATGAAAATGCCAAGCCCTGGCCGGGAATCGAACCCGGGTCCTCGGGGTGAAAGCCCAGTACGCTATCAACTAGGCCACCGAGGCAGGTATTATACATTAGTGTTCGTTTATAAATTCAGTTCTCTTAACTTAATATCATACTGTATTGTAGGCTGTATGTAGCACAACGTATTCTAAAGTGCTATTAACAGTGATTAATAGTAGATTTACATAATTCTTAATTTAAACAAATTAAAGGTGCTAAGAAGTATAATTATTATAATAATGTATATGTTATTCTTTATTTCTGCTAGGAATATTATTAACTTGTTGTCTAGGAAGGCTAATCTGTCTTTCCTAGATTTGTTCTGGGTCACCTCCATGTATTCTGCAGCATTAAATTCTGATAATGAATGAAAACAGTACGAAACACGTCAGCAAACACGAAATTGAGAAATAATCTAGGAAAGGCAGAGGAGTGTAGGCCTACTGAACAAAATAATAACAGCTTTCTTCTGACAATTCTTGTAACACATTTTTAAAACAGGAATCATATTATTTATTTTTTACTGCTTTACTTAATCTTTGCACAAATAATTTAAATTCTTTATCAACTCTATGTATTTTTAGTACGTTTTCCGTAGCACCAATCTTGATATTCTATCTCTGGTGCCAATGCAATACACCAACGGTAATGGTGGACTTTAAGAACGCTTTTCCATTAGCAGTGAATGCCCTGAGCGATGAACAGTAGCAGTGATTTAATCACAATTTGGAGAACAGTTCACTAATAAGACGACTAGTGGTGGGCTTAAGAGTGTTTTCCTGTTAGCAATGAATGCCTGAGCAGTGAACAGTAGCAGTGATTTAATCACGGTTTAGAGAACAGTTTACTAATAACACAACTAGTGGTGGACTTTAAGAACGTTTTTCCATTAGCAGTGAATGATCTGAGCAGTTAACAGTAACAGTGATTTAATCACAGTTTAGAGAACAGTTTACTAATAACACAACTAGTGGTGGACTTTAAGAACGTTTTTCCATTAGCAGTGAATGATCTGAGCAGTTAACAGTAACAGTGATTTAATCACAGTTTAGAGAACAGTTTACTAATAAGACAACTAGTGGTGAACTTTAAGAACGTTTTTCCATTAGCAGTGAATGATCTGAGCAGTGAACAGTAGCAGTGACTTAATCACAGTTTAGAGAACAGTTTACTAATAAGACAACTAGTGGTGGACTTTAAGAACATTTTTCCATTAGCAGTGAATGATCTGAACGGTGAACAGTAGCAGTGATTTAATTACAGTTTACAGAACAGTTTACTAATCAGACAACTAGTGGTAGACTTTAAGAACGTTTTTCCATTAGCAGTGAATGATCTGAGCAGTGAACAGTAGCAGTGATTTAATCACAGTTTATAGAACAGTTTACTAATAAGACTGCTCAGTGCTGTTTATTACGCTGGTAAATTTCTTATAAAATTAGTAAAATATATTACTATGCATAAATAAAATTATGAGCTACATTTCCTAACATAACAATATGTATAGGGAAAAAAATAGAACAAATTGACTAGAAAGGATTTTGTTCGAAATAAATATTATTATAATTAGAAAAAAGTGAATAAATTAATAGTGTAATCAAAATAATAGGGAAAAGCTTTTGGATGTTTTCACAGTAGTCTGTGTGAAGCGAAAATAAATGAAAAAATTTAACAAATATAAACCTTCGAACCCTAAAATAATAAATAGGTTATAAATAATAATTTGTATGATTTTTTTAACCATTAGTTAATTACCTAAAACTGTGATCAGTTAATAAAAGTAGAAACACGTTTTTCATCTATTTAATTAAAAGAATTTTTTAAGGCGAAAAACATATTGAGGCTATTATCGCCTCCCTATGTGTGAATGAAAGTGTTAAAGTCGTAAGTGTGTGTTAGATTCGGGTACCGCGAGGGACGTCTAAATCCTCTCAATAGGTGCACCTAGTCTGCACCCCCGTACGGGGAAGAAAATAAAACAATTAGGCCTTAATTATTAGTTACAGTAAAATAAATAATTTAATAATTAATAAATATTAATATGCTAACTTTAACTTAAAGTAATCTTCAGTAGTTCTTTATAATTAACATCATGTATGATGAGTTACGAGTCAGCGTACCATTAGGCGTAAAAGTCTATGGATTGTCTTGCGGTGATTGTTGAAGGGAAGTTTTTGGAAAAAGTCGAGGTTTCGGCCCGACGAGACAGTGAAGTCGTTCCGGAGATGGTTGACATCTAAGGGTCTGCAGCTTGTCAATTATAAGAAGGCTGTCGTGCTTGTGACC
This sequence comes from Callitettix versicolor, assembly GCA_022606455.1. NCBI lineage: Eukaryota > Metazoa > Arthropoda > Insecta > Hemiptera > Cercopidae > Callitettix > Callitettix versicolor. The sequence continues at coordinate 25,167,923 of CM040186.1, forward strand.
AGCAAGAAAAAGAGTGAAACAATAACGCTTACAGTTGCAGATGTGCAGATAAGTTCCGTCCCAGCCCTTCGATACCTTGGTACATACCACATAGGTTGCAAGATTCTGCTTGAGGGAACATCTCTAGGCAGTTAGTGAAAAGGCGGCAAAGGCGACCTTTGTAGGCTCATGACGGATCGAGGAGGCCCAATACAGGCACGCCGCCGACTCCTGGCTGGGTTAGTAAGCTCAGTGCTCCTTTACGGAGCGCCGATTTGGAGCCAGGCTATGACAGTCGCGAGCTATGCGTGCAAGGTTAATGAGGTGCACCGCCGTGCGTTGCTGCGTGTCGTGAGTGGTTACCGAACAGTTTCCTACGACGCTACATGCGTAGTGGCGGGCGAACCGCCAATGGAGATGATGGCTGATGAAAGAGCGAGGCTCTATTGGCGCAAGCGAAGTGCTGAGCCGCGGTATAGTCATATAATGGCAATTACAAAGGAGCGCAATCGGACCCTGGAGACATGGCAGCGACAGTGGGACGAATCGACGATGGACATACCATAGGTAATATCCAGGATTGGTGCAACAGGGATCATGGGGAAGTGGTTTTCTATTTCACACAGATTCTCACTGGGCACGGTTGCTTCCGAGCTTACTTATTCCGTTTCAGGCTGGAAACAGACTCGGATTGTCCCCTCTGTCTTCCAGCAGTGGAGGAATATGCGGGGCATGTGTTTTCCGGTGTCGGAGATTCGACGAGGAAAGGATGAAGCTGCAAATATATCTGCGAGGCAGCATTACACCGGAAAGTTTAGTTGCGACAATGATGGCTTCAGAGGCCAAATGGAGGGCCGTTGCGGGATTCGCTGCAGTGGTATATGAGTGACGGACCCTATCCCATGTCGTCTATAAAAAAATTTTGTCCACTTTCTTTTGGTATCGCAAAACACACATACACACACAACACAAACACAAACACACACACAACACAAACACAAACACAAACACAAACACACACACACACACACACACACACACACACACGTACGTATCGTTTCAAGGTACGTGATGGGTCTCACCATCACGATTGCTATTTCTAATTTTGCGAACGGAAATTCGCTAGTAAAAAACTCTTGCTCTCAGAAGATCGAAAAATTGATAAACCCTTAAAAATATAGGCCTTTTACTTTTTTACGATCATATTACTTTGCTATAATATAAGGTGCGTATATTTTTCTGACACGAAATTGGGACGCTCATAAATGAACGGCAGCGACAGGAGGGGTGTAAGCCGGGGTGGGAGTCAATTTATTGGAAACAGGAGGTGTTTTGTTAAAAAAGTGAATATCATTGTTTTTTTTAGACAAATTAAGCGTTTATTTTTCTTGTTTTTAACATAATGATATTGTTTATTTTGCTTTTACTAAAATATTGACTTTCTAAAACTACTTAAAATCGTCATTTTATTTGGATGAATGATTTTTCACGTGCCACTTTTATCATTTTGTCTGGCGAATATGGAAGCTGGGACATCGTTACAGTACTGTTTTTGGCCAAAAATTCATGAACAAGCAATGAAGTGTGAGCTGGTGCATTAACGTGGTGCAAAAGCCATGAATTGTTTTTCCACAGATCCGGGCGTTGTTTTTTCGGATTGCTTCTTGCAAACGGCGTTGAACTTGTAGGTAGTACTCCTTATTGACCGTTTCCCCTGGTGGCAGGAATTCATGATGCACTATGCCATTAATATCGAAGAGCACAGTGAGCATAATCTTCATGTTCGACCGCACTTGTCGAGCCATATTGCCTACACTGGGATTATTGAGCCTTAGTTTCGACGTTATATCCGTAAACCCATGTTCCGTCACCTGTTATAATACGTTTCAGTAATTATGCATCGTCTTTGACTTCATTTAGTGACTCCTGAGCAACTTCCATTCGCCACTGTTTTTGTTCAAAATTCAACAATTTTGGAACGAATTTTGCTGCCACGCGTTCCATACACAAAACATTGGAAACAATGTCATGACATGATCCAATCGATATGCCAACATCATCAGTGACCTCTCTAATTGTGATTCGGCGATTGTTCATAACTATTTCTTTCACTTTTTCTACGTTTTCATCGGTTGTTGATATTCTGGGGCGTCCAGGGCGTTCGTCATCTTCAACGTCTTCACGGCTTTCTAGGAAACTCTTACACCACTCGTAAACTCTTCTTTTACTCATAGCAGACTCACCATAGGCCTTTGTTAACATTTCACACAATTTGTTACACTTTATTCCATTTTTTACGCAAAATCTGATACAAATGTTTTAATCCATTTCTTTTAACAAATGAAAATCGACGAGCTCATAAAAACACGTCTAACCTTAGTTTCTGTCACAGACAAAGTCAACAATAAAAACAGCTGAAAGTTTTATCATACTTTAAGGGCATGTTTACCAACATAATAAAAAAAAATGTTTGACAATCGGACTCTCCAAGCCCGCGAAATTTAAAAATTCTCGTAACTTTCTGAACACACCTCGTATATCTAAAATAGCCAATTCTTGAACTTATCCTGCCAGCAGGAAAATGAGTTTTAAAGTGTCAAATACAATATTAAAACTGTTTCAATAAGAGTTTGTTTTTGAAAATTAATAAAACAGTTTTAAAACATTTTTAAATTGTTTAAAACTGTTTTTAATTATTTAAAAGAGTTTTAAATTAAATAAACCTTTTTCAACAATTTTAAAATTATTAAAAAATTTGGTAACACAAAACAATATCAAAATAATTTGAAAGTATTTCTATAAACTTTTTAAAAATATTTTAAAAGTTTTCCAACAAGAATACAGTTATTTAAAAATAGTTTTGAAACTGTTTTAAATCACTTTAAAATTGAATTCAAGCTCGTTTCTTTTATTTGTAATGTAGGACGTCCAGTTGAGCTTTGAATCCAAATTAATTCCCAGATATTTCTGTTCGAAATAATTTTACTGTTTATCAGTACTGGCACTTTTTTTCAATTCCTACTTTTAGTTCACTCTCTAAATATTTATTTATATATCTTGTTCAAATATTCAATCGTTAATAAAATATTTTCTTTTCATCCGCTCAAGGTCAAATACATTTTTTAAACTTGTAGTGCATAACACTTGATCTTAATATAGTTTTTTTTCAAATATTAATTCATTATAAATTTAATTAATTAATTTTAATTTTATATTAGACAAAAAATGTCTCTTATATAAAATATTTAGCATGAATAAATATTTAATATATTAATCATATAATTATATATATTATATTATAAATACATATGTATTTATAATATATACGTCATATGTATATTTTATATGTAATTATTTAATAAAAAGTAACTAACATAAAATTTTATTTTTTTGACCTTAGTAGAAATTTAATTAATTTTTTTTTATTACTTGTTATAAATAAAATTAACATAGGTTTTAACATAGACTTAGACTCGTTAAGTTTTATACGCCACCTTTTGGTGCACACATTAACTTTCAGGATGGTTTTCTGTTGCTTCTTTAACATTATCGCCAACAGCTGGTATATTTTTACTATTTACTATTTAGTTTTAGTATTTTCTTCCTTAAATTTTGTAGTTTTACTTTTGAAAAATTCTGTTTATTTTATTTTTCGGTATTTTACGGAGGCAATTTTAAATGATGATTCGTCGATTATTGACAGAGTTCTACATTTTTTACATATATTGTAAAAATATTTGTTTTGTCCCCGCAGACTAGCTGTACCTATTGAGAGGATTTAGACGTCCCTCGCGGTACCCGAGTCTTAACACACACTTACATTTAGGGAGGCGATGTGCTCTTCGCCTTAAAATAACGACAAAAAAATATTTGTTCCCGCAGGGGGTGCAGACTAGCTGCACCTATTGAGAGGATTTAGACGTCCCTCGCGGTACCCGAGTCTTAACACACACTTACATTTAGGGAGGCGATGTGCTCTTCGCCTTAAAATAACGACAACAAAATATTTGTTTTGTTTTTCGCATTTTTATTCCTGTTAATCCTGCTTGATTTATATATTTTAATAATGCTATCTAGTTATACTGTTTAGTTTTAGTACAGTGTTACCAACATTTATTTTTAGTTTCCCCTCCATGTAAGATATTTTACTGGACGGCGACGCCTTCGTGTGCTTTTCGCCAAAAGATTGAAAAAAGTATTTTTTCATTAATAACGTTTTCCGGGCGATAATCATTTGGTAGGTTTTTCGTTCACAAAAAAAATGTAATAGTCTGAGCAAGTATTGTTAAAATTTCCCTTCGTGTTCAATGCTTCCGGTTTTGCTCGCGCGAACTTCGCTTTGAATTTCAGTGAGCAGAACTTTTTATAGGTTAGTACCCACCAACCCAAAAGTAAATACCGCTATACCCTAAAACAAAAATCGGGACATCTCATTAGTAAGATAATAGTAAGAAAGTAGGCTTTCATAAGCAGTATGTCATGTGAACTAACTTCTTCATACCAAGTATGGTCTGACTCTTTTCTCCCCTCTAAGGAGCAAAATAAAACAGATACATCCGCTTGTTAAAGCAACAGCTGATGTCTTCAGCCCTTCCGCTTTCACCCTCTTCCGGTGCACGCTTCCACTGTAAATCACGGTCGGCCATATGTTTGTCAAACATGGCGACGACAAATCCGTTTCAGACTAAACTTGGATAAATGTTTATAAAGCGATGACTTATTGATGGGTCATCAGTGTTTGCGGAGGGGCGGCGTCCTTTGGGCCTTAATTATAAACTGGTGTTGTAAACAGTGAGCCTTCTTTTTATTACCGCGATAAAACTTTTACAGTTTAATATCTTTTATTAAGGCACGTGGCGATTGGATCATTCATTGAAAGGAAAACATTATTTGTTGATATTTAAAAAGTTAAAACTTTGCGTATTGGTGCTTGCAGAGATGTGCCCTTCATCCGCGTTTTGCAGCGGACCCGTATGAACAGCTGTGCCTTCAAAAGCAATTGTGTTCTGTTGACGTGATAGAAGCGATTATTAATGAAATAACAATATCATAATTACATATCTTTATCACACTATTATTAAATCTAATTTCACTGTCATAATCGCCTTTAACAATGTTCATAAATTAGCTTTCTTTAAATTACATTTTTTTTTTTTTTTTTTTTGGAGTTTAACGTCCGACTATTGTGCAAAAACATAAACCCTGACCGCCTTAAAATTCATTTTCTTAATGTCAAAAATGGGTTATGACATTTTAAAATGGTAATTTAAGCGGATTTCAACGTTTATTACACTGTTAAAATTAGACTTTCGAAAAAAAGGTCGACGTTTTGAAGTTTTTTTAAAAGTTTGAAATGACCGCCATTTTGAAACCGTTTAACGGATTGTGCTGGGTAACGAGCTGGTACAAGGTATTGCCAAAATCGATAATTGAGTCCAGCTTTAATCACGTCGGACTTAAATTGTGAAACCTAAAGTATTAACAGGGAGAGAGAGAGTGAGAGAGAGAGAGAGAGAGAGAGAGAGAGAGAGAGAGAGAGAGAGACACAAACAGAGAGAGAGAGAGAGAGAGAGAGAAGAGAGAGAGAGAGAGAGAGAGAGAGAGAGAGAGAGAGAGAGAGAGAGAGAGCACAAAGCACAAAACAGAAGGGAGAGAGAGAGAGCACAAAACAGAGAGACAGACAGACAGACAGAGAGAGAGAGAGAGAGAGAGAGAGAGAGAGAGAGAGAGAGCACAACACACACACACACACACACACACACACACACACACACACACACACACACATATATATATATATATATATATATATATATATATTTTATAAATATACTTTAAAAATGATTTTGATAAAATTTATCTCAAATTTAGTCCATAATTTCCAAAACACAAAGCTAAAAATTGGTGATCAAGTATTCGGCATAATTTCTCAAAATCGGTGCATCAAATTTGTTACAATGGATTTCAATATTCGTCATCAAAAATGAAGAAATTTTGAGAAAAATCTATTGAAACGGTTTTGAAAAAAAATATGTCGAATTTGGGAATTATTTCGAATATTTGGGGAAATATTTAAATTTGAGAAAGTATGTCTAATGTTTTTTTTAATAAATTCAAACAAAAACTTTATCAGAATTTCAATATTTTGAACAAAAGCCATTTTCTGCTTGACAAATCGTAGAGCCGCGTGCGAGTTTTACAGCCCCTAATCTTCTAAAAAGTGTTTGTTAAACTAAAAACATTCTTTTTGTTGTTGAAGGCGACAGAAACTTTGAAGTGGCCACTTTACGGTTAAGGATTGTTTTACAACTGCTTGAAGTAGCGACGTCGAGAAGTCTAAGGGCGGATGTGTGATTGGAACTGTTCATTGCATTTGCCACAATAGGCCTACCCAATATATCCTTTAAAAGCAATACTTATTGCATGTTGACTTCACTGCCATATAGATATTGAATTCAATCAACCGCAGTTCAGCAATAACGAAACAGCTGATCGATTAATATTCATAAATGAATTTGAACAATATGATCAGCTGATTATTTAAATCCTGTATCAATCAATCAAGCATGTGTTTTATATAGTGAAATTTAAAATAGCCTAATTTGCAAAACCATGTAGATTTTCTGCGATTTTATATTTAGATTTAGTTATTTTACCCTTGTAAGATATTTTGCTGGACGGCATGGATAGTCTTCATTAGCTTTTCGCTAAAAGCCTTAATTAAAACAAAATTTAACAAATTTGCACTAAAAAGTAGTAGTTGTTAATATATTTTGTTTGTCTTATTTAATTTTAAATTGTTTTTCTAATCTAATTTTTTAAATTAATTTTGTGTGTTTATTTAAATTTAAATTCGAACGGCGATAATATCCAATACGGTTTTTCGCCAATAAAAACAGTACAAAAAATTATGTACTATTTTAGATCTAGTAAAAAACTTAACAAAAACAACGTAGAATATTTTAGGCCTATATTATTTAATTTATGTCGCTGTCATCGGTCAAAAAACAAAAACTTTTGTTAATCGCCGAATTTTCATTGTAAACAAGACGGCGTTTAAGACAGATTAGTTCATTGCCTCGCTCGTTCACTGATAAGAAGCTTTATCAGGATATTGACATTAGATGTTTGAACGGTTTTGTTTTATGTCAACGATAAGCCTTGGTACGTTACGTTTTTGCAACAAGGAAGTCAGCCTTTCTGAAAATACCGCTTTGCTAAAGATTAATCGAGGTGAGATAAGCGATCCTCAATTTCCTGGATGCGCTGGTTTAAGGCTTGTTTACACACTTACGTCATCGAAAACGTTTTACTACAGCAAAATCGAATTCTGGTTGGGAAATTTTATTTTAATGTTGGTATTACTGGTATTACAAGACGGTGCAAATCAAATGCGTCAACACACACAATTTTAAACATCAAATTTTACTGGTCATTTCTGCGAAAATTATCGTTGAGGAAATTATTTCCTACGGTCAATTCTCACAGTTTGAGATGAGATCAGCGATCGTCAATTTCCTGGATACAAATACAGAGTGCGCTAGTGTAAGACTTGCTTACACACTTACGTCATCGAAAACGGTTTTTTAAGCCTTCAATGGAGCACATTTAGTCAATTTTGGTTCTTTTTGGCTTCAACTTTGGTTCTTTTAGGTTTTTGAGTTTCTCCCAATACTTTTTCAGTCTTATAGATCTCTGAAGTCTAACATCCTCCGAGTAAAAGGCAACTCTTTTTGTTCCTTCTATAAATTTTAATCTAGTGTTTTTATTCCTAAGGATTGGTTTTTCCTTCCTTCTTTCAGACGTTCCTCCGTTATCCCTAATTCTTTTAGGTCCTGTTTCACTTCCTTAAGCCACTCATTCTTTACTTTCATCTTGAGTTGGTAATTTAGGAGTTCCTTCGTCAGTCTTTCTTCTGGTAGCCTTATTACGTGTCCATAAAAAGCCAGTCTCCTCTTTCTAATATTATATAACAGATGTTCATTATCCTGATAGATGGCTGAACTTGGCAACAGTCTGTATGTTCCTTCTACCATGTGTTTTTTGTTGATAATGGTTCTCAATATTTTTCTTTTCGCTTTTTGAAGCTCCTCTGTTCGAAAACGTTTTACTACAGCAAAATCTAATTCTGGTTAGGGAATTTTATTGTAATGTTGGTATTACTGGTATTACAAGACGGTGCAACTCAAATGCGTCAACACACACAATTTTAAGCATCAAATTTCACTAGTCATTTCTGCGAAAATTATCGTTGAGGAAATTATTTCTTACGGTCAATTCTCGCAGTTCGAGGTGAGATAAGTGATCGTCAATTTCCTGGATACAAATACAGAGTGCGCTAGTGTAAGGCTTGTTTACACGCTTACGTAATCGAAAACGTTTTACCACAGCAAAATCTAATTCTGGTTAGGAAATTTTATTGTAATGTTGGTATTACTGGTATTACAAGACGGTGCAAATCAAATGTGTCAACTAACACAATTTTAAGCATCAAATTTTACTAGTCATTTCTGCGAAAATTAACGTTGAGGAAATTATTTCTTACGGTCAATTCTCGCAGTTCGAGGTGAGATAAGTGATCGTCAATTTCCTGGATACAAATACAGAGTGCGCTAGTGTAAGGCTTGCTTACACACTTACGTCATCGAAAACGTTTTACCACAGCAAAATCTAATTATGGTTAGGAAATTTTATTGTAATGTTGGTATTACTGGTATTACAAGACAGTGTAAACCAAATGCGTCAATACGGCACAATTTTAAGCATCAAATTTTACTGTTACTTCTGCGAAAATTATCGTTGAGAAAATTATTTCTTAAGGTCAATTTTTGCAGTTTGACTTGCAATTAAAGGCAAGTCAAACATGAAAGAAATAAGACCACTGTTTAAGATGGTCAACACGAGATTAAAGATTAAGATGCCAAACACAGGTCAGCAAGGAATGTAATTTTTTCCATCCCAACACCATTACTTCATTTCTTTTCTAATTATCTAGTAGCTGTCTCTTTTCCGATGAAGATTGCGAACGATACGTGCGAGAAGAAGTTAATTTACGACCAGGAGGCAAAGCGGACGATGCCAGAAGTAGCGGAAACAGAAAGAATTTCACGGCTTCAACGTCATCTTCAGGCTGAAAAAGAATAAGTAAATGTAACTTATTTGTCGATGCAGTTTTCACAAAAGATTAAAAAAAAACAGAATAAACAGGACTTTAAACCTTGTCTCTATATAGAACTAAATACACATTTTTAAACAATTTAAAAAAATATCTATATAAAACTATCTATATAACATTATCTATATAAAATTATCTAAATTATATATATTATTATCTATATAAATGTCTGATAAACAGCCGTGACTGTTCGTTTATTCCATTTATGAAGAAGCAACGTCAGCTATAACGTTACCAGAAAGATTACTTCAATTTAAGAGTAAGTAATCCAGCAGTATCGCTAATTAAAGAGACAGTCTGGGATTTCACTTCTGAAAGTAGCTTCAGTGTATGTTGTAATCAAAAATTTGGTCAGTGCGGAGTGTCTTAATGTCTAGTATTACGGGTTGTATTATCAGCCTTAGTGTGTAGGCGTACATCCCACTCGGTAATCCATTATTCAAGCAGGCAGACTGCACTTGGGGCGGTGAGGGGAGTAATGTAATGGATTCGTCGATTTGCCCGTTTTCCTGGACGACAACAATAGTAATAAACACGTCTTACAATTAACTTATATTTCTGTTGAAGTGGTTTCACCATTTAGTCAAGTTCAATAAATTGACACTTTAAAAGAATATTATTAAAAGAATTCGATTTGGAATTGTGTACAATAGAATCATTTTTTTTTTAAGGTGAAAAGCGTATTAAGGTTATTTTCGCCTCCCTAAATGTAAGTGTGAGTGTAAAGTGTTAAAGTTGTAAGTGTAGTGTTGTAAGTGTAAGTGTGTATTAGACTCGGATAACGCGAGGGAGGCTAAATCCTCTCAATAGGTGCCGCTAGTCTGCACCTCCCTGCTGTGTAGTAGAATCAATGAATGGCAATAGAATGGAAGTAATATAATCAATGATTGGCAATAGAATGGAAGTAATATAATCAATGAATGGCAATGGAATGGAAGTAATAGAATCAATGAATGGCAACAGAATGGAAGTAATAGCATCAATGAATGACAATAGAATGGAAGTAATATAATCAATGAATGGCAATAGAATGGTAATAGAATCAATGAATGATAATAGAATGGAAGTAATACAATCAATGAATGGCAATAGAATGGAAGTAATAGAATCAATGATTGGCAATAGAATTGGAAATAAAAATGAATTGGCAATAGATTCAATGAATGGCAATAGAATGGAAGTAATAGAATCAATGAATGGCAACAGAATGGAAGTAATAGCATCAATGAATGACAATAGAATGGAAGTAATATAATCAATGAATGGCAATAGAATGGTAATAGAATCAATGAATGATAATAGAATGGAAGTAATACAATCAATGAATGGCAATAGAATGGAAGTAATAGAATCAATGATTGGCAATAGAATTGGAAATAAAAATGAATTGGCAATAGATTCAATGAATGGCAATAGAATGGAAGTAATAGAATCAATGAATGGCAACAGAATGGAAGTAATAGAATCAATGAATGGCAACAGAATGGAAGTAATAGCATCAATGAATGACAATAGAATGGAAGTAATATAATCAATGAATGGCAATAGAATGGTAATAGAATCAATGAATGATAATAGAATGGAAGTAATACAATCAATGAATGGCAATAGAATGGAAGTAATAGAATCAATGATTGGCAATAGAATTGGAAATAAAAATGAATTGGCAATAGATTCAATGAATGGCAATAGAATGGAAGTAATAGAATCAATGAATGGCAACAGAATGGAAGTAATAGAATCAATGAATGGCAATAGAATGGAAGTAATAGAGTCAATAAATTGCAATAGAATGGAAGTAATATAATCAATGAATGGCAATAGAATGGAAGTAATAGAATCAATGAATGGAAATAGAATGGAAATAATAGAATCAATGAATTGCAATAGAATGGAAGTAATGTAATCAATGAATGGTAATAGAATGGAAGTAATACAATCAATGAATGGCAATAGAATGGAAGTAATAGAATCAATGATTGACAATAGAATTGGAAATAAAAATGAATTGGCAATAGAATCAATGAATGGCAATAGAATGGAAGTAATAGAATCAATGAATGGCAACAGAATGGAAGTAATAGCATCAATGAATGGCAATAGAATGGAAGTAATAGAGTCAATGAATTGCAATAGAATGGAAGTAATATAATTAATGAATGGCAATAGAATGGAAGTAATAGAATCAATGAATGACAATGAATGGAAGTAATAGAATCAATGAATGGAAATAGAATGGAAATAATAGAATCAATTAATTGCAATAGAATGGAAGTAATATAATCAATGAATGGCAATAGAATGGAAGTAATATAATCAATGAATGGCAATAGAATGGAAGTAATATAATCAATGAATGGCAATATAATGGAAGTAATAGAATCAATGAATGGCAATAGAATGGAAGTAATATAATTAATGAATGGCAACAGAATGGAAGTAATACAATCAATGAATGGCAATAGAATGGAAGTAATATAATCAATGAATGGCAACAGAATGGAAGTAAAATAGTCAATAGAATGGAAGTAAGAGAGTCAATGAATGGCAATAGAATGGAAGTAATAGAGTCAATGAATGGAAATAGAATGGAAGTAATAAAATCAATTAATGGCAATATAATGGAAGTAATATAATCAATGAATGGTAATAGAATGGAAATAATAGAATCAATGAATAGAAGTAAGAATGGCAAATCTGTGGTTCCAGGAGATAAAGAAGGACATGGAAGGGATGGGCGTAACGGAGGACATGCAGGACAAAACGACACTTAGGAGGATGATACAAAACTTCAAAAGTTTCCGGGAGAAAGAAAAGAAAACGAGAAGTTGCATCTGGACAGAGGAAATGAGGAAGGAGCAAATTGAGAGAATGAAGAATTACTGGAAAGCCAGAAAGGAGAAGAATAAGAACTGAAATTGATGCATTTAATTATTTTACGTGTTCCTCAGATGGCTAAAATCGACAAAAAGAAAGAAGAATCATTGAAGTTGTCGTTTTCATTAGCGAATTTTTATTACAGCGGTCATCATAGTAAGACCCACACTTGGGATTTTGAAATCCCACACTTGGGACCTTGAAATCCCACACTTGGGACCTTGAAATCCCACACTTGGGACCTTGAAATCCCACACTTGGGATGTCGATCCGTGAATCACTTTTTGAAAGGTCATTAAAAAGTCGTTCTTGTTCGAGGCATAACATAACGAACACTTCATTTAGTGTGAACTTTTTTGTCTTGAAAGTTTTCTGTAATCTGTTCTCAGATTAGCCAGTATCTTTACGATGTTGATAGTGGTAAGAAGCACGAGATAGTCCCACAATTCTATAAACACCTGCACAAGCACAAATAATTCTCTTCATTCATTGGAGCCTAATAGAAACTAGAAGAAACCTTCGGTGCTGACAAATAAATATGACTGAAATTGAAAGCGTCATACAGTGTTCGGTCATATTTAGGAGTGAATTCGGATTCAAAGATGAATTAGAAGCCACACATTACAAAGGAACAAGAAACTTGCTTGAGATTAAGTACAATATATGTGTATTGACTATTTAGATATAATGCAGGATTACGTACAAATAATACTTTTATACAATCAAGTTATGAAGCTGGTGTGGAACTATGGACTGCAAATTTGAGGATGTGCCAAGAGAAGTAATATAAAAAATTTCAAATTATTCAAAACAAAACACTTCGTTGTTGGTAAAATCAAGGCAGTAGCAACGAAGCATGAAAAACTGCTTAAACTGCATAAAACTGCATAAAAAACCACCCTTTATTAATGCTAGTGTTCAGCAGGTGCTAGCACAGGGCTAAACCCTTCGACTAAAAAAATAATGTAAGAAGAAGACGAGAATATAAACGGAAATAAAATTTTCCAGTGAACGGATGTTATAACTGATCTTTAGGCCTACAAATGTCAGATGAAAAGGGAAGTGAATAATGTCATTACTTCCTAACAAAAATTTAAAAAATGGCAACGATAATCGAAAACATGGATTATATTGCTCTCATACAAGTACTTTGGAGCTAATTGCATTGTGACTAGAGCTCAAATCATGTCCAGGTAAAACCTGAGAAGAATCAACCGACAAATTGAAGCGGTATCAAACAAAAATCCAGGCTATTAAATTTTACTAATTAGAAACAAGCTTCTTGTGATTCTTAATGAATAAAATGAAGATTGTGAAGTATTAAACGCCTTAAGCCCTTCAGACATTCAAAGTTTAAATGTGCTTCGATTACGTCATATGATGTCGAAAGACGCTTCTCGCAATATAAAGCTTTGTTTTCGAGATAATCGAAAAAGTTTTACTTTTGAACACTGTAAATGTTAACATTTGTGGGGTTTTTTGTATTAAACAATACTGCGTTTTCGACAAATATTCCAGCCGCCTCGGTGGCCTAGTTGATAGCGTACTGGGCTTTCACCCCGAGGACCCGGGTTCGATTCCCGGCCAGCCTAAGTGTGCTCAATAGTCGGACGTTAAACACAAAAAAACAAAAGAAATAGAGCTGTGATAGCATATCAAGCAGAGTCATTCAGTGGAATGAACAACGATCTATTTTAAGTTATAAACTACTAGATGAATTTGTACTTAGTTGTAGTCCTCAATAAAAATTTTAAAAAAACTTTCAGGTGAGGTTCGCCTGGTATTTATTGGAGTTGTTGGCCAGTGTAGCCAGTCTCGTAGCTCGGTTATTTCCGGTTTTTTCATTTCATGACCATTTATAAGTTCCAGTTAGGTCCATAGCTTGGACAAGTTCTTGTCAACAAAATCCGTTAACAATTTCAAAATGACCGCCATTACAATGAAAATCTGATTTTATTTTTGTAATCAGCGGTAGCATTTACAATTTTCAAATTTGATTTGAAGATCTGCCAGCGGCGAGGATTTAACAGTCTTCACCGCCGTTTTAAGGCTCTGAACACCGTTGTATCCGATTCTATGCGTTATCTTCTTTGTTCCGATTCCACTGCACTCCAGGCTATCCAAGATATGTATCAGTGCCTCTGGTTCATATTCTGTGCTCTTCAAAGGTTTGAACTACGAGGTATTCGTATATAATTTTACTTTATACCTGGTCATTGTGGTATATTTGGGAACCCAGAGCCAAGGAAGCAACTCTGCTGCGCAACGTGTGATTTTGTCAGATTTTCTAAGCCAAACAAAGCATTTGTGTCTCTTGCATTGGGCGAATGAGTGGGCAGCTATGGATATTATCAAACTGAGGGTAATTAACAATACTGTTCGTCTTTGGGGGACCAAGACGTGCGAGTTGTAGGGAAGAAGTGGTGTTACCAGTCTTCGTATTGGCCATTCCTTGTTATCACATGGATTTTTGATGTTTTTATCTTGTTATATAATATTTATATCTGACAATGTTGTAAGCCATTTTACAGCCTTACAACGAAATGTGTACATATTTGTATGTTTATTAGATAAATGAATATATATTATTGTTAAGTAATTTTAGGCGAATATTGAAGTGACTACTTCTTACCGCGGAGTATGGGAGTATGTTTTGCACGGGGAAAAATTCAGTTTGCCGTCACGGAACGCTCGAACACATCCATACGCGCACTTTAGTGAACGCGGGAATTTTTTTCGTGATTAATAAAATGTATTTTTTAAGTGAAAACTTGTATGGTATCGTCGACAAAACATGGGTATACACATTTGCTTTCCGTCACTTGAATCCGTAATGCATACCTCACATCATATATATATATATATATATATATATATATATATATATATCTACACTGGAAATGACTACTTCTAAACAGTTGATTTCGCACAACAGCTTCAATATCAATTCAATTGAGGTTATGTTTATTGTTTTTGTTAATTTTAAAAATGTGTATTTTCTAAATTTGTGTAGTTAAACTATTTAATGTATATGACCTGTACCAATCTTTGAATGCCAGAATCACAAATAATATATTGTCTTTTTTTTATTTTAAGACGAAAAGCACATTGAAGCTATTATCGCATCCCTAAATGTAAGTGTGAGTGTAAAGTGTTAAAGTCGTAAGTGTAGTGTTGCAAGTGTGTGTGTTAGACTCCGGTACCGCGAGGGACGTCAGTCAAAATCCTCTCAATAGGTGGTTAGTCTACACATCCTGCGGGGTATTTAGTCTATTATTATACGTAGACAGTATAACTGTAAAAAGTAAGGTTATAAACGAATTAATTATTAAAGTCCTTTATATAGCTTAAGGTACTCAAATTCATAGTCTGTCACAATTTCAGTTAATTTTTAAGTTGTGTGCCTACACACACGCGAAATTTAATACGAAAATAATTTTCAACAGTTGCCCTTTCCTGCGTGCATCTAAATTTTTATACAAATAATTATATCATAATAGTGAAAAAGGTATACAATCAGGCATGCCAAAAGAAGTCACTTCTGTCGGCCAGTCCCGCACTGCCTAATTTGTTTATATATTTCTGCCTTAAATTAATTTATTTTTAAGTTTTTGACCGGGGAAAAAACAAAATTTTAATAGAAAATTACACTGCTTTGAGAGATTATGTTTTGTCTGTGTTCCAGCTGAATATTTTCCAGTACTGTGTGATCAAGTTAATTGCCTTCGAGGGGTAGTTTAGTGTCGACACCCTCCTAGCCGCAACCACCACGTGTGACCGAGACCCGTCAAAGTAGTGGGAACTATTCATCTTATTTCGGGTCAGACAAGTCACGGCTTGAATTTTCTAATTGCCTGCCGCAATAATTTATCATTACGAAATGGGCACTGATGTTCTCTAACAATCATCGCAACTGGTGCTTGCGTTAAAGCAAACACTTTAAAATATCTTTATTTAATAACGGGGAATCAAACTTTAAATTTGCAAAATCTGTATGTTCATTGAATTTTAATCATAAATATTCTTAAAGTTCAATAGGCCTACGTTATAATAAAGTTGACGCAGAGAATTTTTGGTTAAAAAGTAAGTAACATAACTACATTTGTTTACTTTTTTAATTTAATTCTTTTATTACAAATTTTGTAGACTAAATTACAAATTAATGAATATTCATATAGTATGACCTTTTTTTTGGTGTTTAACGTCCGACTATTGTGCACACTTGGGCTAATGCAGACGATGGGATGATTTATAGCGTATGAAAATGCCAAGCCCTCGCCGGAAATCGAACCCGGCTCCTCGGGGTGAAAGCCTAGTACGCTATCCACTAGGCCACCGAGGCGACTATATAGTATGACCAAAATGGTCAATATATTTTCATAAATTAGATTGACTTTATGGGTTTTTGTCGTTAATGTTAAGTAGTATGTATAATTATGTATTAACAATACATTGTTATTGTTAATACATAACTACTTTATTATTTATTTGCAACATTTACTTTTGTTAATTTCGCTGAACATTTGGTTACTATGTGCGAGGTGTGTTCAGAAAGTAACGAGAATTTTTAAATTTCGCGGGCTTGGAGAGTACGATTGTCAAAATTTTTTTTTATTATGTTGGTATGCATGCCCTTGAAGTATGATAAAACTTTCAGCTGTTTTCATTGTTGACTTTGTCTGTGACAGCCACTAAGGTTACGTGTTTTTATGAGCTCGGCGATTTTCGTTTGTTAAAAGAAATGGATCAAAGAATTTGTATCAAATTTTGCGTAAAAAATGGAATAAAGTGTAACAAGGTGTGTGAAATGTTAACAAAGGCCTATGGTGAGTCTGCTATGAGTAAAGCAAGAGTTTACGAGTGGTATAAGCGTTTCCAAGAAGGCCGTGAAGACATTGAAGATGACGAAAGAACTGGACGCCCCAGCACATCAACAACAGATGAAAATGAAAAAGTAAAATAAATGGTTATAAACAATCGCCGAATCACAATTAGAGAGGTCGCTGATGATGCTGGCATATCGATTCGATCATGTCATGACATTGGTTCCAGTGTTTTGTGTATGATAAATGAATATATATTATTGTCAAGTAATTTTAGGTGTAATATTGAAGTGACTACTTCTTACCGCGGAGTATGGGTGTATGTTTTGTACGGGGAAAAATTCAGTTTGCCGTCACGGAACGCTCGAACACATCCATACTCGCACTGTAATGCGGGAATTTTTTTTCGTGATTAATAAAATGTATTTTTGAAGTGAAAACTTGTATGGTCGCTGTCGACAAAACATGGGTATACACATTTGCTTTCCGTCACTTGAATCCGTAATGCATACCTCACATCATATATTGTATCTAGACTGGAAATGACTACTTCTAAACAGCTGATTTAGCACAACAGCTTCAATATCATTTCAATTGAGGTTATGTTTATTGTTTTTGTTAATTTTAAAAATGTGTATTTTCTAAATTTGTGTAGTTAAACTATTTAATGTATATGGCCTATACCAATTTTTGAATGCCAGAATCACAAATATATTTAGTCTTTTGTGGCAGCAAAATTCGTTCCAAAATTGTTGAATTTTGAACAAAAACAGCGGCGAATGGAAGTTGCTCAGGAGTCACTAATGAAATACTGAAACGTATTATAACAGGTGACGAAACATAGGTTTACGGATATGACGTCGAAACTAAAGCTCAATCATCCCAGTGGAGACATTCTGGCTCGCCAAGACCGAAAAAGGCTCGACAAAAAAAAGGTGGAACGTGAAGGTTATGCTCACTGTGTTCTTCGATATTAATGGCATAGTGCATCATGAATTCCTGCCACCAGGTGAAACAGTCAATAAGGAGTACTACCTACAAGTTCAACGCCGTTTGCGTGAAGCAATCCGAAAAAACGCCCGGATCTGTGGAAAAACACTTCATGGCTTTTGCACCACGATAATGCACAGCTCACACTGCATCGCTTGTTCGTGAATTTTTGGCCAAAAACAGTACTGTAACGATGCCCCAGCCTCCATATTCGCTAGACACGGCTCCGTCTGACTTTTTCCTATTTCCAAAAATAAAGACAACCTTAAAGGGCCGTCGTTTTACAGCCGTAGATGACATTAAAAGCGCATCGTTGAAAGAACTAAAGGCTATCTCAGAGATCGAATTTGAGAAGTGTTTCGAGGATTTGAAGAAGCGCTGGCACAAGTGCATAATCTCCAATGGGGACTATTTTGAAGGCGACAACATCAATGTAGAAGAACAAATAAATATTTTGTTCAAAAAATTAAAATTCTCGTTACTTTCTAAACGCACCTCGTATATTAAAAAAATAAGAAAAAGCACAGTCAAAAACACAATAAAGAATTTGTTTTTCTAATTAATTTTCAATATTATTTTCAATTTCAATAAACATTACCTCGGCAAGGTTAATTAATAGAAAACACTTATGCGTGCATTCAAATATCCTTCAGGTAAATATCGATCGTTGCTTGGGTCTTCTTTCGCTGAACGTGCGTTAGTTGCAGACAAAGAATATTTTTCTCCCCAGAGGCTTGTCTGGGCTCAACCTGTCACAATATGGAATCAAAAATGCCTCCCTTCTGCATCCATTCTATGGCTTAGTGAAAAGGCGAGTTTAGAGAATAAAGAATGATTAATTTTTGTTGAACTGAAAATTGTTGGAATGTTTTGAAAGGGGTGTGATTGCAATAAGTGACGCGATCCATTGGGTAAGCTTAATCGGAAATTGTTTTTTTTTAAAATGTACATTAAAAAGTACTTAAGCGTCCAGTGAAATGTGTTGTCTCCAAATTCCAGCAATTGGGGAAATGGGTCAAATTTCTAACCTAATTATCTAACTGAATTCTATCCTATGTACCAAATTTCAATTTTCTAAGCGTTTTAAATCTGGAAATATAGGGGAAAATATAGTTCGTTTTTACTCAGTTTTATTCCTTTCGAGGGAGAAATTTTTTAAAACCATTTCTTTTTGTGCAAATTAAAAGCTTAACATAAATCTTAGTATGGAATTCCAGCTTTCTACGTCTATTAGATGTAGACATACAGAGATAAAATGTAATTTTTGTTACCAAATTTTAACCTCAAAGGGGTATAATTTTGGAAAAGCCCTTCTTTTGTTATTGTTTGTGGTAGGGCCCCTTTATAGCCCTAAATTTTATTGTTATTTAAATTTTTGTTTAATCTATCTTTACTATTATAGTTTGTTAGTTTGTTTTAGTTTTATTTTCTTATATAAGTAAATTTTGTTAATTTTTTTTTATACTTTTATTTTGCGTGTCGGTGATAACCTTAACGGTTTTTCGCCGGAAAAAAATTATAGCCCTGAAAAGATTGTTTATATTTGCTGTTTTGTTTCGTTATTTGTTTTATTTTGTTATTTAGTTTTAGGTACGTTTATATTTATTTTATTTTTCTTGTTATTGTTGTAGGGCCAATTTACATCCCTACAATAATTTGTGTTTGTTGTTGTTTTTAGATATATTATTAACTAGTTTTAGTCATATATTAAATCTGTTATTTTGTTTTGTTTTATTTATTTGTTTTTGTTATTGTAGTTTGTTGTTTGTTTTCTCATTAAAGTTAAATTTTTCTTTATTTTATTCGTTGCTTTATTATTTTATTTTGAGTATCGGCGATGATAACCTCATCGGTTTTTTGGCCGGAATAAAAAAAACCTTCTTTGTGCACTTCCGGAATTTGAATTCTCCATCTTTTGGATCTGGATGTACGGAGATGAAATTTAAAGTTCGTTTTTACTCACACCTTAATCCTTTAGGGGTAGAATTTTTGAAAACCGTTTCATTTGGATCGTCTAAGACCTTGGAGAAACTATGATGAAATTGTGATGGGTAAGTGAATGTGTGTGCGCGTGCTCGTGCCATACCTAATTTATTTCCATTTTTAGATGCTTGAAATTATATATTTTAAAAATAAAATTTATATCAAACGATAGCTTGTAAATTCGTATTTGATGCTACAAGCTCGTTTTATTTTATACTTTCACCATTTGTGTTTTTTTTTTTTTTTTTGGCCTTCAAGTGAACCGATGTAAAGAAAACACTTGTACTCAAGTGCTCAGTAGTTCGACTGTTTCCCGATAGATAGCGGTAGTTTTGTTTCAGAATACCTTTGTATTGGTTACATTTGTCTGAAATCTTTTGTAATACCTTCAGGATCACGTTCTGAATGGGTTCGAATGATCCTGAGTGTACTAGAAAAGGTTTTAGACAAAAGTAACCTGTATAAAAGTATTCCAATAGTCCGTGACATTTTTCGCTACGTTCACTGTATTGTAAATAAGTAAATAAAACTAGATAGATTAAAATAAAGTCAGTGTTTCATTAGCCTACTCTAACTTTGTAATATTATTCAAGAGGGAGCAGATAAAATAAGTAAAAATTAGCTATGGTTTCGTGAACACACTGCATTTCATATTGTTAAACTCGATTTTACTTTATCCAATGAATTTTACATCGAAAAAAAATTACTTTGATACCAATATCAGTAAAAACAATGGGTCTTTAACTGGAAATCGACCGTTTTAATGAAATGTAGCATGTGGTGGTACTCATTCAAAATTTGCGGTTTTCCCACCGAGACTGGTAAAAATAAATAATTAGTACTTCAAAGAACAATACAACTCTCAGTGTATTCTTAATTAATATTCAGCGGTCCACGACGGCGCTGGTAACTTCAATTTAAACCGGTAACCTTAATATTTACGGGAAAATATTACTGGAACAATTTTATTGGAAATTTGATGTTCTTTTTCCGTGAATCTGTCAAAATTACTACAGGTTTTGCCGTTCAGCCATTATGTACAGGAAATAAACCAGCAACTACACTCTCAACGTTGAATCAGAAACCGCCATCTTGAAACGGAAGTGAATAGGAAAAACATTTACATACACGTAGTTTGGGCTTTATACAAGGTACCTTCGTATTAAATTTCGAAACAATCGGTCAACGCATTTGACCTAAACTGAGTACAATCGTTATTGTAAATCAGATGCCGCCATCTTGAAACGGAAGTAAGTAAGAAAAACATTTACACATATATAGTTCGGGCTTTATACAAGGTACCTTCGTATTAAATTTCGAAACAATTGGGTTAACGCATTTGGCGTAAACTGAGTACAATCGTTATTGTAAATCAGATGCCGCCATCTTGAAACGGAAGTGAATAGGAAAAACATTTGCACACATATAGTTCGGGCTTTATACAAGGTACCTTCGTATTAAATTTCGAAACAATCGGGTCAACGCATTTGGTCAAAACTGAGTACAATCGTTATTGTAAATCAGATGCCGCCATCTTGAAACGGAAGTGAACGGGGAAAACATTTTACAAGTATGTCGTTTGGGATTAGTATAATGTACCTCCGTAATAAATTTTAAAACAATCGGTTGATCGGTGCGACAACAAATGTCAATCAACAATTGTGCTTTTGGCCAAAACAACGTAACAAAGAAACCAAATGCCGAAAGGTCGAGTTCAGAGACCTCGCTTCGTTCGATGAAAAATTGTTTTTTCGAATTTGGCTCTAGCCATTTTTCGTAAAGTTTAGCACAAGCTTTTAAGTACAAAAACTAAATTTATGGGCTGTTGCAGTAGGATTCTACGCTTGGAACCGACGTGATAAGCACCTTAAGGTCGTGGGTTCGAGACTGGAGTTACTACCATAAGCTTCCTTCACTCCGTTAACGCCAATACATGACGTATAGAATGGAGCTGAGCAACCAAAAAAAGAGGAAAAGTATTCTTGTAAGATTGACACTAGCTTAATTGACACAGAGAAGCTAAATTAAATTATTATTATTATTAAATTGTTATGTTAAATGTTATGTTGATACGAGTCAGTATGTCCTACAAAATTCTGTTTTGATTTGTAATTGATACAAATTGAAAATTCCGTTCATCAAGTTTTATTCAACACAGCGCTGAATAAAACTGAAATGAAATATTTCGAAACCAATTAATTATAAGCAAATAAACCAACGCCACGATCAGAGCTTGTTAGGCTTTATTACGGTGTGTTATTAGAGTGTTTTTTTAAATAATTCAATCCGATATGCGAAATGTTTTTTGTAATGTTTTGCACCATTAGTTTTTAATTGAGGCAGAGTTAGTCGCGTGGAACGAGCGACAGCCTTTCATCTCGGGTAACTCAAAGGGCTGCCTAGAGTGGTTATTGAATTATCCCTGCGACAAAATGGTGCAGGATATTGATTTAACAAATTTATGGTTTTAAAGGCTGAAACAGGATTGATTGTCGCACATTCTGTGGCACCAACACTAGTGGAAATTGACAGGAAGCAATAATAAAACAGGATAACGTAGGGGTTCGATAAATCAACGGTAATGACCTCAGAAGGGAGGTGTGCGATGTGCTTCAAGTGGCTCTATTACATTTGAATTATTATTTTTGTAAACTGTAACAACGTATGAACTGTAATACTTTGAAAATATATTTTTTTCATGTGAATTTAAAATCATTTTTTCAGTTTTAATTATTTTCAATTAATAGTATTTTTTCACGCCACAATAGAAATATCTGTGACCGGTAAAAAACACTTCCGTTATTGAACCAAAAATAAAAATCATTTTCTCTTCCTTTTTATTTTAATTATCGATAATTTGTTCGAAATTGCGACAAATTAACATAACCTATAACTTATCATAGCCTATCAGCTGTTCAATGAAATCAGCTGATAGTTACTTACGAATTAATATAAAACAACTGATATTTTACTATAACATAGCTACTTTTTAATAAAATAACCTAAAACGTATCATATCCTATCAGCTGTTCAACGAAATCAACTAGCCGCCTCGGTGGCCTAGTGGATAGCGTACTAGGCTTTCACCCCGAGGACCCGGGTTCGATTCCCGGCGAGGGCTTGGCATTTTCATACGCTATTAATTATCCCATTGTCTGCATTAGCCCAAGTGTGCACAATAGTCGGATGTTAAACACAAAAAAAACGAAATCAACTGATCTTTACGAATTAATAAAAAAAACTGGTCTTTTCTAGCATAGTTAGTTTTTAACAGCATAACCTAAAACGTATCATATCCTATCAGCTGTTCAATGAAATCAGCTGATCGTTATGAATTAATAAAAAACAACTGATCTTTTATAACATAGCCAGTTTTTAACAACATAACCTAAAAAGTAACATTGCCTATCAGCTGTTCAATGAAATCAGCTGATCGTTACGAATTAATAAAAAACAACTGATCTTTTACTATAACATAGCTAGTTCTTAACAACGTAACCTAAAACTTATTATAGCCTATCAGCTGTTCAATGAAATCGGCTGATCGTTACAAATTAATAAAAAACAACAACTGATCTTTTACTATAACATGGCTAGTTTTTAACAACATAACCTAAAACGTATCATAGCCTATCAGCTGTTTAGTGAAATCGGCTGATCGTTACGAATTAATAAAAAACAACTGATCCTTTGTAACATAGCTAGTTTTTAACAACATAACCTAAAACGTATCATAGCCTATCAGCTGTTCAATGAAATCGGCTGATCGTTAGGAATTAATAAAAAACAACTGATCTTTTACTATAACATAGCTAGTTCTTAACAACATAACCTAAAACGTATCATAGCCTGTCAGCTGTTCAGTGAAATCGGCTGATCGTTACGAATTAATAAAAAACAACTGATCTTTTATAACATAGCTAGTTTTCAACAACATAACCTGAAACGTATCATAGCCTATCAGCTGTTCAGTCAAATCGGCTGATCGTTACGAAATAATAAAAAAACAACTGATCTTTTACTATAACATGGCTAGTTTTTAACAACATAACCTAAAACGTATCATAGCCTATCAGCTGTTTAGTGAAATCGGCTGATTGTTGCGAATTAATAAAAAACAACCGATATTTTTATAACATAGCTAGTTTTATACAACATAACCTAAAACGTATCATAGCCTATCAGCTGTTCAATTAAATCGGCTGATCGTTACGAATTAATAAAAAACAGCTGATCTTTTACTATAACATGGCTAGTTTATAACAATATAATCTAAAACGTATCATAGCCTATCAGCTGTTCAGTGAAATCGGCTGTTCTTTACGAATTAATAAAAAACAACTGATCTTTTACTATAACATAGCTATTTATGTTACATACAACGTAACCTTAAATGTATCATAGCCTATCAGCTGTTCAATGAAATCAGCTGGTTTTTTATTTATTTTTTTTTTTGGTGTTTAACGTCCGACAAAAAAAAAAAAAAAAAAAAAAAAAAACGGTTTTTTAACAACATAACCTAAAACGTATGAGCTGTTCAATGAAATCGGCTGATCGTTACGAATTAATAAAAAACAACTGATCTTTTACTATAACATGACTAGTTTTTAACAACATAACCTAAAACGTATTATAGCCTATCAGCTGTTCAATGAAATCAGCTGATCGTTACGAATTAAATAAAAACAATTGTTCTTTTACTTTAACTACCAATATAAATTTGTGCATTCGCATCACGCGACGCGCAAAATTCATCACAACCAGCCCTAAAATATGTGGCTCTATTATTTTTGTAAATTGTAATAATATATGAACTTTGAAAATATAATTTTTCGTGTTAATTTAAAATCCATTTCTCATTCTTAATTATTTTCAATTAATAATATTTTTTCTCGCCACAGTAGAAATATCTGTGGACCTATGAACTCCGACTGCTATCGGATTCAATTTCGTAAATTTTAACGAAAATTTGAAAATTTACGCTAATGTGAAAGTGAGAATAAATTACCACGAAATTGAATTTGAGAATCTGATCTGCCGATATTTTGAAAGGAAAAACGTTTGAACAACTTCATGTCTAGCAAAACTAATAAAGTTGATACCTTACATTTTAAAATCTGATTTCAACATTCCAACCTGCATTTAAAATGCACTGAAAATAAGTTAATGAAAATGCTACCGTGTTTCGTTCAATCTGTATCCAGAATACGGTTATGTTTGTATTATTTTTTTTAAAATCAGCTTCCATCACGTTATAATTTAAAACACTTTTATCTGCAGATTTCCTGAAAAATAAATTTAAATTTCCCAGGAACGCGCTGATAATAACAGAAAACAGAAGTGAAACGCAGCTACGATAAATGGCTTTAATTACTTCTATAATTACAAGAGGAGGTGTGCTCTTATTAAATTGGTTCTTGGAGGGTCGTTTTTGTCTCTGCATTATATTTATGAGCAAACTAGCTTTTGTAACAGCCGTGAAATAACGTAAAATCAAACAGGAATGAGTAATTAATCCTTAATTTGTTGACGCTTTTCAGAGTGATTCTGTATTGAAAGACTGCCAACTGTTTTGTATACGAGGTAAGCCAACGACAAAACGCATGGAAAATAGAGGAAAGAAAAGACAGAGATTGGCTTATAAGTAAAATAAAATAAAAAAAGATTTTTAAAAAACACGCTTTTTCAATTCAAGTATAAAATGCACAAAAAAGTAAAAAATAAATATTTCATCAGTCGGAGAGTAAAGCGTGGGTGCAGATTAGATTAATTAGAAATTATTTTAAGTGAGAAATTATTTTAAATTCTCCGAATGATGAAAAATTTATTTTTTACTTTTTAGTGCATTTTATACTTGAACTGAAAAAGCATGTTTTTTAAAAATCTTTTTTCATTTTATTTTCTACTTTTTAATGATGAAGATTATAATCGGTTCGAACTCGCTTCTTCCGACAACTTTCAAAGTGAAAAGTGTTAGAAGAAACTAACGCTATCTATTGAGCAACGCTAACACTATTTTTCCATATGAAATTTTAGTTAATTAATTAGAGCACAATGAAGAAAACTTTGATGTGCCTAATTATTGAATAATACAGCCGTCTCGGTGGCCTAGTTGATAGCGTACTTTCACCCCGAGGACCCGGGTTCGATTCCCGGCCAGGGCTTGGCATTTTCATAGGCTATAAATCATCCAATCGTCTGCATTAGCCCAAGTGTTCATAATAGTCGGACGTTGAAAAAAAAAAAAATTATTGAATATCGCATTGTCATCGAAAGCAAGCAAGTGTGCAAAATTTCAAGTCGATTGGATGATGGAAAGTGGGTTAAAAATCGATTAAAAGATTTGAATTATGAAACATACAGACAGACGAAGTAAGTTAAGAAAAAGCTTGTAATAATTAATTGGTAACTACACAGTTCGATAGGTCAACGATTGTATTATTAAAATCGACTGAACAATCGATTAATATTCAATTTACTGAGTCGATTAACAATCGATTTACTGTATTAATTGTTAATGTAGTAAAGCAATTACACCAATGACGTCATACAAGATGGCTATCAAATATAATATTCATTTCAGCAAAGTTGTGAAAATGTATAAAACAAAACGTTTATAAAATACACAACAACATAAAGATAATACTTTGTGTTAAAACTGCTACAGTTACTTTTCAATATCTGTTAAATATAACTGTTAAAAAAAGTTATCGGTGAAATAACGCTCTTGGCTGACCTGTTTTTTTTTAAGGCGAAAAGCACATTTAGGCTATTATCGCCTCCCTAAATGTAAGTGTGAGTGTAAAGTGTTAAAGTCATAAGTGTAGTGTTGTAAGTGTAAGTGTTTGTTAGACTCGGGTACCGCGAGGGACGTCTAAATCCTCACAATACCGCTAGTCTGCGGTAACCAATTGTGTAGCTATTGTGTCTTCATATAATATAGTAAATTTGAAAAAAAAACGCTATTAATAGTATGTATTTATCTACACAATTCTAAAACTTCTTGTACAAAAAAACATACGCTTGTACTAAATAAGTAATACCAACAAGCTAAATATGGCGGGAAAGTACTGTGGTGCGCGCGCAGTTAGCAATAGTAATACATACATACATTCATATATATATATATATATATATATATATATATATATATATAGCTATATATATAGGCTATATATATATATATATATATATATATATATATATATATATATATATATCCTGTCAGTAATTCCAAACTGACAAAAAAATGAAAACCTCACAGTCACAATTAACGTGGTATATATGTTAGGTGTGAAATAGCCTGGGTAATATGTCAGACAGGTATGTATCAAACTGTCAGTGTTACCAACTTCAACCGCAATAATTACCCGCAACCAGACATAAAATTACCCGCAATTACCTGCATAATTGCCAAAGTCAATAATGTGTATGTACACTTTTTCTGTGTTTCTTCCGAACAGAAATTTTTATATTTTGAGTTACTGGCACAAAATTACACACAGAGGTTGTTTATGGGTCTGAGAATCTAAGGACAAATACTGTCGAGGTGGCTGGCTCACCCTTACACCAAAATCGCTATTTGTTGTTAATTCGTTTATATCATCAATGCGAGAAAAGATTGTTTGCGATGTTATACTGTAATATTTACTATAAAATTTGTAATGAAAATAGAGATGTATTATAAAATTAGTAAAATTAGTGTAGATAATTTATTATTGTGAAAAAATAAATATAATTATAAACTACCGTAGCTAATATACTAAGTACATACCGGCAAAAAATAAATTGACTTGAAATGATTTCGTTCAAAATAAGTATTTTTATAATTTTTATTAAGTTAATAAAATAATAGTGTAATCAAAATAATAGGGGAAAACATTTAATAGGGAAACAGTAGTCTATGTGAAGCAAAAATAAATACAAAATTTATATTAACAAATATAAACCTTTCATTTCATAAATTTTTCTTATTTTATTTTAAGCACATTGACGCTATATTTGCCTCCCTAAATGTAAGTGTAAATTGTTAAAGTCTTAAGTGTAGTGTTGTAAGTGTAAATGTGTGTTAAGACTCGGGGTATCGCGAGGAACGTCTAAATCCTCTCAATAGGTGCAGCATGTCCTAAAAATAAGGAATATAATTTTTTTAAATCTATATTTAGGTATATGAAACTTTGAACAACTAATAGAGCAAAAATAAATTTTTCGTCTACTTCATTAAAAAAAAAGAAAAAAAATACGTTTTAATTATTAGTTATAGTAAAATGCAAACCATATTTTATTAAATAATAAACATCAGTAATAAAGTAACTTTTGTTTCACGTAATGTTCTTCTGTTATCCTTGCGAGTAAATTTCCTTGCAAATGCCGAGCAGAGAGCAGATAGCAGATAGCAGGATAGTTGAAGAGCACTCATAACTGTTAATTGCTCAGTACTAAGAACAGTGTTCTCAGTAGCAGTCATAAGCATTCACAGTCTCATCTCTATTGAAGAGCAATCTCAAGCTCAGTGCTAATAACAGTGTTCTCAGAAGCAGTGATAGCATTCACAGTGTCATCTCTATTGAAGAGCAATCACAACTGCTCTGTGCTAATAACAGTGTTCTTAGTAGCAGTGATAGCATTCACAGTATCATCTCTATTGAAGAGCAATCACAAGCTCGTTGCTAATAACAGTGTTCTTAGTAGCAGTGATAACATTCACAGTTTCATCTTAATTGAAGAGCAATCACAGCTGTTCACTGTTCAGTGCTAAGAATAGTGTTCTCAGTAGCGGTGATAGCATTCACAGTCTCATCTCTATTGACGAGCAATCACAGCTTTTCACTGCACAGTGCCAAGAACAGTGTTCTCAGTAACAGTGATAACATTCACAGTCTCATTTCTATTAAAGAGCTACACAAGATCAGTGCTCAGAACAGTGTTCTCAGTAGCAGTGGTTGCATTCCCAGTCTCATCTCTATTGAAGAGCAATCACAGCTGCTCTTTGAAAAGAACTGTGTTCTCAGTAGCAGTGGTAGCATTCACAGTCTCACCTCTATTGAAGAGCAATCACAGCTGTTTACTGCACAGTGCTAAGAACAGTGTTCTCAGTAGCAGTGATAACATTCACAGTTTCATCTCTATTGAAGAGCAATCACAAGCTCAATGCTAAGAATAGTGTTCTCAGTAGTGGTGATAGTATTCACAGCCTCACTTCTATAAAAATCAATGAGTTTTGCCCTCGCTGGTGTTGAGGAGTAGCAGCACTTTGTGAATTTCCAATTATTTGTGTTTTGGTGAAAATATTTTAATTTTTTAGCAGTGATATTGATATCCAAATCACGGTGTTTGGTACCGTTCTTACTTACCACTGACTGTTTGACAGGATTGAGGTAATACTTCGAAAAGTGCGGGACTGTACGGGAGTTATTTGGTTGTTTGAAAATATCACTGTCAGAACAGCTATTATAAGCTTCATGGTTTCATCGGCTCAGTAAGCGGGGCTCACTTTGCATGTTCGCATCTAGTTGCTAAGAAGAGGGCTTTTCAGTGCATTGACTCGGAGGCATTTTAATATTTAATTAAACCGCGTACCTCAAAGCGCTGCGTTCCATTGTTAACTCAATGATTGCATCTTTTGTTCGGCGCTGGAACATAAATAAACTGCCGCGCTACGTTTGGGAAGAAAGCATTCGCTGTGCTCAACGCGAGGGGCTTACTGCAAAGATTTCTTCCTGCTTTAAGTCCAGACTTTATGTCAGTTACAGTGATGACGGAGGAACCGGTGTTGAAAAATGTACGGTAGTAACGCCAGTCTCGAACCTACTACCTTGAGATACAAAGTTCGGCGATGCAGCAAACTTCCTTCTACTTAAACCACCTCGGCTACTCCGGGCCGTGTAATATATTAATTTTAGTATTTTGTACCATGTTTATCAGTTACCTTTTGTAACGAATTTACATGAAGCTGCGATTATACTAAGTCCCATTACTATGTAATGTACATAGTTTCTAGGCTCTGTAACAGATTTTCAAGAATTGTTACTCTTATTATAATTATATGTATAATTAATTATTTTGCTTACTTAAAATGTTTGTGAGCTATCTCAAAACGGACTAACGTAAGGCTTCTTTATTTTTTCAATTTATCCACTTCTTGTACATTTTTTTCTATACATCCACTTACTGTATTTTTATTTAATTTATCCACTTGATGTATATTTATTTTCAATTTATCCACTTGCTATATATTTGTTTTCTATATATCCTTTTTCTGTATATTTATCAATTTATCCACTTGCTGTATATTTATTCAATTTATCCACTTTCTGTACATTTGTTTCCAATTTATCCACTTGCTGTACATTTGTTTTCTATATATCCTTTTGCTGTATATTTATTCAATTTATCCACTTTCTTTATATTCAATTTTATCCACTTGCTATATATTTATTTTCAATTTATCCATTTGCTGTATATTTATTTTCAATTTATCTGCTTGCTGTATATTTATTCAATTTATCCACTCGCTGTATATTTATTCAATTTATCCACTTGCTGTATATTTATTCAATTTATCCACTTGCTGTATATTCAGTTTATCTACTCGCTGTATATTTATTCAATTTATCCACTTGCTGTATATTCAGTTTATTCATTCGCTGTATATTTATTTTTAATTTATCTACTTGCTGTATATTTATTCAATTTATCCACTTGCTGTATATTCAGTTTATCTACTCGCTGTATATTTATTCAATTTATCCACTTGCTGTATATTCAGTTTATTCATTCGCTGTATATTTATTTTTAATTTATCTACTTGCTGTATATTTATTCAATTTATCCACTTGCTGTATTTTTATTCAATGTATACACTTGCTTTATATTCTGTTTATCCACTCGCTGTATATTTATTCAATTTATCCACTTGCTGTATATGTATTTCAATTTATCCACTTGTTGTATATTCAGTTTAGCCACTCGCTGTATATTTATTCAATTTATCCACTTGCTGTATATGTATTTCAATTTATCCACTTGTAGTATATTCAGTTTAGCCACTCGCTGTATATTTATTCAATTTATCCACTTGCTGTATATTTATTCAATTTATCCACTCGCTGTATATTTATTCAATTTATCCACTCGCTGTATATTTATTCAATTTATCCACTTGCTCTATATTTATTCAATTTATCCACTTGCTGTATATTCAGTTTATTCACGCGCTGTATATTTATTCAATTTATCCACTTGTAGTATATTCAGTTTAGCCACTCGCTGTATATTTATTCAATTTATCCACTTGCTGTATATTTATTCAATTTATCCACTCGCTGTATATTTATTCAATTTATCCACTCGCTGTATATTTATTCAATTTATCCACTTGCTCTATATTTATTCAATTTATCCACTTGCTGTATATTCAGTTTATTCACGCGCTGTATATTTATTCAATTTATCCACTTGCTGTATATTTATTTTCACTTTATCTACTTGCTGTATACTTATTTAATTTATCCACTTGCTGTATATTCAGTTTATCCACTCGCTGTATATTTATTCAATTTATCCACTTGCTGTATATTTATTTCAATTAAAATTTGTTACAATGATTTGAGTCGCGAATGTTTTTCATACGTACATGAAAAATTTCAGAAAAACCTAAAGAACCGGTCTTTGAAAAAAATATACCTATTTTTTTACTCCTTCAGTAGCGTCTGACCCAAATTTTTCGAAAATTTTACCGAAATCGAGACGATTTAGAAAAAATCATATTATATAAAAAATTACAGTCGGTCAACCAGTTTAATCTCCAGCAACGTGTACACACACACACACCCGCGAGATCTGTAAACAGTAAAAGAAAATTTTCAAATCGATTTTTGTCAAGATCATCAAACCGTTTTTATCCCTCGCATAATGAGAAAGTGAATAGTATCATCTGTGACTGCTTATATGTACAAAACTTCCTTCAGTGTTTACTCTGTGCCTCAAGTCAAAGTTACTTCAGGTTAACGTTATTAAAGGACCGAGGGGACAAAAATAGGCATGGCATTATTGGACCGATACTGTTACCATGGCGACCGGGATTAGGAATAAAGCTATCTGCCAGACATTGAGTAATTGAGGTGTATCGGTTTTCCTTGAGCTTTGTTAGAGGGTAGCCGAAGCTGAACAGCGTTACTTTCTTGTAAAAATAATTGTTTAACGAATTTCATTGTCCGTTCACACGGTAAGTCACGTGACCGTTTTTACGCGCTGTTACGATTTGCCTTATCTATTAAATTTTTTAAGATTTAAAATTGTATTCATCAATAAATAACTCACAATACAACCATTACATTAAAAACTTTTACAGAATATTAACAATGATACATACCGAAATAAAACTTTTTTTTTTTAACGTCTGACTATTGTGCACACTTGGGCTAATGCAGACGATGGGATGATTTATAGCGTATGAAAATGCCAAGTCCTGGCCGGGAGTCGAACCCGGGGTCCTCAGAGTGAAAGCCTAGTACGCTATCGACTAGGCCACCGAGGCGGCTGAAATAAAACTAAAACTAGTAATTCACTGAGCAGTAGACCTCGCAGTATATCCTTGATGGCTCGTCCACCGCTCTGCGACAGCGTTCTGACACGCTCGTAACTTTTGCCTTTTTCTTTTCATAACTTTAAGGGAAAATATTACTGGACCACGAAACTGATAACGTTGTTATAGGTCTTGCCGTTCAGCTAGTATTATACAAAATACCCAGCAACTACACTCGTCACTGTTACACCAAAAGCCGCCATTTTGAAACGGAAGTGAGGGGAATAGCGTTGTCTAATACGTTGTTCGGGCTTTATGCAAGGCACTTTAGTACCACATTTCAAAACAATCGTTCAATACATTTGGTCAAAACTGCGTTCAGTTTTCATTGTAAATCAGAGACCGCCATCTTGAAACGGAAGTGAATATGGAAAAATCTTACACGTACGTTGTTCGGGCTTTATACAAATTACTTTCGTACCTTTATTTTAATAAGGCTTTTGGCGGAAAGCACATGAAAGCTATCATCGCCGTTCAACAAAATCTTTTACACGGAGCGGAAACTAAATCTGTACTAAAAATAAAACTAAATACTATTCTATTAACACTAAAACTAAATAACATTATTAAATAAATTAAACTTAATCAGAAAAGATTAACAGGATTAAAAATGTGAAAACAGAACATGTAACAAAAAAAGCGTATGACTAGTACAAAAAAAATTACATATATACATTCAAAATATTACCCCTGGGCAATAATAGCATAGTTAAAGTAGTTCAAATATGTTTAAACGACATAAAAATTTAGAACCAAATTTCAAAACAACCGGTCAATGCGTTTGGTCAAAACTGCGTTCAGTCTTCATTTTAAATCAAAGGCCGCCATCTTGAAACGGTAGTGGATATGGAAAGTCGGTAGTGGATACGTCATTCGGGCTTTATATAATTTACCTACGTAGCAAATTTAGAAACAATCGCTCAATGCTTTTGGCCAAAACAGCGTAACAAACACACAAACCAAACGCGGAACGGTCGGGTTGAAAGAGAGACCTCGCTTCGTTCGGTACATAGAAGTATGCCTACATAGGGTCACTTGCCTGGTTAATACTTTAGATTTTTCGTTGTTAAAAACTGCGTGTGTGCTCGCGCATGCGTACAAAACTGTCACAACAATACAAGGGTAAATGTACTCGAACCTAATCTTTCCTGTAGAAGTTTTTGCATTTAACTGTAACGCATATGTGTGTGTGTGTGTGTGTGTGTGTGTGTGTGTGTGTGTGTGTGTGTGTGCGTGTTTGTTTTGTGTTTTGTGTGTGTGTTGTTGTTTGTGCGCGCGCGTGCGTGTGTTGTGTGTGCGCGCTCGCGCGTGTGTTGTGTGTGAGTGTGCATGCGTATGTTGTATGTGCATGCGCGCATGCGTGTGTTGTTTGTGTATGTGAACGTGCGCGTGCTTACGTTTGTGTGTGTGTGTGTAAGTTCAACTGTGTGCAGTAATATTCCGAAGTTGGGAATTATTTCCGAAACACGTTACTAACAAAAGCACGGACTGTAATGATCTATTGAATTAGTCACATAGTAATACATCAAAGGCAACTGCAATAACGAATACAACAATATTATAATTTTTTTTTCAAAAATGTTTAACATTTTTCATAAAAATTTACTTTTATATAACCCAAATAACAGGCCTACATTGTTGTTAATTTGGGTTGGAAAACTGTTGGCCTTCTTACCGCATTGTACATTCTCACGGTTATAAACAGTATTGCGACCCTTCGAGTTGTACCGGAAGTGCAAGAACAACCCCTGTAACCGCCCCTTAAGGTCACGCGACCAATGTCGTGTGCCGAGATACTTCCCGTGGGATATTGCCGGTGAACCCGTGAGAACTGCACTAACGTGGGATAAGCCCACCCTGCTTGGGAACGGTGATTTTAAACCAATCACTGAAACTTGTGGCAGCCTACACAATAATGGTTAAATGTGAGTAAGTTTACCATGTGACCCGTGCATAAGAGTATTAACATTGACAGCCCCATCACAACACACTTACTTGCAAAAAAACCCACTGACATTATTTTTTCGTACAAAACACTTTTAAAATAAAAGCACAAAACTGTTGTAAAAAAGTTACAAAAACATTTCTCCTTTCAAAAACATTACACATACATTTCTCGGTTGCAAAAACATTACACAAACATTTCTCTGTTGTAAAAACATTACACAAAAATTTCTCTGTTGTAGAAACATTACACATACATTTTTCTGTTGCAAAAATATTACACAAACATTTCTCTGTTGTAAAAACATTACACATACATTTCTCGGTTGCAAAAATATTACACAAACATTTCTCTTTGCAAAAACATTACATAAACATTTCTCTGTTGTAAAAACATTACACATACATTTCTCGGTTGCAAAAATATTACACAAACATTTCTCGGTTGCAAAAGTATTACACAAACATTTCTTGGTTGCAAAGATATTACACATACATTTCTCGGTTACAAAAACATTACACAAAATATTTCTCGATTGCAAAAATAGTACACAAACATTTCTCGGTTGCAAAAGTATTACACAAATATTTCTTGGTTGCAAAGATATTACACAAACATTTCTCTGTTGTAAAAATATTACACAAAAATTTCTCTGTTGTAAAAACATTACACAAACATTTCTCGGTTGCAAAAGTATTACACAAACATTTCTTGGTAGCAAAGATATTACACATACATTTCTCGGTTACAAAAACATTACACAAAATATTTCTCGATTGCAAAAATAGTACACAAACATTTCTCGGTTGCAAAAGTATTACACAAATATTTCTTGGTTGCAAAGATATTACACAAACATTTCTCTGTTGTAAAAATATTACACAAAAATTTCTCTGTTGTAAAAACATTACACAAACATTTCTCGGTTGCAAAGATATTACACAAACATTTCTCTGTTGTAAAAATATTACATAAACATTTCTCTCTTGTAAAAATATTACATAAACATTTCTCTGTTGTAAAAAACATTACACACACATTTCTCGGTTGCAAAATTATTACACAAACATTTCTTGGTTGCAAAAGTATTACACAAATATTTCTTGGTTGCAAAGATATTACACAAACATTTCTCGGTTGCAAAGATATTATACAAACATTTCTCGGCTGCAAAAGTATTACACAATCATTTCTTGGTTGCAAAAGTATTACACAAAAATTTCTCGGTTGCAAAAGTATTACACAAACATTTCTCGGTTGCAAAAGTATTACACAAACATTTCTCGTTTGCAAAGATATTACACAAACATTTCTCTGTCGTAAAAATATTACACAAACATTTCTCGGTTTCAAAAACATTACACAAATATTTCTCTGTTACAAAAAAATTTCACAAAAATTTCTTGTTTACAAAAAAACAAAAAAAAACATTTTTCGGTTGCAAAAGTATTAAACAGACATTTATGGTTGCAAAAACATCACGCAAACATTTCTCGGTTGCAAAAACATTACACAAACATTTCTCACATTCAATAGTTTCCACAAAACATTTGATTCGAAAAATACATTTAATTTCTGTAAATAATTTCATTAGATTTAACTAAGTAAAACGAGTGTCTGCAAATAATCAGTACACATTATCAATAACAATGCAAACAATTGTAATAACAAATAACTTTTGGTTTTGAATGAATACTGGCGTTGCAAACACACCGACAAATTTGTGCCTCCCCTTCCTGGATCCCTGGGACTCCCAGTTACAATATTTTCTCCAGTCCTAGTCTCTTCATGAAGTTCAAGATTTAGAGAAGATCCAGTAGATTCCTCATTTCTAACTGGTAACTTCCAAATACTAGCTGCTGTAGCAATCGCTTCACAGTCTATCTGCAGGTGATGGAGAACTTCCTCCCGCAGTATCTGCAAGTTGGATCTTTTACTAAGCCAAGATTCGTAAGATGTCTCTTAAGTGTGCCGTGCCTCGTAAGAAAACCAGTCAGCAAACTTTATTAAGGCAGATATAGATCTTTTCTCTGCTTCTATCTAAGCTTCATCTTGCGCCAAGTCCGCAAAACGTTTCTGCTTTTAAATTTTGGTCGATGCCTCCTTTCTCTTCGCCAGCTCATCTGCTTTCTCATTTCCCTCTATCCCACCTTATCCCAGTACCCAGAGGAACTTTTGGGTTTTAAAAAAATATAATATTTTTATTTCTCCAAACTTTTTTACTTCTATTTTGAAAGGTTTTTATAAACATGTCTCTATTAAAACACGTTCTAATTGCAGTGCAAGTAATAAGTTTACCAGTAACTCAACGAAAAAAACCAAATGTTTATAAAGTTGTAAATGTATCACACTTCCAGTTCTAACATAGATTGATGTATTTCTAAGCGACCCCATCTTCATCGAGGCTCTATATTGTGACGTACTCAATGTTTGTTAAACTGGTGTTAGTCTCTTCTGCTTCTTCTTCATACAGATCTATATCGGGGATGATCAAAAGAATACTTAATGCGTCGTCGAAGCTACGGCATTCAAAGTTTTTAAACCTGGTGTTTGCCTTTCGTCTTCATGTAAGAGGAATCGTTACCGGAGCTTGTTATGCGAGTACGTTGGTTTGGTTTGTCTGAAGCTAATATATTAATAATTATTTAGTTGGTGTTAGTTTCATTAAGCTTCTGTATTCATTGTTTTTATAGCGTGGGTTTGTCTTACCTCCACCCATCCTTTATGTGGTGTTAGTAAAATTTTAA
Organism: Callitettix versicolor; assembly: GCA_022606455.1. NCBI lineage: Eukaryota > Metazoa > Arthropoda > Insecta > Hemiptera > Cercopidae > Callitettix > Callitettix versicolor. The sequence goes on from CM040186.1 coordinate 25,205,028, forward strand.
TAACATTTTTACAAAATTGATTTTCCCGTTTTAATTCTTCTTTAAGCGATAAAACGTTTTTATCAAAGACTAATGCAACAAAATAATTTATCTCGCTTGCTTTGAATGTAAATATATTCAATGTGGATATTTATTTTAAATAATATTTTTTTTAATTGAAATTTTGCTAAAGCATAACAGACTGAGTTGTGTTTTTATTTTAACAAAAGCAATTACGTAATAAAACTAAAACATGTGACCAATAATTTCCCTTTAATTTTTTATATTTTTAATTTGTATAAAAAATATATATACACATAGTTCGGGCATTATATATACCTTAATAGCAAATTTCAAAACAATCAATCAATGCTTTTATCCAAAACTGTGTAAGAAACAAACACAAACCGAATGTTTTACGATCGATTTGAAACAGATACAAACACATACTGCTCGATTGTGATGGTTTCCAAAATTTGCGTGTTATGTGTGGTCTGTGCAACTGTTTGCAGACGGTGTTGGGAGATAGTGCCTCGGCCGTTCACCGGCCTCTTCCTTCATTGTCTGGATTTTTTAAAGAAAATTTAATTTATACATTTGTTATTGCTTGTTGTAGGGCTCCTTTACAGCCCTTAAATTTTTTTTATATTTGCTATTTATTAATTTATTTTTAAGTTGTTTTTATTTTGTTAATTAGTTTTAGGAACGTTAATATTTCTTTTATTTATCTTGTTATTGTTGTATGGCCAATATACAGCCTACAATAACTTTGTGTATATGTTGTTTTAAGATTTATATTATTTTTAACTAATTTTAAGAAACTATCTATTTATAGTTGTTATTGTTTTGTTTGTTGTTTTTATAATGTCTTAAATTTTTATCTGACTTGTTTATTTGTTTTAAAAAATTGTATTAAATAATTAATTTTGCGCCTCGGCGATGATAACCTTAAAGGTTTTTCGCCGGTAAAAAAAATTGAAACAGATACTTCGCTTGGCAAGGTCAATAAAAGAAAATGTTTGTGTGTGTGCGTGTGCGCGCGTGCACAATGTCTGATTTGTTTCACGTATGTAAACAGAACGAGGTCTGACAATACCACGTAGCCTAATTTTAAAATTTCTAATTACATTTTTGTTTGAATATTTAACTGAATATTACACCTGTTTAAATAGAAAAGTCACAGTTAACATGTTTGAATATCACAGGTACTGCTATTTGGTGTAACACACCACTCATAAAGACATCAGTATTGCAATATTTATTTTTGAAGTGAATACTTCTTACGGCGGGGTATGGATGTATGTTTTGCACTGGAAAAAAAAAGTTTGCCGTCACGCATCACGCTCTTATATATTTTTGTTTATTTTTGTTTTAAAATGTATTTTTGAAGTGAAAAATTGTATGTTCGCGCCATTGTATTACTTACCCAGTCCAACTTAATTATTTAGTTTTGTGTCAAGTGTTAACTGTGTAACAGTGACGTTTTATAAGTTTATTATATATTGGTAGGTGTGAATAATAAATATTTAAATTATTTTAAACGTCATTATACTACTTACCCAGTCCAACTTTATTTAGTATTTAGTTTTATGACAAATGTTAACTGTGTAACAGTGACGTTTTATACGTTATTATATATTGGTAGGTGTGAATAATAAATATTTAAATGCCATTATACTACTTACCCTGTGCAACTGAATTATTTAGTATTCAGTTTTGTGGTATGTGTTAACTGAAGGCTACAACAGTGATGTTTTAATAATATTTTATACTTCTTAATATAATATTTTAAATTTGAAAGTTTATGTGTGTTTTTGTTTGTTATTCAATCACACATTAACGACTGGACTGATTGAGATGAAATTTAAAATGATCATGGTTTAGGTACTTGAGTTGGACATAGATGTATTCCCGTTTTAAAACTCTGAATCCCTGTTATTATTTATTATAAAATTATTGTTTATAAGCTTACATTTGCAATGATTTTAATTGAAACAATCTTATAATTCCAAAACAACCTGTCTTTCCAAATTAAAATATTGCAGTTTCCATTGAAGTTGGCATTTACAATGACAATATGTCACAGGGTCAGATATTAAGAGTAGCAGGAATATATTTGGGACTCCGTGCTTCTCCCATGGTCAGTTATAGCCTATTCTAGTGTCGAGTAGCAAAAATCTATGTCTTGACAAAAAACCATAAAATCATATAATATTGTATTTAGAAATATATTAAACTGAAATGAACGTACTCATGATTTTTTTTTTTTTTTTTTTTTTTGTACTGCGCATGTCACGGAAGATAATTTGTCTGTAGGAAAATGTTTTATGGAACAAAGCAGAGTGGACAAGTATCTCGCACAGATGATTTCACGGCGAAAGATAGGCAATCGAGCTACACAGTGGTCAGTGGTTCCGGTATTATCCGCTAGATGGACATAGTAGTAGTTTGCAGTATTAGAAGTTTACATTTTAACGCAGGGAGTTTGTAGCAGTGATGAACAAATGCGTTATTTTCTGGTAACAGTTATAACCATTATTGTTACTTTAGAATAACGTGTTATTTTTAACTGTTAAGTAGAAATTTGAATATAATTAGGTAGAACTAAACTAATTATTTAAGAAAACATATTATTGAAGTATAGCATATTTTGTATACAATACTATAAACACCATTTAATGAGAAGCATCAACAGGAAAACACAGGGAATATACATCACACAAGTCCTCAGAGACCTCAGTGAAATAGGACTGAAAATGGATGATGCAACAGACAAATGTAAAATAAAACGCGTTCTTAAGACTAATAAATTTAAGGTAGATAAACCGAAGAGACACAAGAAGGTACTGATCACAGATGCCGTCAGAAAGCAACGATCTGATCGAATGAGGGATTATTGGAGAAAAAAATTACAGCCCGATGTTAGGAAGAACTGAAATTTAGACTAAAGTCCCATGAGGCCAAAAAATTAAAAAAAACACACACCATTTATAAGCGTACTGGGCTTTCACCCCGAGGACCCGGGTTTGATTCCCGGCCAGGGCTTGGCATTTTCATACGCTATAAATCATCCCATAGTCTGCATTAGCCCAAGTGTGCACAATAGTCGGACGTTAAACACCAAAAAAAAAAAAAAAAAAAAAAAAAAAAAAAAAAAAAAAAAAAAAAAAAAATAGTATGACAAACAGTAATAGATTATAATTTTATTGATACACTTGAATATAAAAAAATGTATGTTCCTTTTTAATTTCATATCAATTAATTGCACTCATTTTTAATGTTGAGAAATGAAAAATTATTATTATATATTGAAGTGGATAGTAACAGATATCAACAGAAACATTTTTTTGGTGTTTAACGTCCGACTATTGTGCACACTTGGGCTAATGTAGACGATGGGATGATTTTATAGCGTATGAAAATGCCAAGCCCTCGCCGGGAATCGAACCCGGGTCCTCGGGGTGAAAGCCTAGTACAATATCCACTAGGCCACCGAGGCGGCTGAACAGAAAAAAGACGGCGATGTCCGAATTTGAGAGGAAAAATAGATCTGATCGCATGAAGAACTACCACGCGTTATTAAGAGCAAAAATAAGAGAACTTAAAGTGGTCTCCTGAGGCCGTACAAGAAGAAAAAGTAAGTGGATAGTAAATAGGCAGTATGTTAAACGAAATCAACATTTGTTTTAAACTATTAAAAATATAACTAATTCATTTAAGTGTAGTACATTATTTGGTATTTGTAAACTAGTCACTCAGTTACAAACAACATCAAAAATCTTATTCATATTATATTTCTGAAAGTTTGTGTGTTTGTTTGTTTGTTTGTTATTCAATCACGCTTTAACTACTGGACCAATTGAGATGAAATTTGGTAAGTATATGGTTTAAGTATCAGAGATACATATAGGCCTATTTCCGTTTTACAAAACGTCATTATACTACTTACCCAGCCCAAAATAATTATCAGTTTTTAGTTTTGTAACATTTGTTAACTATAGTTAGGTTTAATTACTGTTTACTGAACATGATATTTAGGCACCTGAGATGGACATAGATCTAATCCAATTTTACAAATCTTAATCTATGTTTTATTTATTGCAAAATTATTGTTTTTAATGTTACATTTTCATCTAATAATGACAATCTGGTATTTTTCATTTAAGACTATTCAATGTTTTTAAAGCAGAGTGCAGAATATATGTTTTTCTACAGATCAGTAAAACAATAAAAATACGTTTAACACGGGTTTGGGTGATAGGAAACCGATTTTTTAAAAGAATAGTGGATAACCTAAGTGACACGGTTGTTAGGCCTAACAAGGTGATGCGTGAAAAAACCTTTATATTTTTTTAAAGATTATTTGGCTACATATCCTAACTGTCACGGTTGTTAGGCCAAACACGGTGATGCGTAAAAAAACCTTTATATTTTTTTAAAGAATACTGCATATCCTAACTGACACGGTTGTTAGGCCTATCACGGTGATGTGTGAAAAAACTTTAAATTTTTTAAAAGAATACTAAGTATATTAACTGACACGGTTATTAGGCCTAACACGTGATGTGTAAAAAAACTTCTACATTTTTTTAAAGAATACTACATATCCTAAATGATATGATTGTTGGGCCTATCATTGTGATGTGTGAAAAAAACCTTTATTTTTTTAAAGAGTTTCCAAACCTTAACTGACACGGTTGTCAGGCCTAACATAGTGATGCGTGATAAATCTTTATATTTTTTAAAGAATACTCCATAAGCTAACTAACATAGTTGTTAGGCCTAACACGGTGATGCATTAAAAGGACCTTTATTTATTTTTTTCAAAAGAGAACTACATAACCTAACTGACACGGTTGTTGGGCCTAATACGGTTATGCATGAAAAAAAACTTTAAATTATTTTTTAAAGAGTACTCCATAACTTAACTAACACGGTGATGTGTGAAAAAACCTTTATATTTTTTTAAAGAATACTACATATCTTAACTGATATGATTGTTGGGCCTATCATTGTGATGTGAGAAAAAAACCTTTATTTTTTTAAAGAGTTTCCAAACCTTAACTGACACGGTTGTCAGGCCTAACATAGTGATGCGTGATAAATCTTTATATTTTTTTAAAGAATACTCCATAAGCTAACTAACATAGTTGTTAGGCCTAACACGGTGATGCATTAAAAGAACCTTTATTTATTTTTTTCAAAAGAGTACTCCATAACCTAACTGACACGGTTGTTGGGCCTAATACGGTTATGCATGGAAAAAAACTTTATATTTTTTTTAAATAGTACTCCATAACTTAACTAACACGGTGATGCGTGAAAAAACCTTTATATTTTTTTAAAGAGTACTACATATCCTGACACGGTTGTTGGACCTACCACGGTGATGCGTCAAAAAATTTTTATACTTTTTTAAAAAATACTAGGCTACATATCCTGACACGGTTGTTAGGCCTAACATAGTGATGCGTGAAAAATCTTTATATTTTTTTACAGAATACTCCATTAGCAAACTAATATGGTTGTTAGGCCTAACACGGTGAAGCATTAAAAAAACCTTTATTTATTTTTTTAAAAAGAGTACTCTAAACCTAACTAACACGGTTGTTGGGTTAAACGGTGATGCAGGAAAAAACCTTAATTTTTTTAAAGAGTACTCCAAAACTTAACTAACACGGTTGTTGGTCCTAACACGGTAATGCATGATCTTTAATGTATATTATGATTGCGGGCAAAGCCGTGACGGGTAACAGCTAATCATATTATATTTATGAAAGTTTGTTTTTGTTTATTTGTTTGTTATTCAAATACACTTTAACTACTGGACCAAATGAGATTACATTTGGTGTGAACACGTTTTAGGTATCTGAGATAAACACAATACTATTCCAGTTTAATTGTATAATAATGACTTTTTAATAATACTGTATTTTATTAAAATATGACAGGACCCTGTTTTAGCGTACCGAGTAGCAAAAATTTATATGTCTTTGCCGAAAACCATAAATCATATAATATTGTATATAGCAATATATTAAAATGAAATGAACTATTCTGATTTTGAAAAGTGACTATAAATTTTATTGCTTACATTATAATTGCAGGCAAAGCCGCAACGGGTAACAGCTAGTAAACTATACAAATAACTGAACTTAATTCTCACTTTGAAATTGTTACTAGTTAACGTTAGGTGTTACTCGCTGTTCGCTATATAACTTATAACAGTTATACATTCTCAAATTAATAGTATCCCGTTACTTCGTTCTCTTCGTTATCTCGACGCTGGCGCCAGTAATGCCTAGCGACAGGACACTGAACTACTAAACGGTTATCTGAAACGTTATTCGTTCTTCATTTTAAAGTTATGCTCATATTGTTGATTGTTACTGCAGTGTAACGTTATTTAGTAACTGTTATTTTTCAGTAACCGTTACTAAATAACAGATAACGTAATAACGCCAATCACTGTGTAGTAGTAGTCTTTTAGAAGCCGTAGTAGGCATGAAGAACTTGCAAATCTAAATGAATTATTCACATTGCACCAAGATTATATTTAATTTTTTTAAATGCTGTAAATACTTCATTTGAAAAACACACACCGTGTTACTTAATTTCACAGGATAGTCGGCATTTTTCGACATAATCCATTGATTTTACTAATTTCTTTATGAACTTCAGATAAGTAAGTCTAATTTTTCTCACAAAATATTAAATATTCATAATAAATGTATCCATAGTAAAATAGCTTTAAATATACAGACAGATGAAAAATAACAACACGAATTTCGTTCATGCCCTAAGAATAACTTCCGTTCACAGTCCAGACATTCCGGAGTCCAAACATTTCAACAGCCTTCCTGTAAAAAAAGAGTTTCCGTCAAGTCCTAAGAAACATTTCTGTCCACAGTCCACGCATTTCGGACCTTCCTGTAGACAAAAAGCTTCCGTAAAGTCCTAAGAAACACTTCCGCCCACAGTCCACTCATTCCAGACTTTAAACATTTCAACAGCCTTCCTGTAAACAAGAAGCTTCCGTCAAGTCCTAAGAAACACTTCCGTCCGCAGTCCACTCATTCCAGAGTCTGAACATTTCAACAGCCTTCCTGTAAACAAGAAGCTTCCGTCAAGTCCTAAGAAACACTTCCGTCCACAGTCCACTCATTCCGGAATCTAAACATTTCAACAACCTTCCCGTAAACAAGAAGCTTCCGTCAAGTCTTAAGAAACATTTCCGTCCACAGTCCACTCATTCCGGAATCTAAACATTTCAACAATCTTCCTGTAAACAAGAAACTTCCGTCAAGTCCTAAGAAACATTTCTGTCCACAGTCCACGCATTTCGGACCTTCCTGTAGACAAGAAGCTTCCGTCAAGTCCTAAGAAACACTTCCGTCCACAGTGCACGGAATCAGGAGTCTAAACATTTCAATAGCCTTCCTGTAAACAAGAAGCTTCCGTCAAGTCCTAAGAAACACTTCCGTCCACAGTGTCCGCATTCCGGAGTCTAAACATTTCAATTGTCTTCTTGTAAACAAGAAGCTTCGGCGCCGTTAAGCCCTCATAAACATTTCCGTCCACAGTCCATGCATTCCAGAGTCTAAACATTTCAACAGCCTTCCTATAAACAAGAAGCCTCCGTCAAGTCCTAAGAAACATTTCCGTCCGCTGTCCACTCATTCCGGAATCTAAACATTTCAACAGCCTTCCTGTAAACAAGAAGCTTCCAGAGTTCAAATATTTTTTAACAGCCTTTCTGTAAACAAGAAGCTTTCGCTCCGTCAAGTCCTAAGAAACACTTCCGTCCAGAGTCCACGCATTCCGGAGTCCAAAACTTTCAGCAACCTTCCTGCAAACAAAAAGTTTCCAGAGTTCAAATATTTTTTAACAGACTTCCTGTAAACAAGAAGCTTTCGCTCCGTCAAGTCCTAAGAAACACTTCCGTCTAGAGTCCACGCATTCCGGAGTCCAAAACTTTCAGCAACTTTCCTGTAAACAAGAAGCATCCAAAGAACCTTTTTCGTTCACAGTCAACTCGTTCCGAAGCCAAAATAGTTAAACAGCCTTCCTGTAGCTCCTCTCAACAAGGAATAGCCGCGTGGTCAACTCCTCAGTCGTTTTAAGCATTCCCCCCTTTTTTTTATAATGTTTCTATGATCCCTACAGCTAACGAATAATTCTGTGCCACCCCTATAAGTCCTACGATTTTATGACCTACCATCACAATAATAAATTAACGTTTGTTTTTAATTAATATCATCTAATTCATTACAACCTTTCTTTCTTTAACAATCGTAAATACTAAAAGTTTATTCCTCCTCAATCATTTTGCCAGATTATCGTTTTGGTCAAATATATTCTTTTTGCAAACAAAAAGAACAATATTTTTTTCGAAAAGTTCATTTTATTTTTATCGTGCGATGACGTCATCATTGAAACACGACTTTACTGTATTAATTACCATAACAAGCACAGCCTTATCAGCTGATAAAGACCTCCCTTTGTCTTAAGTAGTAAGGGGAACAGGCTCATAGGCAACCTTAGATAACCCATGTTTATCTAATTCTTGTTTGATTGGGTTTTCGTCATAGAATGACTAACGTCGTAATCAATCAAAACAAAGTTCTTAGCAATAGATGGAAGTAGTTAAAACGAACGTCAGAATTGTGTTCATTGTAACTGCAATAGTTATGATATAGTGAGGACAGTAGATCCTTTGCAAAAAACAGAAGCGTTCAAACAGCAAGTCGATGAACCCCACTTTTACTCTTCACTATAAGGAGTACTATAGAGGATATGGAATCAATCATGACGAGGTTGGATCGAACATCTCAACTAAGTAAAACTCAGTAAAGATATGGAGGTAGCAAAGGATATTCCACATTAAACATACAATGAGAAGACCTCCCAGGAGTTAAACCTTCAGAATGAGAAACAAAACTCTTTTAGAGGTGAAATGGCAGGCTTACGGGAAACGTACTCTGAGGCTAGAAGGCTGTCAGGCAGGAAAAACCGTGCGCCCGCTATGAGGGATAGATAAGGAAAATGCATATTCCAGCAGGAGGCTAATAGTGTTTTTCTTCCAGAGGGTGTATGAGCTACACTGGACTGCTAGAACTCATTGAGGATACCAGTATACTGAACTAAAATTCAAGATACTTAGTGGCATAATAGATCTGCTTATAGCACTGCCAATGGCCACCAAAACCCATAGCCTCTAAAGAATCGATCAATGAATGGCGATAATGAAAAATTGATTTTTGATCGATATATCCATTTAAATGTTTAAAAAAGTGTTTTTTAAAGTCTTTTCGTCATTCGATTGTGTAGTTATAGCATGTGCTGTCCAAATTTTTGAATAAAAATCGGTTTTTGGTCGTTGTCTTCCAAACCGAAATAATTGTATGTGAGACAGTTTTTGCAATGTTTTACTCCGTTCAGTGTGAACGCAATGCTTTATTTGTATAAAATAATCGCGGCACGCAGCTGTGTCGCGCAACATTATGGAAAAATGGACGAAAAAGCTGTTTTGTGTGACGTTTTCGTTTCGTTTCCTTGGTGACTTATGGTTTCCTGATCACATGTAAGTCTTAGTTTTATTTTGACCGCTCAGGTATACCCAGTTTGTTCTTAGTTTTTAGGTATTTTCCCCCGCAGGGGTGCAGACTAGCTGCACCTATTGAGAGGATTTAGATTCGCGGTACCCGAGTCTAACATACACTTACACTTACAACACTACACTTATGACTTTAACACTTTACAATCACACTTACATTTAGGGAGACGATAATAGCCTCAATGTGCTTTTCGCATTAAAATAACAAACACAAAAATTTAGGTATTTTTTTTAATATAGGCCTAGGCATCTAGTTACATGTTTAGGTTTTAAGTTAGGCATTTGCGAACGAGGGTTGATCCTTACTCTCGGAACGTTGTGTATTGCTTTATGTACATAAATAATGAAAAATGTCCAAATAAACTGTATTCATGAGGATCAATTTTTATCATACATCAAAATTCATAACTCGATATATTGTAATAAATTTCAAATAAAGGAATTCATTTTCTTCAATTAATTCCAAAAAAATTATTTAATTTGTCTTTTTATAAATTTAGGTAAAATATAATAAGTACGTTTAAAAAAAAATCCTCCCCGGCGGGGAATCGAACCCCGGTCTCCCGCGTGACAGGCGGGGATACTGACCACTATACTACCGAGGACTGATAACAATTTTGTACTAAAACAAGCTTGTACATTTTTTTTTTTTTTTAATTTTATTACTAACGAGTTTCTATTGCAAAATGACCTAATATATTTCGTATATTGATCTAATAATATTTAATAGCCTACATAAATGCCTAGTATTGTAATCCGAATATTACAATATGTATATATAAATTTTAACAAGTCCCTCAAAAAGTGACATAAAAGCCATGTTCGGAGATTATTTTAAGGTCCCGGGTCTGGGTCTTACCATGATCGCGCCTCTGTCATTTTCCAATAGCAATTCACGAATGAAATTAAAAATTGTATAATTGGAATCTTATTTAGTACTAAATTTTGTTACAAGTCCTCGGTAGTATAGTGGTCAGTATCCCCGCCTGTCACGCGGGAGACCGGGGTTCGATTCCCCGCCGGGGAGAATTTTTTTTTTATAAATATTATTTGTCTAAAAATATTAAAACAAAGTGAAATTATTCTTTTATGAGTTAATAGACAAAATTAATTTTTTCCGTTTCAAAAGTAGCACTAAATTGAATTTTTATGTATGATCAAAATCGATCCGATTTTCAGAAAACTTATTAAAACAATAATTTCTTTCGATTGATGTGAATTTCAGTTTTATTTTTAGTGAATTATTAAGGGTCCATTTATTAAGTAGTCTCAATTATATTAAAGTAGTGTAATTATTACGTTCAACTGAAAACATTTAACAAATTCTATTAAGCTGAGAAGTCCCCAGTCTTGTGATGGCCTTGAGATAGCTTCAGGATTTGGCCGCTTAATCGCCACTAGTAGCAAACGAAACAGTGATCCCCCATAACTCTACTTTGTATCTACCGTTTTATCTCTGCACCTTTTGTAACCGGTTTCCGGTTTATTTCACATCCGGTTAAACCTGGCGGTTTTAACTGTTCAGAATAACCGGTTTTTTTTTTTTTTAGAAAATTCTTTTGAAGAAAAATAAATATGTTTACATTTTTACAGGAAATAGAATACAATAAATTTGTTTTTATAGAACTCAGAAATGCAAATATTTAAAAGAATTTATAACATGGCCATTATGCATTATTTGTTTTAGACAGTGTAAAAATAACACTCGCATATTTTGTAAGTTTTTTTTATGAATAGTGATAGCTAAAACATCTGCTTATAACGTGTAAAAAATCAAAACAAAATAAGAGCTAAGCGAGCACTAATATTTAATCGAAAACATCGCTCTTTGATCTAACAGCATCGATGCTAGAAACGTTACTTTAGTAGTAGGCCTAATGTGTAATAACTTATATAATGAAGCTATATAATTAATAACAACATCAATGCTAGAAACGTTACTTTAGTAGTAGGCCTAATGTGTAATAACTTATATAATGAAGCTATATAATTAATAACAACATCAATGCTAGAAGCGTTACTTTAGTAGTAGGCCTAATGTGTAATAACTTATATAATAATGAAGCTATATAATTAATAACAACATCAATGCTAGAAACGTTACTTTAGTAGTAGGCCTAATGTGTAATAACTTATATAATAATGAAGCTATATAATTAATAACAACATCAATGCTAGAAACGTTACTTTAGTAGTAGGCCTAATGTGTAATAACTTATATAATAATGAAGCTATATAATTAATAACAACATCAATGCTAGAAACGTTACTTTAGTAGTAGGCCTAATGTGTAATAACTTATATAATAATGAAGCTATATAATTAATAACAACATCAATGCTAGAAACGTTACTTTAGTAGTAGGCCTAATGTGTAATAACTTATATAATAATGAAGCTATATAATTAATAACAACATCAATGCTAGAAACGTTACTTTAGTAGTAGGCCTAATGTGTAATAACTTATATAATAATGAAGCTATATAATTAATAACAACATCAATGCTAGAAACGTTACTTTAGTAGTAGGCCTAATGTGTAATAACTTATATAATAATGAAGCTATATAATTAATAACAACATCAATGCTAGAAACGTTACTTTAGTAGTAGGCCTAATGTGTAATAACTTATATAATAATGAAGCTATATAATTAATAACAACATCAATGCTAGAAGCGTTACTTTAGTAGTAGGCCTAATGTGTAATAACTTATATAATAATGAAGATATATAATTAATAACAACATCAATGCTAGAAGCGTTACTTTAGTAGATGGCCTAATGTGTAATAACTTATAGAATAATAAAGATATATAATTAATAACAACATCAATGCTAGAAACGTTACTTTAGTAGTAGGCCTAATGTGTAATAACTTATAGAATAATGAAGATATATAATTAATAACAACATCAATGCTAGAAACGTTACTTTAGTAGTAGACCTAATGTGTAATAACTTATATAATAATGAAGATATATAATTAATAACAACATCAATGCTAGAAACGGTTAGTAGTAGGCCTAATGTGTAATAACTTATAGAATAATAAAGATATATAATTAATAACAACATCAATGCTAGAAACGGTTAGTAGTAGGCCTAATGTGTAATAACTTATAGAATAATGAAGATATATAATTAATAACAACATCAATGCTAGAAACGTTACTTTAGTAGTAGACCTAATGTGTAATAACTTATATAATAATGAAGATATATAATTGCTAATTTTTGATAAGTCCCTTAACATGAGTGTTCTCTTGTATACAATACAATCATTCTTAAAATTTTACTATAACCTAACTTAATATTGCCTTAAGTTAATATCAAGGTCATAAACGGACCCTCGAAAAGTAATTAAAGGTCAAAATTGCAAGGTCGGATAAGGACTTGTTCAAAAGGTCATTTCCATTGGAACAGATTAATTTTATAAGAGTTACAGTTGGTTTTTAAGATATAAAAATGGTCGTTTACATGACATAATATTGTTTTTGGAAATTCAGAATTATTTATTTTCGGTTAGCGACCAAGAATTACTTTGGTTATTCCTTCATTAGCAGCAACACGGGCAATGTTCGCTACAATCGGCCGAGTTAATGTTCCGAAGCCAATTCATTAATCCGTTTAATATTAAGACTAACTGTTCCCACAACAAAACTAATCCCGTGAGAACTGGACCCAAATCCCACGGCAACCCTTGTCGAAAGCGTGCCTGACACGCCCCGCAGGAAGCGGCTGGGGGGGAACACACTCCGGCCTTTGATTGCAAATTCTATATCAGGCGTTTATATTTGGAAAACCGGTAGCAAAACAAGCCTAATTATGAGTCAGTAATGGGAAATAAAAAATAATTGTTGCACGCAGTTGTCTCGCTCACAAGATGGAAGCAATTTTTTTTGTTATTTAATTTTTGCTTTACAATTGTTTGAAAATCTCATTTCACCCTTTATAAATACTGTGAAAACAAAAAAATGAACCCAGACCGCCGTCAAATTCATTTTCTTAATTTTAATTAATATAATAATAACACGAATATTTCATCATTAAGTAATAATTTTATAAACACAATATAAACAAATATAATTTTATTTCATGAACAGAAATTCACTTTAGTTTTATTAGTCAGTAAATTCAGAAAAACTGAAAATCAAAATTACCCCAATTTCACGATATCGGCCTGTCAGGATTAGCTCATAAAATACGGTCATATTTGACGATTAATTGGTAATAAGAGGCCTCGTCTTGATTCATAGTTCAAATTTATGTACCAAGTGTATTAAATTTTAAGTATCTAAAAATTAGTTGGTTTGTTTTGGATTTTTTTTTGCGATAACACAAAAACAGAAAGATTTGGAATGATAGTGGCCTATAAGTTTTCCCTTTGCGTACGTAAAGTTTTTGTTTGAAACTATTAAACAAAATTAATATACGCAATGTTTTTTGTATATATATTTATGTAGTCAACAATGTTTCATTTTAGATTTAAGTTATAAAATATAAAAATCGTGTTTGTATTTATAAAAATTTCTTATAAATGTTCGTTGTTAATGAGGAGAGGAAACAAAAAATTATTCACAGCACTTCTATTTTATGCTGTCTAAATTAAACATTTGTATGTATTTCCACTTATTTTTACTATCTAAGGTGAAATGTATAAATAGTTGTTGAAACACTAAAACGTTTACCAATAAAGTTTAAAATTATCTCCACGGGTTATGCTTGAATACATTATTTTTATATTACTGTTTAGAAGTTCTTAATGATTGAGAAAAGCAGAATTGTTACAATTCCTCGGTAGTATAGTGGTCAGTATCCCCGCCTGTCACGCGGGAGACCGGGGTTCGATTCCCCGCCGGGGAGGACTTTTTTTTTATTAAATTATACAATGAAAACTATTTATATAACATCTTGGAATGCGGTAGCGTTCCGCCCCAGTAAGTTTTACCACTAGCTGTCTAGTAATGTGTACTATACGTGACAAGTACTGGATTTCACGGGTAACAGCTTGAAACCGAATGAAGCTAAAGAAATATTTTTTATAACCATCTCAAAATGATGTCAGATGTAGTTGATATTACTTTTATGTATTTACCAGCAGTTATTTTACATACATCAATTCTTTTGGGAATTATTTGCATTTAATAAAATTTATATATAACTAGAAAAAATTCTTTACATTTATGAAATATAGGAATGTATATAGTACAAAACATGCATCATTGTTACAAGTCCTCGGTAGTATAGTGGTCAGTATCCCCGCCTGTCACGCGGGAGACCGGGGTTCGATTCCCCGCCGGGGAGGATTTTTTTTACGAAAACTGAACGTGATCTTTTTCAAATGAACGCACTTACAACAAATTTAATATGGGTTGGGAATTTTTTACCAATAACCAAAATAACAGCTGGTAAGATTTTGTTCAAATTTAAAATAAAAATTACGGCTTCAAAGGTTTTTCTGTCGAAGGCTTTTGAACTTGAAATGTTTGAATAGCGTCAGTTTTAAATGTTATACTTAATAATTAATTGAAGTAGTCACAATAAAAACTAGGCCTAAACTAAATGACATGTGGCATTTATTTATTTTATTAATAATTTTGTTTATTTTTGTCCAACAACTGTAAAAACATTTCTTTTCAATTTTCACGGTTTTTATCAATTTTTTTCAAATTTACTGCACATATACTCACCCAAAAAAATGTATGGGTCGCTCAAATCAGTTTAGAAAATGTGAAATGAAAGACATTTACAATTCAGTAGCAAATCGGGAAAGAACAAACCCTGACCGCCGTAAATTTTTTCGATTTATTCTGAGACCATAACGTTTTATTAAAAGTTTGGTGCACTGACTTCAGTTATGACGTCTTATTTGATAAAATGTTGAACAAAAGCTGTCGAGATTTTGTGAAACGAGATTGATTTAACTGGCGGACTTTTTGGAGATATAATTTAATGTCAGAAAGTTTGTGTAACGATTTGTACCACTTATTTTTAGATATATTGCATATGTTTTGAAATTCTGAGTTATTTAAACTTTTTTTATATTTATGTAAAATATTCTGAAGTTTTCTCAATAAAAAAAATTTCTCCCCGGCGGGGAATCGAACCCCGGTCTCCCGCGTGACAGGCGGGGATACTTACCACTATACTACCGAGGACTGGTAACAATGATGCACGTTTTATACTATATACATTTCTATATTTCAAAAATGTACAGATTTTTTCTAGTTATATAAATTTTATTAAATGGAAATTCCCGAAAGAATTAATGTATGTAAAATAACTGCTGGTAAATACATAAAAGTAATATCAACTACATTTGACATCATTTTGAGATGGTTATAAAAAATAGTTCTTTAGCTTCATTCAGTTTCAAGCTGTTACCCGTGAAATCCGGTACTTGTCACGTATAGTACACATAACTAGACAGCTAGTTACCGAGGACTTGTAACAAAGAAGCTCGTTTTATACTACATACGTTTCTGTATTTTTAAAATGTAAAAAAAATTTCAAGTTATATAAATTATATTAATAAAAATTCCCAAAAGAATTAATATATGTAAGATAACTGCTGGTAAATAATAAAAGTAATATTTCACCTACATTTGACACCATTTTGAGATAGTTATAAAAAAGTCTTTAATGTCTTAAGATTTCAAACTCCGTGAACTGAAATCCAGTAATTGTCACGTATAGTATATATAAACTAGGCAACTAGTAGTGAACTTACGGACGGAACGCTACCGTATTCCAAAATGTTATATACAAGTTTATTTCTAATTTAATAAAAAAAAATTCTCCCCGGCGGGGAATCGAACCCCGGTCTCCCGCGTGACAGGCGGGGATACTGACCACTATACTACCGAGGACTGATAACAATCAACATTGTTTTATATTATATAAATTTTTTTAATTAAACAATTTTCGCGGATTTTAATCATGGATATTGTGAAAAAGTTATGTTAACAAACTTATCAATTTTTTTACGTTAAACGTCCTAGATTAGAAAGTTATTGGTATTAACAGCAAAATTCAAGATAACTTACTGTGAGAAAAAAAAGGTGGCAGTCGCATGACAGAAGTGACTACTTATCACGGGTTATGGCTATATATTTTACACCACAAAATAAAATTTATAGTCGATTTTCAAAATCATGAGTACGTTCATTTCAGTTTAATATATTTCTAAATACAATATTATATGATTTTATGGTTTTTTCCCAAGACATAGATCTTTGCTACTAGAATAGGCTATAACTGACCATGAGAGAAGCACGGAGTCCCAAATGTATTCCTGCTACTCTTAATATCTGACCCTGTGACTTATTAATTGTCATTGTAAATGCCAACTTCAATGGAAACTGCAATATTTTAACTTGTAAAGGCAAGTTGCTTGGAATTATAAGATTGTTTCAATTAAAATCATTGCAAATGTAAGCTTATAAACAATAATTTTATAATAACAGGGAATGAATAATAACAACAATGAATAATAACAGGGATTCAGAGTTTTAAAACGGGAATACATCTATGTCCATTTCAGGTACCTAAACCATGTTCATTTTAAATTTCATCTCAATCGGTCCAGTAGTTAATGTGTGATTGAATAACAAACAAAAAAACACATAAACTTTCAAATTTAAAATATTATATTAAGAAGTATAAAATATTATTAAAACGTCACTGCTGTAACCTACAGTTAACACATATCACAAAACTGAATTCTAAATAATTCAGTTTCTGAGGGTAAGTAGTATAATGGCATTTAAATATTTAATATTCACCCCTACCAATATATAATAACGTATAAGACGTCACTGTCACACAGTTAACACTTGTCATACAACTAAATACTAAATAAAGTTGGACTGGGTAAGTAGTAGAATGGCGTTTAAAATAATTTAAATATTTATTATTCACACCTACCAATATACAATAACGTATAAGATGTCACTGATACACAATTAACACTTGTCATAAAACTAAATACTAAATAAAGTTGGACTGGGTAAGTAGTAGAATGGCGTTTAAAATACTTTAAATATTTATTATTCACACCTACCAATATATAATAAACGTATAAAACGTCACTGTTACACATTTAACACTTAACACAAAACTAAATAATTAAGTTGGACTGGGTGAGTAGTATAATGGCACGAACATACAAGTTTTCACTTCAAAAATACATTTTAAAACAAAAATATGTATAAGAGCGTGATGCGTGACGGCAAACTGAATTTTTCCCGTGCAAAACATACATCCATACCCCGCGATAAGAAGTAGTCACTTCAAAAATACCAAAAATAAAAATTGCCAACAAAATTGTTTTAACAATGTTTATCGAACTAAAAAAATAAGTCTAAAAGGAGTTGATCTGAAACAACGGAACGTGGATGTATCAACTTTTTAAAGAAGCTTGTAGTAATATTTGGTTCGGATGATAACTTTAAAACCCGAGTACTATTTATTTTTCCTTAGTCTTATTTTGTAGCGATATGGCAGTGGGAGAAACAAAGCTCATTTTTTGTGATTCTTTTCATAAAAAATAATAAGCTTAAAACAGCAATCTAGTTTTGTTATAATAAAACAAAACTTAACAATTTACAAGAACTCTATCATGTTTTTTACGTATCTTGGCAATTCAGTTCTAGTTTTTTTAAAAACAGATAAACGCTTTAATTTGTCGGTCTACAGTAGCGCTACCTAGGAGCCAGTTAAATAACTACATTACGTAATACACATATAAAGATAAATATAGACGCATTGCAGCTATGCTAAAATAGGCCTAGTACAATCAATGATGACAGACTCGCATGACGATACTCTTTATGTTTTTCAATTGCTAATTAATTAACTGTTGTATCTTGGTTACTATTTGTTTCTTGTTTTAATAAAAATCTAAATTCTTTGAGACTTTTAAAGTTTTATAATCACTTAAGACGGTAAAATTTTACGTTACCTGGCAACGAAATTTAACGCCGTTAATTCTATTATTGTTTTTCTAACTGTATAATAGCTACGATTGGGATATCATTTTGTAACTGCAGAACGTTAAAACGAAACACCTGATTGAAAAAAAGCTGGCAAGTTATTTTTATCGATTTTTTACGAGATCTTTTTTACAAAAAAAGTGTAAAAACGTGTAAAATACAATCGTGACCTTACATTTTTATGTTGAAATAAAAAATTAATGAAAGCTGACTGCGGCGTTTAACACAACATCGGTTTGGTGTTTTTTGTTCTGACAATTTAATGTTATCAGTGTGTTGCTTAGAGAAACAAATAACTTTGCACAAACTTTCCTATATTCAGTTTAATTAACTAACAAACTTTTAAAAAAAGCAGGTTTAGACAAAAACCGAAATAAAAAGAGAGTAGCATACGTTTTGAAAACACGTAAATGACATCAACGGAGGTCAAGTTTTATTTTTTAACTCACCAACTGAATCGTTACTTTCTTTTATATCAAACTACAAATATGTGCGTTCGAAATTCGAGCAAATTTGATGCAAAGATTTTATACTTTTTGCCGATTTTTCGGTGCTGAATTTTTAGGTAACCGTATGTTTTTTTTTCAATTACTTAAAACTATATTTAGAGAAAAATTTGATCAAAATCGTTAGATCCCATTTTGAGTGAATCCAGTTTTTTGTTGATTTCTATGGGTTTTGACGATGATTCTTATCGGGAAATAATTTGTTTTGAAAAATTAGAAAATGTTTACGAGATATGAACAAATACACTTAGTTTATGTAGAATGTATAACAAATTTCATCGAAATCGTTCAATTCGTGTAATATTGAGGGATTTAAGAGCGCACAGGACGGACGGAACGTTCATTTTTTACATATCGTTTAATCTCGTTTTTTTAGACAAAGGACTTTGAAATCTGATAGGCATTGGATATAAACGCACTAGAAGTACAGCTAACATTATAAAATGCGAGCTCGATATTAGCGGCTAAAGTCGAAGTAGTTGGACTATCTGCCGCTACGAACTCTGCGTCCTGCAAGAACAGGTGGTACAGACGTTTGAGAAAATAGACAGTACTATTGTCTATTTAACTGTAGTTGAACACTCTGCTGCAAGGTGCCACTAGTAGCGAACGCTAGTAACTCTCATAAAAGTTATTATTCTAGTAAGTTTATATTCAATGGTTGAAGCCGCCTCGGTGGCCTAGTTGATAGCGTATTGGGCTTTCACCCCGAGGATCCGGGTTCGATTCCCGGTCAGGGCTTGGCATTTTGCATACGCTATAAATAATCCCATCGTCTGCATTAGCCCAAGTGTGCACAATAGTCGGACGTTAAACAAAACAAAAACAAAAATCAATGGTAAAGACTCAAAAAAATCTGAAATGATTTTTTAAATGAAAACTTTTTTAGACATGCTTAATATATTTTCTACGAGAGGGAAAATAGAAAACTTTCCATATCATGAATAAGTAAAAAGGCTACTGTAAACATATTACTGGAATGCATTTAAGTTAAGTCTACCAGTGAGCTCATTGTTCCTCTGTGCATTTTGTATTAATTGCTACGGTTTCTACATATAAATCTATACACACTACAATTAGCTTTATTGCTAACCAGCTGTTTATTATCTAATAAATAATTATAACAGTTTACAAGATTATTGCTCAATGTAAGTACCTCTGATCACAGCACCACACCTAGAGTGCAGCACTGTGAACTCTGAAGTGTGAAGCACTGTGAACTCAAAAGGCTTCAGTCTCTCTAGCTCTGCAAAAATAATCCTTACCTTTTTCCGTTTCAAGCACATTTGAAATTCAATAATGTGTTTATCACGTACAGTGCACATACACTATTACCACGTTAAGCGGAAAAACGTTGTGATGCTGAACGCTGTCACGTTCCTAAATTTTAAGAAGAATTTTGTTCATACCTTAAGAAAAAAAAGTTCTCCCCGGCGGGGAATCGAACCCCGGTCTCCCGCGTGACAGGCGGGGATACTTACCACTATACTACCGAGGACTTGATACAAAATTGTTTTATTAAGTGTATTAGAATTTTTTTCATTGTGTCTGTAAAAATTTCAAAATTACACCAGCTTAAGTGTATTCAAGTGTAAATATAGTTATACCACAGACAAACCTTTATTAAAAAGTGTCAAAAAAACAGGCATTTATAGATCGATATAGCTTAAAACTTTTGTGTGTTACTATGGGAGTTACTTAAAATATTTTTTAATGTGTCTACTTTTTAAATTATACCAGTAAATATTGTTTTCTTAATAAATCAAAGCAATAATTTCCGATTAGTTTTCATTTTAGCGGATTCATGATCCAAATAAGAATAAAAGATGAAAACATGAAAACTTGATCACCTGGCTGGGCTTAAGATATTTTCTACGCAAACTAAATCTGTTCACCACATTTTGAGAATCGTTGTAGGCAAATTAAGATTATATTTTATATTCTTTTCTACCTTGTACCTTTAAATTTTGAATTATTAAAATAATTTATTAATAATACTCTCGATTATGCTCTTAAATATGTCCAACAAGCCAAATTTGAGCAAATAGGTTGAACCGGGGCATATGTATACACGAGGCCAGTAGGAATGGCGACACTTGATCCCAGCTTCCTGATTGGTTGGATTCAAATGAGCTCGCTTTCTGATTGGTGCAGAGGGATGTGACGTATGAGGTGACGTCATGGTGTGACGTCATGGTGTGACGTCAGAGTGTGACGACGTCAGTGTGTGACGTCAGGTGTGACGTCAGAGTGACGTCAGTGTGTGACTTCAGGGTGTGACGTCGGTGTGGGTGTGACGTCGGTGTGTAATCGTGAGTTCGGATTTTTAAATATATTCTACAAAGAGTAAGTATATAAATATATCGATGAATTTAACTCCAAGTCAGGCGTTGGTGACCTCTTTAGTATTATGCGGGTGTGTGCTTGTTCTCGAAATTTATCTATGATATGACATGATATGTTAATTCCGTGCGGGCCATGTTTAACCAATGTAGGCGATGTGTATTCCTTTATAGCTCTTAAATGACATGACATGTGACATGTCAATACCATGGGGCGATGTATATTCCTTCTTAACTTTTTATTGACATGACATGTTGACCTGATTAATGTAGCTATAAAAAGTAAACCGTTCAACCTGTTGATTTTCATTATTCAAACACCGTTGTATAATTATAGTACAGCAGGGTATAACGTCTGATAGTGTTGTGTGAAATAAAACAACGTTTACTATGATACACATTTATTATTAAAAGTTATAAGATACATATATATATAATAATAATTTAAGTGACTATGAAATATAATGAATAATTTGACTAGTAATATTTTTCAAAAAGAACAGCTGCATAAAAAGGGCGGAGCAAGGATAGTGTATCCTTGGAAGGAAGCCCCATCCACGCTTCCTTCGGTGTCTACCAGCACATTAAAAAAAATGTAGACTCCCCTCATTTAACCATTACACTCTAAAAAGAAGATTGCTCAATTTGATTGCGCAGTTGCACAGTGATGTTACTGCGAAATCAAATTGTCCCAATCTTCTTGCGAAAGCATGAATCCTTCTAAATCGTGTTCACTGTCACTTCTTTTTATATACACTATAGAGTTTTTAATGTCCGTTAATGCCACCGGTTCAGGTTGACATGACATCGATGGCATTTGGTCTCCGGTGAGGTCGGGGAAAAATTGCTGGTGTTGATGTTGTTGTTGATGTTGTTGTTGTTGCTGCTGCTGCTGTTGCTCCGGCTGCTGCTGTTGTTGTTGTTGCTGCTGATGCTGCTGTTGTTGTTGTTGCTGCTTTGCTGTTGCTCCTGATGCGACGTTGATGGCTGTTGCTGTTGCTCCTGATGCGACGTTGACGGCTGCGGTGAAATGGAGGAACCGGATAGCCTCAATAAATACGACGCAATGACAGAAGGGGAAGGCGGAGAAAAGGATAGTTCAGGCTCAAAAGATGATTGTGGGATCGGAGACGGTTCCTGAAAAAACTCCTGCTTGGGTATGACCGGAACTAAATTTGTAATGGGACCAGCATTACAAATAGCAGGAGGAGGAGGATGAGAAAGAAGAGGAGAAGGAGGAGGAGAGAGACAAAATCCTTCTCAAAGAAGGTAGGAAAGATCCATTGGTTCTTCGGGATACGGAGGAGGAGGAGGAGGAACTCTAGGGTGCCGAAAACTATAATCGGTGTCCGAAACCACTGACGACGTATTTCGGCTACGCCCTGGCCGAAAACGTTTCAGTGGTCTCGGGCACCACATTAAATTGCATTCGGCCGTCTTCATCTTCGATCCCGTTGTATTTAATGAGGTATCGCGGAACTCACCTCGAAACGAAAAAGTCAAGTGCTGATAATTGTGCTGCTGGCGTCTTTTTCTTTCGAACTCAATGGCCTCTCTGAAACCAATAAAAATAATAATAAATTATAGAAAATAAAGATGGAAAACAAAAGTTCTGTAAAAATCATAATGAAATAACTTATACGGTGATAAACCCGAAACGTATGACGTCAAATATAACCGAAAGTAAGATATTATTCGAGAAATCGCTAACAGTGTAAAGATGAAAAACAAAAGTTCTGTAAAATCGTAATAAAGTGACTTATACGGTGATCAACCGAAATGTATGACGTCAAATATAACTGAAAGTAAGATATTATTCGAGAAGTCGCTAACAGTTTTCTAACGGTATTAAAAATAATACTAACATAAATGTTTTCGAAATTAAACAGACAAAAGCTAAATTTTATTATATTCAAAAAGAACCTGTCGATCCACTTGAAAACTGTTATTTATACTACTACAGTTGTACTGTAAATTGTTATTGTTACAGAAAAAGCAAGAAAAAACATTGTTTGTAATAATAATAATAAATTAGTCTGTTAAAAGTAATCGGAGAAAAGCTGAAAGAAAAAAATAGTACACTCACCTTATTAATTCGGCCACAGTCATTCTCAAGTACACCGAAAATTGCTGTCTTGTCGGTTGCTCAGCCATTTTAACCCTCAGCGTGTGTATCAGCGTCTGATTTTGAGTGCGCGTGTTTGCTGCATATAGTCAGTATCCCCCACCACTTGAAATCCCCACCATCATCACCGTGACCTCATCCGCTGCCTTTGTGTAATCTGTAATGAAGGAAACAGGAAATGTACATCCGTTACCATATAATTACCACCACCACCACCACCACCAAGAGTCAGGAAAGGTTACGACCGCAAAGTCGATAATATTTCGCTTGAAAAAATGCTCATTCGACTGAATTCTGAAAAGTAAAAAAGAAAAATATTAAAATAAATAAATATTGTTAATATTTACCTTTATTGATTGTCTGCCCCCTCTGCGACGGTCGTCTGTTTCAAACGCCGACGCTCACCGTCGTCATGTTTTTCTTTGTTGTCAAAACCGTTGTCGTCATCGTTGTCTTCACCGTCGCCGTCTTCAAACCAACTTTTACGCGTTTTACAATTTCTAAACACGCATATACAAAAATCGAAACAAGTGTTTCGACACTCGCGACAAAAGATTAAATCATTAAATGTAAACCGAGTGCAGATTTTCTTGCAGCACGCGTAACCGTCGAAATTGGTCTTGTACACAGAAAGTTTCCACGAATGTTTCTGCGCACTCCTACAATTGCAGTGGCAGTACGAAAAATAATTGCACTTTGTACAAGCTAAACCGTCAACTTGACACCGCGGCACTACAAAACATTTATATTTACAACAAAAAGGATCACGATAGTTCGACGCCATTTTAAAAATAAAATTAATAAAAAACTTACGCGAACGTAGTTTGAACAACACCGTATGCAAAAATAATACTGACACGCTTGTCATTCTACTGTGTATATATATATAGGCTAGTGTCTAAAGTGCCTGAAGTGGCTGAAAGCGTACAGATGACCACATAGGGCACAGAGCCTATGGACAACAGTAGCGAATATGAAACAAGAATACATTGCTTTACCTAGTGGAAAAAAAGTATTTCATTCGAAATAAAACAAAGGTTTGTTAAAGTTGTTAGGCTTAGACAATTCGCACAACTCGTGAATTGATATGCGCGAACTAATCGCGTCAACAGGATATCCGTTTCCTGCGTCCCCACTACTCTCGCGCTTAGACAATTCGCACAACTCGTGAATTGATATGCGCGAACTAATCGCGTCAACAGGATATCCGTTTCCTGCGTCCCCACTACTCTCGCGATTACAATACAGGCTAGTTTCTCTTTGTTCGTTTCATTATACTTTGAAATGGAAAACGTACAGGACGAAGGCTACTGCTCGGACAATGAAGTTCGAGCAGAAGAGGCACAGAGAGTAGAATTCCGAGGCTTCGGGAGAAGGTTCCGCGTGAACTTTCGCGGGTTAGCCGATGCTGAAGAGGCTGATCAGCCCCAACAACAACCCCAGCAGCCTCAGCCACCCCAACAACAACAACCCGAAGAACAGCGGGCTCCTCCCGAAAACTAAACTCCTCCTCCTTTTCCTTGTACAAAATGGCCCTTTTCAGGGCCCGCAAAAACAACTATCTAGCTTTAAGACGGGTCTTCGTCCACGCGCAAGCGCGTGTGTGTGTGTGTGTTGTAATTTTTTTTTATTATTTTAGTTCATTTTATCGGATCTCCTCTCTCTCTCTATCTAACTATTAAAACCTCATACTGGCAAAACTGTATTTGGCACCTTTTAACACTTTTTTTTTTTTTGTTTACTAGTTAGGTTAATGAAGACGTGAGAGGGGTTCGGTTATTTTTTGTAAGGAAAAGGCGATGGGGTAGCAACCGGGCTCGAACCCGGAACCTTTCGGTTGCTATACCAACGCGTTAACCATTCAGCCACCGAGACCTCTGCATTTTATGATAAGTTTGAGGAAAGAAAAATATCAACAACAACAAATTGTGATACACATATTACATTTATTCGAAAAGAAATAAGGTTGTTTTACAAGTCAGTACTCTTAATATTTTTAGATTTTCCAGTCAGGCCGTATTGTTGCCGTAACTCTTCACGATTTCTCGGTCCTCTCACAAACTTTGTCAATCGAGATTTTACGTGGTCCGAAATTAGTTGTAATTCGTTGGACAGCATTTGCCAGACGTGTACGCTGAAAGTATCGTCCTTACGATAGTATGCTGTGTCGGTAGCCATCACAAAATTGTTTACAATCTCTCGTAGTTCTGCAAGACATTCGTTCAAAATAGTGTGCGCCAACACCCTCACCGATCCATCATCGTCGTCGTCATCGGCATCATCATCATCATCCTCATCATCATCTTCTTCTTCTTCGTCGTCCATCGCATCAATTTCCTTGTCAGTTGTTTTCGGAAACTGTAGGAAAATAATTTAAAATATATATTTAATTAAATAAAAGGTATTTATCTGAAAATAGACACGTTCAGAGGTTCAGTGTATTCGTAGTGTGTGTGCGCGTATGTGTGTGTGTGTGTGTGTGTGTGTGTGTGTGTGTGTGTGTGTGTGTGTGTGTGTGTGTGTGTGTGAGAGAGAGAGAGAGAGAGAGAGAGAGAGAGAGATTGGTTCTACTTACGGAATTTTCCATGACGGGTACAGTCTGGCTGTCTTGTTCCTGGTTGTGGTGGTGGTGGTCGGCATTTGAGATAGTAGGTAACACTTGTTCGTTATCCATTTTCCTTTTCAAACTGCAGTTTATAAAAAAATATATATATTACAGAAGGTAAAATCCGAATAATCTTTAGTAAATTTTACAGTGTTGTGCACCGTTGTTGACGTTGTCTCTGTTTCTCTAATATGTACTCTTTACAACGTTCTCGATCTATGTATTCTGAGAAAAAAGTAGAACGTCGTCGATAATCTGTGTGTAACGTATCGACAAAGTCTTCTATTATAAATAAAGGAGTTACAAAACACTTTTCACACCACTTTGTACTATCCTGAATAGTATATAATAATATATCATCGTCACACACGTCTTGGTAAGTGATAACCCAAATTTCTGGAATTTTAGCACTATCGAAATCCGGAGATAGAACAATTTTACAAAAACATTCACGGCATAAACGTTTATACGGCGTACAAACGATTTCGATTATGTTTACAATGTTTGTTTCGTAGGCAAACACAGGTACTTCAAAAGGATGGTTAACGAGCATGAAAAAGTCCCTATAACTGATATTGTCAAAGTCTATGTTATTATAATCAAAGTTCGTGGTGTCACAAATCACTTGCCATAAATAATCTTTGAAGTTAATTTTCAAATGTCTTTTAATCGTAGCAGGTATTTCGAGCAAATCTACGTTGTCGGATATTACGACTTGAGCACAAACTTGTATAGCACTTAATTGAAAAAGTTTCTGAGGATTATACATTAGTCCTGTAAAGAAATAAATAATAATTAATTAAAAAAGAAAGAATTGTAAAAAATAGAATATTAGAAAATTAAAAATTTTTCTTGTATATGTGTATCTTTTTTTTTTTTGAGCAAGGAAGGAAGCCCCAAGCACGCTTCCAACGGTGACTACCAACCATAAATTTGTAGCCTCCTCGTAAAATAAACGATGACTCAGGACTAATGTAGTTCCAGTTTCACGGTGTTTCCAGTGTGTTCCGTAACCACCAACTCCTTGGAAACTAGTTCATTTATCTGCGCCTCCGTAAGGATCGCCGAATATCTCTTGGGTAGAAATACTTTTTTCGTCTCCGTCTACGTCGACCAACAGCAGAATCGAACTCCCGTATCTAGTTTTTATCAACGAAGCTTCCTTGATGAAATATTTTCTCCCGATAAATAAATCCTTTATAGAAATTGTTTCTATGTCTTTTGGCACTATCGAGTTGAAAACATCGAGCAAAGAAGAAGACGAAGAAGAAGAAGAAGAAGTATAAGCAGGCATATACTTACTGAATATACCGTGCGCGTTAACTAACTCTCACTAGTATCGTGTAAAAACACAAGTGCCAAATTACAGGAGCAATCGACTTTATATACCCTTAGAATGGTGCGACAACCGGTCCGGTGAAACGGCTCTAAAAACCTACAATAGGTGAGCGAGACAAGTCAGGCGTGGTTGACCTTTAGTATTATGCGGGTGGTATGCTGGTTCTCGAACATCATCAGCGTGTATCCATGACAAGACAGAACATGTTAATGCCGTGTGGGCGGTGTTTAGCGAATGGCATGCGGGAGACGTGTATCCCGCCTTAACTCTAAAGTAATTGACCTTTTCGCGTAATGTAAAGAAGTTATTTTCAACCCACTGATTATAAATACGAGACGTTCAAGGGCATTTACCCATTTGCCTTTTGCGCTAGACAACTGAATGATTGCTGCTCGTAAGTTGTGTTTTATTCTGTCTATTGTTATCTCTCTCTCTCTCTCTCTCGCAAACTGTTTGTTCTTTTTGTTTGAGTTACAGAAATAATACTATTTGTGTTATTTGTTGAAGAAATTGTAACCATTATATATTTGAATTATATATAAATTTTTCTATAAAAAATAATTACTATCGCTTTTTTTTTGTTTTTGTTTATTATAAATAACGTTTACGTCTTCGTATAATTCTTACTTTTATATAGATTCGTAGGTGTTGGTAAAAAAAAAAAAACTAATAATAATGTCCGCTTTTATAGTGTCCAAAGTTTCGACTTATGTGAAAAAGTTTCGTCTGTACGGAACCAAAGTAACGTTTAAATTCAATCGACCGCCTTCAGGTGCTGACGAGATTCAGTGGGTCAAACAAGGTCTGATCGAACTTGTTGACATTATGACAAAAGACGCTACCGAAGAAGATCGTTTAGGGTTCACTTTGACCAGCTTGAACTTTAGAAATCGCGACCCGGGTTACGTAGCTTTCAGACCAGCATCGGAAGTCACAGCCGACATGTTGTGGAATATTTTCGGCGGTATAATCCAGAGCAACGCAGAGTCGTTCACTACCAGTGACGTTTTCAAAGTGGAATGCACCAAAGTGAACGTTCCACTGGGTCGCGGTCGCGTTAGACCGGGACTCTTTAATAACTTCACAGAAGAGTGTAATGCTAGAAAGGGGATCGTGGTGATAAAGAACAACGATTCACTGTGCCTCCCGTGTTCACTGGTAGTGGGTAAAGCGCATGCTGACAAAGACAAAGATTATAAGGCCATCATACAAAATAGGCGAAAAAGACAGACCATCGCGGCCCGCCAACTGATGACCGACGCCGGTGTTGACATAGGAGATGCAGGAGCAGGGGTTGTAGAGTTACAGCAGTTCCAAACATTCCTGACCGATTATAAAATCACCGTCTACAATTACGACAGCCGGGGACGTAGCGTGTATTTTGAAGGCATCGCCCCGAACGCGCGGTATACTATAAATTTAATGTTTAACAACGGCCATTACAACACGATCACTAGCCTAACATCCGCTTTCGCCTGCGGTTACTATTGTGAAACGTGCCACGCCCTTCCGACCACCGAGGTAAACACAGATGCCAGGCGCAGTGCAACGCCTGTAAGCGAACGCCGCCGTGCGTAAAGGACGACAGCGCGATCCATTGCAGCGATTGCAACAGATATTTTAAAAATAAAAATTGTTTTACCGCCCACAAAGGCTATGTCTGTCAGTCTGTACAGGAATGCGTGAAATGTAACAAGCTGATTTTAACTAAAACACGGAAAGCAGACCACGTTTGCGGTGAAATTTATTGCAAGGTGTGTAAAGACTATAAGCAGCCGGACCACCTCTGCTACATGACGGTCGACACTCGAAAGCCTATGATCAAAGATTTCCTTTTCGTATTCTTCGACTTTGAGACACGCCAAGACGAAGTTTTGGACACGGCTCGGGTGCACCGTGTAACCTTGTGCGTGTCCAAACAGTATTGCTGGGAGTGTATGATACGCTTGACGCAAGACTGCCCACTGCGGTATCAGAACGAACGTGTTCCAAAAGATCCGGTCCGCAGGTTCATGAATTACGTGATGGACGTTCGTAAGACGTACAAAAAAGTGTGCGTCATAGCGCACAACGGTCAAGCGTTCGACTACCAATTTATCTTCAAATACGTGCTAGAAGAGACGAAATTTACCCCGAAACTAATCACACGCGGCTCCAAGGTGATCCTCATGGAGATCGATAACGTGAAATTCATCGATTCTCTAAATTACATGCCTATGGCTCTGTCAAAACTCCCCAAAGCGTTCGATCTGCCACCGGAAAAGAAAAAGGCTATTTCCCCACCTGTTCAACACTTTGGCCAACCAAAATTACGTAGGCCCCATGCCCGACCGCGAGTACTACTGCCCCGACTCCATGTTCGACAAGAACCACAAGGAGTTTTCGAAATGGTACGAAGAACAGGTTCGCAACGAATACGTTTTCGATTTCCAAAAGAGATATTCGAATACTGTTATTCGGACGTGGACATACTGGCGCAAGCGTGCATAAAGTTCCGCGCCTCGTTTCTGCAGGAATGCGAGGTCGACCCGTTCCTGGAAGCCGTGACCATCGCTAGCGCGTGTAACGTGGCGTTCAGACGTAAATTTCTGAAACCCGGCACCATAGGCATAGTTCCGAAAAACGGCTACCGTTTGGCCGACAAACAGTCGCTCGCCGCTCTGCAATGGCTGGCCACGGTAGAGGAGGAAGAAAGGCGGACCGACGAATGCCGTTTGGAACACGCCGGTCGAGGCAGAGAGAAACAGATTGCCGGCATGAAAGTGGACGGTTACTGTGCCCGCACGGACACGGTATACGAGTTCCACGGTTGTTACTGGCACGGTTGTCTACGATGTTTCCCTCACGGTCGCGAAGCTCCCTGGAGGATGACCCGTCAGACACGCTCGACGCCCGTTTGCAGAGAACAAAGGCAAAAATAGATAAGCTCTCTCGTCTAGTCTCTTCGGTAGTCGAAATGTGGGAGTGCGAGTTCAAGGCACCGCCTCACCTCGTCTTCCAGCCCGCGGCACCCCTGAATCCTAGAGACGCTTTTTTCGGCGGTCGTACGGGTAACGTGCGCTCTTATCACGCTTGCAAAGAGGAGAAAAATCCACTACGTGGACGTGTGCTCCCTTTACCCGTGGGTATGCAAGTACGGTCGATACCCCTTGGGCCACCCCAAAATTCACGTAGGCGATGCTGACTGCAGGAAGGTCGGCATGGTGGCGGACGGTTTGCTAAAGTGTACCGTCCTACCGCCTCGCGAGCTCTACCACCCTGTGCTTCCGGTGAAGATGCATCAGAAACTGATGTTCGTGTTATGCCGCACCTGCGCTGAAACGCTGAACGTCTACGACTGTGACCACGACGTC
Source organism: Callitettix versicolor (assembly GCA_022606455.1). NCBI lineage: Eukaryota > Metazoa > Arthropoda > Insecta > Hemiptera > Cercopidae > Callitettix > Callitettix versicolor. The sequence goes on from CM040186.1 coordinate 25,235,889, forward strand.
GACCGACGAGCTCTGACAGGCACTTGGACTATGGACGAAATCCGTAAGGCCGTGGAAAAAGGTTACGTCATTTTGGAAATGCTCGAATTGTGGCAGTACGAAATGGCGTCTTTCGACCAGGGCGAAGGCGGAGGGCTCTTTACCGATTTCATAAACAAATTTTTGAAAATAAAACAAGAAGCCTCCGGCTACCCCGACTGGTGCAAGACCGACGAGGACAGACTAAAGTACATCGACGATTATTACACTGCCGAAGGGGTGAGACTGGAAGCGGTGAAAATAGAAAAGAACGAGGGACGGCGCTCGCTGGCCAAACTGATGTTGAATTCTTTTTGGGGAAAATTCGGTCAGCGAGAAAACCAGACCAAGACCGCGATCGTCAGGCAACCCACCGAATTGTTTCAAATGTTAGTCAGTCCGTCCGTTCGGGTTAACAACATCCAGGAAGTGAATGACGAAACCATCGTGGTGAACTGGGAGTACGTCGAAGACGTTTGCGAGGTTCTTCCTACGGTCAACGTCGTACTCGCCGCTTTCACGACGGCTCAGGCAAGACTTAAACTTTACGAACACCTGGATGCCCTTGACAGACAGACCATCTACTACGATACTGATTCTGTACTCTACCTGGAAGGTGCACACAAGGTAGAGACAGGTGACTACTTGGGGCAGATGACCGATGAACTCCTGGAGTACGGTCCTGGTTCTTACATAACGGAATTTGTATCCGGAGGACCGAAAGTCTACGGGTATAAAGTTCTGTCCACCAAATGTAACGAACTGGTCACCGTATGCAAGGTTAAAGGACTCACTTTGAATCTCAGCGCTTCGGGGGTTGTAAATTTCGAGTCGTTAAAAAGAATGGTTCTTGACGACGACGACGACGATGACGATGCCGATAAGCAATCGGACTCCATTACGGTCACAAACAAAAGGATTCGTCGCACCAACGATCACCAAGTGATCACGGTGAACGAATCGAAAATATTTCGTGTGACAGGTGCCAAAAGAAAACGCTACGGTGATTACGATACACTACCTTACGGTCACCGTAGCAAAAACAATATTTAGAATAGAGAGAGAGAACAGACAGAAAAAAGTTTTTTTTTTTTTGATATTAATGTTTTTACCCTCTTTCTTATTGCCGTATGCAAGGTCACTGGCGAAGAGTTAATTCTCTCGTAAACATATGAGTGTGTGTGTGTGTGTCCCCTCTGGCGAAGCGTAACCGCGCTCGTAAGGGTGAATGTCCCTCTGACGAGGTGTAACTACCCGTAAGGTGTATGGTGTAATAAGAAAGACGGTAAAAAAAAAAAAACGGAGGTATCAGCAGAGGAATAGGTATTTTTTTTTGGAATGGATACCACGCGAGGGTGGCGAAGGTTGGGGCCACCCTCCATAAAAAAAAAAAAAAGTATAAAATCTTTAGTTTCAGGTAGACAGTCGTCAGTCAGTCAGTCAGTATGAACGTGAGACGTGAAATAGCCGGTGAGCTGCATAAGCCGGCACGAAGAAATTTCAAAACACGTCGTGTCACGCTGAAGGGTGTGGACGATTTATATCAGGCGGATTTAGTGGAAATGATCCCGTATGCTAAGAGTAACAACGGCTACAAATATATACTGACAATGATAAATTGTCTGTCGAAATTCGCTATAGCCGCCCCGTTGAAAACAAAGACGAGCGCCGAAGTGGCGGCCGCTCTTGAACCGATACTCGAAAAACACCCCATGCGTCATTTTCAGACCGATCAGGGTAAGGAGTGGTTCAACGCTCACGTGCGTAAACTGATGAAAAAATACGGCATCAAACATTACACAACGTATACGGATAAGAAAGCGTCTATAGTCGAACGGCTTAATCGCACTTTGAAAACGAAAATGTGGCGCGAATTTACGGCTCGCGGCAGTTACGAATGGGTAGATTTATTAAAATCGGTAGTTCGATCTTACAATAACACTGTGCACAGCACTATCGGTATGAAACCCGGTCGAGTGACGCGAAAACACGAAAAACAAATTTTGAAGAAAGTAAACGGTCAGGGTGGTGGTGGTGACAGGTCGGAAAAATCTAAATTTAACGTGGACGATAAAGTAAGGATTTCCAAGTATAAGAAGACCTTCGCTAAAGGCTACCTACCGAACTGGACGAACGAGGTGTTTTCTATTTACGCTGTAGTCCCGACAGCACCTACCACGTACATTTTACAAGACTCAAAAGGTGAGATTCTAAAAGGCGGGTTTTACGCCGAAGAAATAAGTAAAACTAAAGTGGGCGATGTTTATCTCGTGGAAAAAGTATTGCAATCGAAAGGGAACAAAGTTCTGGTGAAGTGGTTAGGCTTTGACAAGTCGCACAACTCGTGGATCGATAAGCGCAATCTAACCTCGTGAAACAGGATATCCGCTCCCCACTACCGGTTCCCCACTACCAGTTCCCCCTTCTCTCACACACGGACGCAGGCAAAGTCTATCCAGCCAACAGAACTTCATTTCATTTAATCATGAACTCCAGGGAAGGCAACAGCTCGAACGAAACGTTCAGCACAGTTTGCTTTTTGCGCAAGTTGGACGGGCGTACCTTCGAGGTACGCTCGTGGCCAAACACGCAAAGGCAGGATGTTCACACACGTCGTCCAGATCTGGACGGCGTGTTTATACACAACATACAAAATTTTGACATGGCACATGTCGAAGAAAAGGCGTTACGATTAGGAAAAATTACCTAATCCCTAAATAGGTCCTTTCCTATTTCTTTCCCAAACGGCCTTTTTCAAGGCCACAAAAGCAAACATATTTAGTATTAAGCGTGTCTATTTAATAGACATACACACGTCCGTGTGATTGTGTGTGTGTGTGTGTGTGTGTGTGTGTGTGAGTGAGCACGAGTGTGTAGGTGTGTGTGTGTGTGTGTGTGTGTGTGTGTGTCCTATTTATTAGACATGCGCAGGCACAAACGGTTCAGTATCGAACGAAAATGCGTATCGAGACGTCGCGTGAAAAATTGCAAATTTCAAATTTCGATGTTTTTGCCGGCGGCGGCGGCGTCGGCGGTAAGATTAAAAGACATAGCTCACTGTTGCCCAACACTATACGTTGTATCGTATGCGGACCTTCCAATTGCGGTAAAACTAACGTTGTTTTCAATTTACTTTTCGACACGAACGGATTGAGATTCGCGAACGTTTACGTATTTTCGAAATCTCTGCACCAGCCGAAATACAAACTTTTAGAAACGGTTTTCACCGAGGACACGGGTATAGGTTATTTCCCGTGTACCGACAACGAAAGTGTCATCGACCCCAGCGAGGCCGAACCGAATTCCGTAATGATATTCGACGATATAGCTTGCGAGAAACACGATAATATACGCAAATATTTCACAATGGGGCGTCACAATAATATAGACTCATTTTATCTAGGCCAAACGTACAGCAGGATTCCGAAGCAACTGGTGCGCGACAATGCCAACTTGCTGGTAGTATTTAAACAGGACGAACTCAATTTGAGACACATTTACAACGACCACGTGAACACGGACATTACTTTCGGTGTTTTTAAAGATATCTGCGCGGCAGCGTGGAAAGAGAAACACGGGTTCTTGGTGATAGACAAAGACAGCGAGATAGAAGAGGGCCGGTACAGAATAGGATTCGATCGTTTCTTCAAGGACCTACAATGAGAATATACACGTACAACGATGTAGCCGCGTATAAGAACATGTCTACACGTCCGCGTCGGCAGCCGCCGAAATCGAATCTGTGCGCGTGGTATTACGCGGATAGGAAACGGTATTGCGGTAATTACTGTAGCAGATCGGGAAAACACGGTGACGTGTTCAACAGACGTTGTTGGCGCCATAAAAGGCGCGGTGGATACAGTAAGTCTGTCCCGCCTGTCGTAATTCTGATGATCGCTAGCGCGTCGCGCATCTACAACAGAGATATTTGGGTGAAATTTCTGTGCGAGAGTGAAAAACGCGGAGTCCCGTTCGAGCTGGTGATCTACAACGAACACATGCTCAAAGGTACAGTGCGACACCCTCAAAATCTACTCTCACGTTTCAGACCGTTTCCGGATCTCTTTAATCGTACAGTCACCCCCGGTCACGGGAACCTCGAGTACACTCAAGTCTATTTGGACATGTTGCAGTACGGCTGTTTGTTCCCGAACGCATCCAGATGTGTGGTTATAACAGAAAGAAGTATACCGATTCGCGAACCTGTGGAAGCATATAGACTGATTACAAATTCGAGATGTATGATAGACGTGAGCTATAACGTAAAATTCGGTCCCGTACCGCCGCTTTTGCCTCACAATAAAAGGGGCAGAGCATTCGAAGCGGTGAACAACAAGGCACAGGGTATGTTTACGGTAGAATTTCTTAAAGTCGCCTTGCCGAGTGTCGTCGAACAGTGCCGTCACTTTGGTCTATCTTTTGACGGTCACCGGTACAAGATCGTCGACCCTCGACAATTGCAAACATGGCGTAAATATACTGGTGCGAATTTAGACGAATTTCTATTATTGAATTCTTATCTTTTAGCCTCGTCTTCGATTCGTCCTATAGTTCGGCTGAAAGAGTACATGCAGAACACACCGCGAGACGATCACCTCTTGGTTGCCGAAATACCAGAGTGGCGTGACAACGTGAAACGCACGTTTGTTTTCACGGACGCGCGTAAAACTATGCGGATCCCGTTTTTCGATAACAAAATGTACGGTTATCTGAGAGGGTTGCGTTGGGAGGGTAGAAGGTTTTTGTACGCGTCAGCCGGTGACGTTATACAATATCTGTTGTCGACGAAAAAGTTTCCACTTTTCTTTAGATCGCTGGAGTTGCCCTGACTAATATATGTATAAATAACGCCACATATCGGTATAACTAATCATTCGGCAATATGACGTTAACCGGTGATCTGGCTACGCTCGAAATCGATCGATTGAAAGACGCCTTGAAACGAAAATATATGCAGATGAAATTCGGCGATGCCGATATGGACGTACTATTGACCAGACAATACAAACCCATCATCAAGGAGTTGACGAAAATACAGGACGCTTCGCAGACGCTACCCGTTATGAAAACTGAAAAACAAGAAGGCGAAGAAGAAGACGAAGAAGACCATTCTATGACGTCGGCAGTGTCATCGACACCGAAAAGAAAAGTATCATCTTATCCTAGCGCTCTAGATACACCTGTCATTGCGGAAACTTCAGGATCTACACATTCTTCTTCTTCTCTTTCTTCCCCTTCCGCTCTTCCGAGAAGAAAACTAGTGACTCCGAAACAGCAGCAGCAACAGCAAAATATAGCTAGTTATGTGTCGACACCGCAAGGACGCGACGAGTCGATAGAATGGATAAAGAAAACATTCAAGCACCCTGTAGTACGTGAATACATGTTGAAAATGATTACCGACACGGCGAGAAAAAAAGAAATCGATAATCTATACGGCCCGCGAATCGAAAACGACACGGTAATGGTCGGTTCAAAAACCATACAGTTTAACGACGACGGAGATATTGTTATCGACGATTCGATCTATAAAGGTACAAATGGCCTATACGAAGTACTATTTATGAGAGATCCTGACGAGTACACGACCGAAGACGCCGCCGCGTACAAAAATATCTGTATACAAACAAACGCTCACCTACAGAAATACAATTCCTACGCGCCGGTCAACCGTAACCCTACTTCGGTTAAATACAAACGTGTTATACAGTACCTGTTTCCGCCTGCAAAACAAAACAAGACGAAGACGACAAGCCATGCTAAACAAGGACAGGGTTACGCGTACTGGGACGATCCGAACGAATTGTGCGACAGATTAAAACTTTTGCTCATGTCGTACGACGCCGGTCATACGGGTCATGCCAACGAGATAGCGTCCATTATAGAAGAACTCAAAGAAGCGGGATTGATAAAAGGTTTGGGAAATAGAAAAATAAGAGCAGTGATACGATGAGTGTCGACAAGTTTGGACGTTATAGCGGCGGCGGCGACGGCAGCAGCGGTGGAAATTCAGAACGCCGAGGACCACCCGGGATCGGTTTCGCTCTTACTCAGGACGGAGATTACGATTTAAAACACAAAACGTTACGTAATGTCTACACGCCCGACGACGAGGACGACGACGACGACGTTGCCGTAAATAGGGGTACGATGATGAAACGTTGTTTAACATTCGACTCGGTGATTGCAAAATATCACGCGAAAAATAATCCTCTCGGCGGTCTAGCTAGACCGACAGCGGCGGACGACGCCGTGACCAAGGAGTACTTGGAATCTTTAATCCCCATTAAACTGGTCGATAGTTATTCGTTTGACAATTTTCGTTTACGTAACGTAGGCGTGCCGCAATTGGACGGGGACGCTGTCAACATCCGATATGCGAAAGAAAATATGCTCGTGAAAGACGGTGGTGGAAAATTTGACGCCGGTGGATCGGTTATCGGTAACGTTAAAACACCCACGGCTAAAAATGACGCCGTTACAAAATCGTACGTGGACAGTCGCGTACTGAGCGTTACAAGCGGCAAGAGCTGGCATCTACAGAATAAACGTCTCGGTCATGTAGAGGATCCTGTATTAGCTAAAGACGCTGTCAATTTAGATTTTCTAATGCAAAATACGCTTTTTCTTACTCGACTGCCGACCGGCGATTTGTTCAACGCTAACAGTAAAAGAATCACAAACGTACCGGCTGCCGTAGAGCCGGTTGACGCGGTAAATCTCGGCCAGATGACCAGAGCTCTCAACACGTTAGAAAGTAACCTTTTGACTAAAACATTGCGCTCGATGGATCGTAATTTTCAAAACGAATTAATCGCTCTGGCAAGGGAAATTAAAAAAAGATTCGGACAACACGCAAACGATGATGATGATGACGAGATAAGGTCGAATAGTATACCTCACTGGCGTCACGTGTGGAGGGATTAGTACTTAGGTAAGCATTTAGCGTTTCAACGTTCAGTCAAACGCTTGATTTTGAACATGAAGGTCGTCTTCGACGTCATCATCGTCGTCGCGTTCGTCGCGTCACGTGTTGAAGCTTACAACAACAACACTTCAACGTTTTGCGGTTATGTAGACGTACCTGATTCTCTATCGGACGGACGTATTTGGGACACTCACAAGTTGACTTGGTTTATGTACGAGAAAAGCGCTTACAGACAGGTAGCGCAAAAAGCTTTCGACGTCTGGAGTAGACATTGCGACTTGACGTTTCATCAGGATCCGTTAAAACCAAACATCATCATATCGTTCGGCGAACACGATCATTTCCGAATGTCCACGGGCACTCAGTGTTCGTACAATTTCGACGGTATAGGCCACGTTCTCGCGCATACGTTCAAACCCAATCTACACGAATCGAGGCAGGTGGACATTCATTTCGACAGCGATGAAAATTGGGACTTTACTCTCACCACACCGTCACACTCTCACACTTCGTTTTATCAGGTGCTCGTCCACGAAATCGGTCATGCTCTCGGCTTAAATCATATCGCCGATTCCGATTCCGTAATGTACCCTATTTCGTACACCGTTTCGAATTTGTCGGCACTAGACCTTTCGCCGATCGATATTCGTAATGTACAGGCTCTGTACGGTCCTAAACCGACTCCTCCTCCTCCGCCTACTACTACTACTACTACTTCTACTACCAGTACTACTACCGCAAAGACTACGACAACTAGTGTTACACCTCCTACTACTACTACTACTACTACTATCGGGTCGGTAGGATTGACAAATATCAAATCGGTTTCGAATAAGCCGAATCTTTGTAAAATCAGACGCGAAATAAACACAGTGTTGATCGCTAATAAACATATCTACTTGTTTTACGGGCGTTACGTTTGGAAAGTTAGTTTGGACGAGTCGATAAGAGATCGCGCTAACGTGGAAGCCGAACTGATTACGGACTGGATGCCTTATCTATATCTCGGTTCTAAAAATATTACGGCGATATTCCAAAACCCTAATGACGATATCGTCGTGTTTTTGAACAAAGTCGTACATATAGTCGAATACCCGACTTTGAGACAAAAGTACAGGCTTACGTACGACGGATGGGCTAATATGGGCGTTAAGACGCCTATAAACGCCGTGCTCACTAATAATCGAGGACAGACGTTTCTGATCGATTTCAACTCTCGTGTTTTACGGTATTCGGAATACGATAGAGGTTGTCTTTACGCCGGTCTCACAGCCGATCTCTTTAAAGGCGTACCGTTGACCTTCAAGGGGGCGTTTCGGTATACGGACGGTAATCTTTATTTTTTCCACGACAAAACGGTGATCGGGTACAACGAATTTTTGGGACGCGTCGTGCGCGTCGAAAACGATCTTTTCAAAATATTAAACATCGTGTGCTTGAAAGAAAGTCGTCTAAGAAATTTGTACTCTATGGTGTCGGATATTTTTTATCTGTCTTCTTCCGCTTAAAAAGAGATCGTCTACCCCTAACGCATCAGTGTTAAAATGGCCGGTAAACGTGCAGCACGTGTCAGTCGTAAACGGAGAGCGATTAGGAAAGGTCGTGGATTGATTTCGTCCGCTGTCGATTTACTACCGTCCGCTATAAACAAAGCGGTCGATTTACTACCTGTCGAACTACATATACCTACGTACAACTACTGCGGTCCTGGAACTAAATTGAAGAAGAGATTAGCTCGCGGCGATAAGTGTATAAATCCTTTGGACGAAGCGTGCAAAGAACACGATATCGCCTACAGCCGATACAGCGATTCACAAAATCGCAGCGAGGCGGACAATCGTCTCGCGGGAAAAGCTTGGAACCGTGTCAAAGCGAGTGACGCTTCTTTAGCGGAACGAGCAACAGCGCTCGCAGTAGCGGCCGCGATGAAAGCGAAAGCGAAATTAGGGGGTGGGAGAAAGAGGAAGAAGAGGTCAACCACGTCGGCGGCGACTAGAAAACGACGGACAATTAAGCAACTCATTTCCGGTTTACGAGGAAAAGGTCTTTATCTCAGACCGTATAAGAAGAAGGAGGGCGGCGGCGGTTGCAGAAAGCGTCGTAGGACGAGTAAAAAAAAAAACTATTGATCGATTCGATACCGATCAGGCCGTTGACGAATTTTGATTTGGAAATGTACGCGAAGCGTTTGGGCGTGGCAGCTTTCCGCGGAGTTTTCATGCGTGACACGTTACCGCGCGGTAAACCGTGGCGAAACGAATCGGCTATCGTGAATTTGGACAGCGTGTCGGGCGACGGTACTCACTGGGTATGTTATAAAAAGAAAGGCGATGCGGTCGAGTATTTCGATAGTTTCGGTAATCTGAGACCGCCGAAAGAGTTGATCGCGTATTTCGGTCCCACAGCCGATATTCGATATAATTACACGAGATACCAACGTTTCGATTCAGTCGTTTGCGGGCATCTGTGTCTAAAGTTTCTGACGACGTCATGTCCATATGTTTGAGCGGAAACAGTTCCTCACTTTCTTGCGATTTTTTCCCACCGATCGACGTGTCAGACGGCGGCGGCGTCGGCGGCGGTCAATGGGAAATCGGACTAGTCGATTTGGCTACATACAATTCTATTCCTAATATCGAAAACGGCGTAAATAACGAATTTCGATTGGTGAAGAAGGGCAGCAGCAGCAGCAGCAGAGATAAACGATCGCTTTATGGTTTGCAACATTTGGGTATGAGTAATATTAATAAGAAAAAGGATAAAAAGAAAATAAAACCTCCGTTAGCTACTAATGGTGATTTTTCTGCTGCTGCTGCTGCTGTCGCTACTAATGAAATTTCGTCCGAAAGTACAGGCGAGGACAAACATGTTCATCCTACAGTAGCAACGGCTATCGGTGAAAAGTCTTTAAAACCGGATTCGTCCAAAGTCGCAAAACTTTCCGATCACGTTGTTAGTGACGACGAAGACACTGAAATCGACGTAAAATTGCCTACGGGTTCGTACGAAATCGACGACATTGAAAGGTACATTAAATCGCAACTACATTCTGATATCGTGTTCTCTTTGAAACCGAACAATAACACGTTAAAGGCGGAGATATTTTGTTCGGAGACGATAGATTTCAGCGGCGAACGCACGATCGGCACGTTACTCGGTTTCGAAAAGAAAATTCTAGAGCCCGGTCGAGTGCACGTTTCCGACCTACCGGTGGACATCATCAAGGTCAGTGTAATACAAATCGAATGTAACGTAGCGTCGGGTTCGTTTCAAAACGGTGTAGAGAGTCACGTTATACACGAATTTTATCCTCGAGTACCGCCCGGCTATAAGATTATCGAGATCCCGCGAACCGTAATATATTTACCGGTCAACGTGAAATCGATTCACAATCTTACCGTCAGCCTGAAAGATCAGAACGGTGATCTCGTCGATTTCAGAAACGAAAATATTTCGATCAGATTGCATTTGAGAAGACGCCGGTAAGAAGTAGAAGAAGAAGAAATGGGTCTCGTATTTAACCGGGATACGTATAGATACGACGTTAGTCCGCGGACAAACACGAGAGTGTTAACACCTAGGAATATACGTTTTTTACGGTCTCTAGGCTTTAAAATTGTTACGAAAAATAATAATAATGGATATACTAGCGCTCGAAAGACACCCCGTGTACGACAATACGATCACGGGTAAAGAATACCATTACCATAAACCGTACGCCTCGTCCACGTTCAGGAATAACGATGAGATCAGGATACCTGTAAACCAACAGGACGTCATGACGTTACCGCATGAGAGTATGCTTTACATTACGGGTACGTTGACGGGAAAAAAAGAAAACGGTGCCAAGGCTAAAGTGGACTTTGTCAACAACGGTGTGGCGTTTCTATTCGACAATATCAGATACGAGATTGCCGGCAACGAAGTGGACGGAACGCGGCAACTGGGTATAGTGAGTACTGTGAAAAACGTACTGTCCACGCCCGAGTACAGAGTGAATAACCTTAAAAATGCCGGTTGGGTGGGTCCCGGTAAGTACATGTCCCCCGATAGTAGTAGCGGTGAATTTTCCGTACTCGTACCGTTGAAAATGTTGATGGGATTTTTCGAGGATTACCGGCGGATAGTGGTCAACGTGAAACAGGAACTGGTACTCTTACGATCGGCATCCGATTTGAACGCCGTTTACAGCGAAGACGGAGCGACGTCCGTTGACCTCGTGATTACCGGTATCACGTGGTTGTTGCATCACATTACCGTGGACGGGAAACACGAGGTGGACACGTTGAAAAAGATTCAAAACAACATTACAGCGCACATAGCGTATCGCGGGTGGGACGTTATCGTAAGACCTTGGTGGCCGGCCGTAAAACACGAATCGTGGGTCCTCAAGACGGCCACTATAGACCAGATGCCTCAAATCATAGCGTTAGTCTTTCAAACGGATAGGTCTAATCAGATCGGTAAAGACGCGTCCGCGTTCGATTATTGCAACATCACGGACGTACGGGTTCATCTTAATTCGGATTTTCACCCTTACGAACGCGTACGCGGTAGTGCGGCGCTAGCGTACCACAAATTCTGCGATTTCCAACAGTCCTATTACGGTCGCGAACCGTCCCCTTGTGTAGATTTGCAAACGTTCAAAGGGAAAACACCGATTTTCGTAATCGATTGTTCCAAGCACAAAGATTCGTTCAGGTCGGGACCTGTCGACGTGAAACTGGAAATCGAAGCTTCCGAAAATTTTCCCGCAAATACTACGGCCTATTGTGTTGTCTTTTACGATAAACACATGAGCTATTCTCTACTCACAGGCGCCATTAAAAATATCGCGGGTTTTTAGGGTGGGGTCGAGGAGTGGGGAGAAGTGAGGAAGGTTCCGGATAAGTGTTACATTGCTCAGTACGAGTCATGGAGTCAGAGCGTATGGACGTTGATCGCCAGTCTACAAGACGTACAGTGCCTCCTAACTTACCTTTAGGTATTTACTTGAAAACGGTGCATTTTTTAAACAGCGAATGCAGTAAATTTATCGTGACCGGTCTTTTTCAACACGTTGCACACGAGCTGGGCGTTCTGGTGCAGTCGGGTAAAACAAAATTCGTTTTCTTCACCTATTTCACGTTCAACGAGTTGCTGACCGAACTGACGAATATATCCGAAGCAGTGGCAGCGGCTACCGCTTCAACCGCTTCGACAAAATTTAAATTCGGACAAGGTCACGTGATCGTCAGAAAAGTATTCGGTAGGAGATACGTTCAGTTGTACAGCGGCGTAGGCGTCGGTAGCGGTCCGCATACCGTCTCGTTGACCACCGACGAGTGGAAATTGTTCGTCGACAGTGTGCCTCTGGTGTCGCGTCGTATCAAAGAATTGTTTTATAACGAACAAGATTTGATCGCGTACATCATCGAGTGTCTGGCAGGCGGCGACGAACCCGTATCAAGTACCCTGCCCGAAGCGGACCGTTTGTACGACGAAGTGGTCTTATTCAAAAAACATGCAGCACCAGCAGCAGCAGCAGCAGCAGAACCGGCGAGCGGTAGTTGAATTTCACGCTTACGTGGACAATTGCGGTGAGTATATCGTGAAAGAGTTGGCCGTTGTCAGCCGTTTCTCGTACTCGGTTACGGTATTCAAATCTCCTTTCGGCTTTCAAACGCTTAACGAAAAAAGTAGGAAAATAGCCCGATGGCTCCGCGAATATTTTCACGGCATAGAATGGGCAGACGGTGAGGTACCGTTCGACGAGGACACAGTCCGCGCCATGCTCAAACCTTTTTCCACTTTGTACACTAAAGGTACGGAAAAAGCGCAATTTTTACGCCGTTACCATCCTAACGTTTTGGAATTACCCGAAACGTTGGATAATAACGTCGAATGTACATATTTCAAATGCATATTACCCCGTCATAATAGCGATAGTAGTAGATGTGCTCTGCAGAGCGCAAAACATTATTACGATTTACTCGATGCTTAGTATACGCGCGCGCGCGCGCGCGCGCGCGATACGTCTAGGTCACTGACGTGGAGTTGATTCTCCCGTAAACCTAAGAAACGTGTGTATGTGTCAAGAGAGAGAGAGAGAGGTCACTGGCGGGGAGTTAATTCTCCCGTAAACCCAAGAGACGTGTATGGAGGTCACTGGCGAGGAGTCGGTTCTCCCGTAAACCTAAGTTGTGTCACTGGCGCGGAGTTGATTCTCCCGTAAACTTGTGTGTGTGTGCGTGCGCGTGCGCGAACGCTACGCTGACGGTGTAATCGTATATTATTATTACCTAAAAACAAAAAAAAAAAAAAAAAAAAAAATTAAAAATATAAAGCCAAAAAAAAATCTATTTTTTTTTTTTTTTTTGGGAGACTACAATTTTGTCATGGAGTGGTAGTCACCGGGAGTAGCGATGGTTTGGGGCTACTCCCTCAAGGGGTTAAGCCTTCTGCTTAACCCCGGGTTGTAATGTGGGCTACGACGGAGGCTTCACCACCTCGTACGACGGTTCCAACCCCGTGTACGAACACAGAGGACAACCACGAAAAAGTTTACGTGACCCTGAAAAGAGCCATCTCTACAACGAAAAATCCGACCTCACGATCACACACCGACGTCACACCCTGACGTCACACACTGACGTCACACTCTGACGTCACACCATGACGTCACACCATGACGTCACACCATGATGTCACACCATGACGTCACCTCATACGTCACATCCCTCTGCACCAATCAGAAAGCGAGCTCATTTGAATCCAACCAATCAGGAAGCTGGGATCAAGTGTCGCCATTCCTACTTATTCAGTAGTGAAAATTTTAATATAGTGCTTTTATTGCATATTAACAAGATGATAGTATGGTTACAAATAACAAATATAACAAACATACTAGAGATAGGGTCACCATCTCTAATAAAAAGCGTACTTGATATTAGCAGCTGAAGTCCAAGTAATTGAACTGTCTGCCGCTAGGAACGCTGCAAGGTCAGAGGGAAAAGGCGTGTGAGCAAATGGACAGTACTGTTTACAATCTTTTTTATAGGTTTACTTCATACGATTATCTCCGTTCTTTCGTTTATGAAATTTACATTTATATAGGGTATTCAAAAATTTTAAAGAATCTAGAATATGATTAAACATGCAAAAATTACGAAATTCATGACACGATATGTTCGGAAAGACACCGTTTTCCATCCAGCCACTATTTTGTTAGTTTTTTTACAAAAGTTTTAATATTTAAAGAACAAATAAAGATATTGAAATAAAATTTTATGTGGATATTACCACTGTCAAAACCCGTAATTGTACCAAAAATAAAAGTGTTACCTATTGTTGTTTCGAAATTGGCCACGTATATTTAATTTTACAACTGAAATAGCACTAAACCCCTGAGAATACAGAGAAGTATTAAGACTAATTTATTTTATTACATTCTGTTTATATCTAAAAATATCTGTAACAAAATCTAACGTAAACTTCGGATTTATACAAGAAAAGTAATTACACCTTTGATACCTATCTATATGAATGAATGAACGAACGAACGAACGAACGAACGAACGAACGAACGAACGAACGAACGAACGAACGAACGAACGAACGAACGAACGAACGAACGAACGAACGAACGAACGAACGAACGAACGAACGAACGAACGAACGAACGAACGAACGAACGAACGAACGAACGAACGAACGAACACGAACGAACGAACGAACGAACGAACGAACGAACGAACGAACGAACGAACGAACGAACGAACGAACGAACGAACGAACGAACGAACGAACGAACGAACGAACGAACGAACGAACGAACGAACGAACGAACGAACGAACGAACGAACGAACGAACGAACGAACGAACGAACGAACGAACGAACGAACGAACGAACGAACGAACGAACGAACGAACGAACGAACGAACGAACGAACGAACGAACGAACGAACGAACGAACGAACGAACGAACGAACGAACGAACGAACGAACGAACGAACGAACGAACGAACGAACGAACGAACGAACGAACGAACGAACGAACGAACGAACGAACGAACGAACGAACGAACGAACGAACGAACGAACGAACGAACGAACGAACGAACGAACGAACGAACGAACGAACGAACGAACGAACGAACGAACGAACGAACGAACGAACGAACGAACGAACGAACGAACGAACGAACGAACGAACGAACGAACGAACGAACGAACGAACGAACGAACGAACGAACGAACGAACGAACGAACGAACGAACGAACGAACGAACGAACGAACGAACGAACGAACGAACGAACGAACGAACGAACGAACGAACGAACGAACGAACGAACGAACGAACGAACGAACGAACGAACGAACGAACGAACGAACGAACGAACGAACGAACGAACGAACGAACGAACGAACGAACGAACGAACGAACGAACGAACGAACGAACGAACGAACGAACGAACGAACGAACGAACGAACGAACGAACGAACGAACGAACGAACGAACGAACGAACGAACGAACGAACGAACGAACGAACGAACGAACGAACGAACGAACGAACGAACGAACGAACGAACGAACGAACGAACGAACGAACGAACGAACGAACGAACGAACGAACGAACGAATGAATGCACGCTTGTGAGGTCGTGTGCATGCGTGCGTGTATGTGCGTGCATGCTTGAGCCAACGCACGTTCAAAATTTTAGTTGGATTTGATTCAAACTTGGCACAAAAATTAATTTGATTAATATCTTGACCAAGTTAGTTAACAACTAGCAAGTTTACATGAAGTTTCAAAATCCAAAATGTGCGGCCATTTCTAATTTTTTACAAAGTTTGATTGATTATTAAGCAAAGTTTGAATCGAAACAGACCGAAAATTGCAAATGCTGGAATAATAACACACACAACCTCGCGCGCGCCTAAACCATCTACACACAAACACGCGCGCGCGCGCACACACACACACACACACACACACACACACACACACACACACACACACACACACACACACACACACACACACACACACACACACATATATATACACACACACACACACACACACACACACACACACACACACACACATTTTCAAACCATTACAATCGGTGATAAAATAAAACTCTCATAAGCTTAATAATACTGTATCCCGTCTATTTGGAAATTCAAGGTCAACATTTTACGCTTGGCGTAAACTTGACGCCACGACGAATTCAGAAAATAATCCGCCGAGAAAAGGCAATGGAGCGTGCGGCCGCGTGTATCATTACGCGGTGGATTACACTGTTTATGCGCAAACAGGTTGATCAAGTGGGCCACGGCGCAGTCACATCCTGTTCCTCTTTGATTCTGTCCTTAAGGTTGTACTTCGGTATTTATGTTACCGCTTAAACAAATGGCCAAACTCTTTTTTGCGTTAAGTGACTCGAATGACACATGCGCCCGCACGCACCTACCACACACGCACATGCACAGACACAATGTGCGCACGCAGGGTTCATGTTCGTATGTTCCATATACCTAATTTAATAGTTTAAAACGCTAGTATACGGAGATTT
>CM040186.1:25254900-25267400 GCA_022606455.1 Callitettix versicolor
ACATCGACGCACGCGCGTGCGTGTGTGTGTTTGTGCGTGCGCGCGCGCGTGCATGCGTGTGTGTGTGTGTGTGTGTGTGTGTGCGTGCGTGCGTGCGTGTGCGCGCGTACGTGTGTGCGCGTACGTGTGTGCGCGTGCGTGTGTGCGCGTGCGCGTGTGCGCGCGTGTGTAGACGAAGTGACTACATCTAAACTGCTGATTTCGCACAATAGCTTTTCCTGTCAGGGGACTAGCCGACAGAAGCATTGCTACACTAATTGTGTACTAATAGAAAGTAACATATGTTCACAACATTGTAGAATTATTAATAGGCTATATAAATGCAATTCATTTTTTTGTACTTAATTATGAGTTTGCAGACATTTGCCCGCTATGTTCATTCGACAATAGATTTTTCATTTTAAAATCTGTAGAGAAAACCAAAACAACAAAATAAAGACCTTGTTATATCGGTCTGCGAGGCACTTTTTGTGAAATAAATTCGCTTCGTATTAATTGTTGGCGGATCCCTCCTATTTCCTCCCGAGCAAGTTGTTGTACATTTGTACATTGTACATTTGTACATTTGTACATTTGACCCGGGTGGCTGGTCATCCTCGATGTTCTGCCGAACAACGATTTCCGACTGTATTTATACTTGAAATTACGGCGGGAACCATGATTTCTCAGATTTCCGTTTTTAAAACTATAGAAGGCGGCACCAATCAGAATGAAGCTATTGTAAACAGGAGATGCGAAGTGATACGCCGGCAAATAATGCTGGGCAGAAATGTATTAATCTAGCATAGTATACTCCCGAGTTACGCGTGTACTGCGAACCAATCGGAAGTGAGTACTGTTTGACGGGATTGAATTAGGTTTCGCAGGCTTCAGCTGTTTCCAAGCCGGAACGAAGTACGGGGATTTCTAGCGTGATTGTTTAGGTGTGAATTAGGCAGTTCCTATGTTGTTTGGGTGATGACAATATTTTATGGAAGCAGCAAATCATACGTATTGGTAAAATACATTTGAGCTATAATTGGTCAAACAGGTTACAAATTTAAAAAAAAAATTGATAGTTTTTAAGAGTGTTTTGAATGAATGAAGAATTGAAAACTATTTTTTACAGCTAGGATAATAGTAGAGCGGTCATAATGTGGTACGCCCATACAGTGCCCCTTATGCGTGATGTACTGGGATGTTGTCAGTTATCCCATAACTCCGTTTAATACACCACTACGCCGGTAGCTGTCACTGAATCAACCGGTTGTTGTACATCTTAGTGTTAGCCAAACTATGTAGAGCAGTGAATGTGTCATGACTAATATGAGCTAGAGATATGGTAGAAACGCTCCGCCCAAAACTGACGGGAAAAAAGCCAGTATTCGTGGATGGACGCTACTACTAATTGTCTTGTAATGTCTTTAAAATCGGGTATTATGTCAGCTGTTACATTTTTAAAATCAATATTAAATTTTTGACCGAGCAAAGCGAGGCTCTGCCGTTCAGCATTTGGTGTTTGTGTTTGTTACGCAGTTTTGGACAGATGCACTGACCAATTGTTTTGAAATTCGGTGCAAAGATACCTTATAAAAAGCCTGAACGTTGTATGTGTAAGATTTTTTCCCATTCACTTCCATTTCAATATGGCGGCTTCTGATTTAACGATATATAATTAACGTAGTTTTTGCCAAACGCACTGACCGATTGTTTTGGAATTTGGTACGAAGGTATCTTGTACAATCCACCTCGGTTAGAACGCTAACTCGGTTATAGCGCTGTTTTCATAATGTCCCCAATATTCTATATTAAGTATGTGTATTTTAGGTTCGGTTACAACGCTTTGTGAACTCGGATACAACGCTGTCACGCTGTTGTTATAGTCCAGCCACTTGGTAAACGGCCTGCGCGAGAATTTCTCCTGCATGTAGGAGAATTCCCTCTAAACAGTTCAGGGACACAGAGTCTGCCAATCTGAGTCTACAAACTGTTACTACTCACCGATAGTGAAGGAGCTTTGGTGACAGAGTGGGGACATGACCTCTCACTCGCACATTTTTTTCTCTCTGTCCCACTGGTGCTTTTAGCAGTAATCTAAGCTGCTGACCTATAAGCACTCTCACTTGTAATACAATTTATGGTATATTTTTAGAATAAAGGTTGAGAATAGAAATGGTCCCTTTCTTAGAATTTTGTTGCAGGCTAAATAAACAATGTAAATTGTGTCGTTCCCGTAAAAGCGCTCTCTCTCTCTCTCTCTCTCTCTCTCTCTCTCTCTCTCTTCACACACACACACACACACACACACACACACACACACACACACACACACATTACGTCTTAGTGGAGGGGGGAAACCTCAACTTCACACTCTCACAACAGTGTACGCACAGTGTTGCATGTATAGATACTAGACTGTACAGTACTTATTTTCTATTACTTTTAACTAAAATATATTTCACAATTATGCAATACGTGTAATAAACTGTAATAAAATAGCCATTAATTATGTACACAGTACAAAGTGTGCTTTTCTTTCACTACATAAAGTATTGCCGCCGTTTACTGTAAACTCGGTTACAACGCTATCTCGTTTACAGCGCTCATATACGTTTTGTCAATCCAACAGCGTTATATCCGAGGTCGACTGTACAAGGTCCAGAAGACATGTTTCGGATTATCCCCCATTCACTTTCGTTTCAAAATGGCGGCCCCTTATTCAGCGATGAGTGTAGTTTCTGCAATGCCGGCTGAACGGCAAGACCTACCGTAATTTTGACCTCTTTGTACCGGTTAAATTGGCGGAAAAGGTTACGAGCGCTCTCGTGGAGAACTCTAGCCCATATATTATTTACGAATATACTGCGAGGTCTGCTGTTCTTTGAACTATGTGTTTAAGAGTGTATCAAATATTTACAAATGTTAATAAAGTTAAACTGCAGTAAAAATGTTCAAAAATAAAAGCCTACCGTGGTGGAACGTAAAAAAGCAGTAACATTGAGTCTACAGTGTCATATGGAACGCTGACAAAGTGAATGGGGTGCCCAAGTCCAGCCAGTGTCTGCATTGAATAGCGGAAGTTGGTATTACGCCAAACACTGTTGCCAACATCGGAAATGCATTATCACAAATCAGTTGGTTACGGATTATTTTTATTGCTGCTGAACAATGTTTACAATTCGAACACGGTTTAAGCGAGCTCTATTGACAAGTTTGCAAAACATTTATTTGACCACCGACCTAGAATGTTGAATTACTGAAAATCTTTAGAACTAGCTTAAAGTGGTGAAGTAAGTTATTTTTAACTTTAGACGCTTAACTTTTTTAAAAAATTTCTAACTTCTTTTTGCAATTTTTTTGTTTTCTTTTTCTTTTTCGTTGTTACTAATTTAAATTGCCCTATTTCTGGCCATATCGCCTGTCAATCCGAAATACGGTATACTAGGGGCTCTGCCTTCTGACTTTCCATCCATTTATTTACTATTGGAATCTTATATCCAGTTATATTTTAGAAAGAAGGAATTAAGAAGGCAATATTTATTTACTATATATATATATATATATATATATATATATATATATATATATATTACTATTATTTGCGTATAGACCCTGTTGGATCACGCAAAGCACTCCGACTCATGTCTTGCTCCTTCTAATCCTCCACACCTCCCTCATCCTGTCCCCATGGATCCTCTTCCGCTCCTCCGTCCATTTTACCCCTGCTCTCTTTGGGATTTCATTCTCTGGGACCTTCCAACCGAGCATCTTTCTCCTGTATGTGTTCCTGTCTTCAACGTCTGTTGAGTCTTTTTCTGCGTTATGTAGGTCTATTCTGACTTGTGCGATCCACGACCTTGTTGATTTGACTCCTTGTATATACTTAAGGATTCTGTTGGCAAGTCTCGTTGTTGGGAGTCTACTGATGTGCCCATAGAACCGAAGCCTCCTTCTTCTGATATCTGCTGCCAGGTTCGATATCTTCTCTGTGGTCTTACGGGAGTGCAACCTGTATCCATCTTCTGTTAATCTCGGGCCAAGGATCTTCCTCAAGATTTTGTGTTATATATATATATATATATATATATATATATATATATGTATATATACATGTACATATACATATATATATATTTGAAAATATAATAATCTCATGAAAAATATTTAAATACATAATAAGAGTACTGACCTGGTTTATCACCGCTATTATTTAATTGTGTGCTGGAGAAGGTGGTTAGAGAGTGGAATCAAAATCTGAAGGAAGGCAGTGGAATCAAAATGGGGACCAAAGGACTGAAGTGTAACTGCCTGGCTTTTGCGGATGATCTGGCTCTCATAGCCAAGGACTGGTCCGAGGCAGAATTACAAATTAAAGAGTTGCAGAAGCAAGCCATTAAAGTAGGTCTCCGAATCTCATTTGAGAAAACCAAAATACTAACGAATATTAAAAATGCACCACGACATCTGGGAGTCGGTAGTCATAAAATCGAGAGAGTTGACCACTTCAAATATCTGGGTGAATGGATCAGCTGGAACGCCTTAGAAAAGAGAGCATTGGAATCCAGGATGTGTAAAATGGAATTGGCGTTTCAATTAACCAAAGATGTGTATAACAAGAAATCGTTATCCTGGAATTCCAAACTTAAGCATTATAAAACTGTGATCAAACCAGAGGCTTTATATGCATCTGAAACTCTTACACTCAATAATAAGGGATTACTGGACAACCTGGAGAAGAAGGAAAGAAAGTTAATAAGGAAGATATTGGGCCAAAACTTTAAAAATAATGAAGTAAAGTTGATTTCTAATAAAAACCTGTATCTCAAAATTGAGAGACTCTCAGATAGCATGAGGAAAAGACGACTTAGTTTTTATGGCCATATTAGTAGGATGAACAGCAGTAGACTTACTAGGCGGATCTTTGCTTTCTTCAGAGATCGGAAAACGAAGAGTAATTGGTTCAGGCGGGTCCAGGAAGACTTAACTGAGCTGGCGATATCAGATGAGATGATTGACGATGTACTTAAACTGCGAAAACTTTTACATAATGAAAACCTAAGGTTCCAGGAAAAACCAACATCTAAAAGGGGCGGGGCAGTCTCGGATGAAAGAAGGAAGGCAGCCTCGGATAGAATGAAGCAGTATTGGATACAGCGGAGGGCAGCTAACGCACATCAAAGTAATTGATTTGGCGTACCCCAAAGTGGGTGATCCGGATGAAAGAAAGAAAGAGTACTGACTCGAACGAGTTTCAAATATAATATAATTTGGTACGAAAATATATTGTATAAATTACGTATATATAGGCCCTTAACATTTTTGGGTGTGTAGAATAATGGCGTTTAATATTTATTATTGAACTTATTCATATAAATAATTTTACATGTATAAATATTAAATGCGATTTTTTTAAATTTTAAGACGAAAAGCACATTGAGGCCCCCCCTAAATGTATCGCCGCCCTAAATGTAAGTATGAGTGTAAAGTGTTAAAGTCGTAAATGTAAATGTGTGTTAGACTCGGGTACAGCGAGGGGCGTCTAAATCCTCTCAATAGGTGCAGCTAGTCTGCACCAGCCTTCGGAGAAATGCGAAAAAAAGTTACGGTCAGTGAAGCAGGTTTTGAACTCACATCTTTTACTTCCACAAGCAGAAACTATAGCACTGATCCAAGAGTGCAATAGAAACAAGCAGCTTACTGGTATAATTAAATTCACTTAGATAGGTATGTAATATATATTAGGCAAGCGTGATGGTTTTTAGTGAATTTCAACTGAAAATGAGCTGTAGCGCGGCCATCATGGTAAGACCCAGACTGTGAACCTTGAAATGAGCACCGACCACTAGATTACTTTTTGAGGATTCGTTAAATTCATTATATATTTTATAATTTTGTGATGTATTGTGTGTGTGTGTGTGTGTGTGTGTGTGTGTGTGTGTGTGTGTGTGTGTGTGTGTGTGTTTACATGTTTAAGTTCGCAATTTCGGTTCGATTTGATTTAAACTTGGCTCAAAAATCGACTACGGTAATAGCTTGGACAAGCGCGTTACCATTAAAATTCGTTCAACAGTTTCAAAATGGCGACCATTTTAATTCTTGAAAAAATAATAACTTTTTCGTCTTGAATGTTTTTGAAAATTCAATTCCACCACCAAAATCAGCGTTAAAAACTGCACAAATTAGAATTTTTTTTAAAATCTGTTAAATTAAGGAATTTAATTTGACGGCGGTCAGGGTTCATTTTCGTATTTTGAAAATAATTTGATATTTTAAAGTGCTGATACATGCATATTATGTTGGTGAAATAAGAATTTTAAAAAATGTTTAGGTAAAGAAAAATACTTTTGGAAATTCGCTTCTATCACGTCGGCGAGACAGTTGCGTGGCGCGATTATTTAAACGTTTTTCGTGCTATTATCGGTTCTAAGACGATCTAATGTAGTTTTCATTGCAAAAATATTGACATAACCTCTATTCATAGACCATTATTATTACTCTAATTTTAAAAATATAAATCATGGGAAACTGTTTATTCACGATTCTTGGAAGCGTTGTCAGGTTTACCAGGTTACTTAAGAGAGAATGTTCCATATTGGCCTGTAACACGGTATTTAGACATAATCGTTTGCAAATAGAGAAACAGAATGTTTACTTGTGATAAGAAATTGTTATCAGCTGTACAGAGGCGTGTCAAGTATCAAGTTCGTGGAATATGATGATCTGTTTGTCCGTAATAGAAGTTGTGACGGTACAGAGTGATTCAAGTTGGTGTTCTGGCAGATTATTCAAACAAATTGGTCTCCGCCTCCAAATCCACCTTGCCGTACAGTTTAGTCATTGAATATAAACAGCCACCATTATATTAGCGTACAGCGTGCTGGATATTAACGGCTAAAGTCCAAGTAATTGGACTATCTGCCGCTACGAACGCTGCTTGCTGTAAGGAGAGAGTGAAGACGTTTGAGTGGTAATTATAAATGATACTGAATCTGCAGATTGGGGAAATATTCTCATTTTTCTGATACGTTTTGAAAGTCAGTTCAATTATCAATGTTTTGTGTTCCTAAAAAGTGTCTAGGTTAAATAAAACAGTGTTTAAAATAAAAATAAATTTTTAATTATTTTTTTAAATTTATAAACCTTTATAAGTGAAATATGACCTATTTTTTTGCATTTTTATTTCAGTTTTGCAATTTCTAAAATAACATTTTATGTCCTAGAGTTTTTACGGGTTTCAAGGGGAAATTTTGGGAGACCCTAACTGTATTGCTGAAACAAGGGAATTTTTTATCTCGACCTTTTTCAAATTCTGATTTTCCAATTGTAACATTAAAATCTTTACACATAAAAGCGCTTAAAATTTTCAAATTTCATCGAACGCCGTCAAAATTAAACGTTTTGATTCCGACGGATATTGAAAAATTAAAAGCGCTAAACTAGGCAATTTTCAACGCCGTTAACGACGGTAAAACCAGATTTTCAAAACGAATTTAAGACGAAAAAGTTACGAATTTTTATAATATGATTTAAAATTATCTCCATTTTGAAACTGTTAAACGAATTTTGCTGATTAACAAGTTTGTCGAAGCTATTACCAATATCGATATTTGTTGCCGCCTCGGTGGCCTAGTTGATAGCTTTCACCCCGAGGACCCGGGTTCGATTCCCGGCCAGGGCTTGGCATTTTCATACGCTATAAATCATCCCATCGTCTGCATTAGCCCAAGTGTGCACAATAATCGGACGTTAAAAAAAAAAATCGATATTTGTCCTACATTTTAATCAAATCGGACTGAAATTTCGAACAGGATCGTACTACTACACACGCACGCACGCGCTCTCTATCACACACACACACACGAACTCTCTCTCTCTCTCACACACACACACACACACACACACTTACACATACACTCTCACACACACTCTCTCTCTCACACGCGCGCGTGCGCGCACACACACACGCGCGTGCCCACACACACACACACACACACACACTCTCTCTCTCACACACACATGCGCGCGCGCACGATCTCAAATAGTAATGTAGAGATCAAGATCGGCACTCATTTCAACGCCCCGGGTCTGGATTCTTACCTTGATGGCCGCTCGAATAGTTCCAATGGAAATCCAGTAATAATACCATAATAGTACCAGTAATATTACCATATATTATAATATATATAATATAATATAATATATTATATAATATATATTATATAATATAATATATAATATATATATATATATATATATATATATATATATATATATATATATATATATATAATATAATAATAGTACCAGTACCAGTAATAGCAAAGTACAGTCATATAGAATATTGTTGATCCAAAAATACCAACCCTAACAAAGTTCAGTACTGTATTGACTGTTCAACAATGACACGCTGTGTGTGAAAGATAAACTGAAGAAATGCAGGATAAAGTATGAAGGGGATTTAAAACTCAACCGGCAATGCCAAACAAATCCCCGTAACTCAATTTCGGTTTGCAGCCTTTACAAACAGCAGTGTAATATTTCGAATCAATTTATTTGTGTCTGATACTGCAGGTATATTGTCAGTAATTCTTTCCTTTACGCATAAAGTAAATTTTATAGCAATAGGGAAATTAGTTTTTGTAGGTAAACACATTATCTACAACATTATAACAGTGTACTGCCTCAGTACTACTGGATTTAGTAATATGATATTTACGTATTAATAATGATCAGGTTACGGTAGCTTGTTATAATTTACAGAGGATTTGCCCGTAGCTTGTTATAATTTACAGAGGATTTGCTCGTAGCTTGTTATAATTTACAGAGGATTTGCCCGTAGTTTGTTATAATTTACAGAGGATTTGCCCGTAGTTTGTTATAATTTACAGAGGATTTGCCCGTAGTTTGTTATAATTTACAGAGGATTTGCCCGTAGCTTGTTATAATTTACAGAGGATTTGCCCGTAGCTTGTTATAATTTACAGAGGACTTGCCCGTAGTTTGTTATAATTTACAGAGGATTTGCCCGTAGCTTGTTATAATTTACAGAGGATTTGCCCGTAGCTTGTTATAATTTACAGAGGATTTGCCCGTAGTTTGTTATAATTTACAGAGGATTTGCCCGTAGTTTGTTATAATTTACAGAGGATTTGCCCGTAGTTTGTTATAATTTACAGAGGATTTGCCCGTAGCTTGTTATAATTTACAGAGGATTTGCCCGTAGCTTGTTATAATTTACAGAGGATTTGCCCGTAGTTTGTTATAATTTACAGAGGATTTGCCCGTAGTTTGTAATAATTTACAGAGGATTTGCCCGTAGTTTGTTATAATTTACAGAGGATTTACCCATAGCTTATTTATAATTTACAGAGGATTTGCCCGTAGTTTGTTATAATGTACAGAGGATTTGTCCGTAGTTGTTATAATTTACAGAGGATTTACCCGTAGTTTGTTATAATTTACAGAGGACTTGCCCGTAGTTTATTATAATTTACAGAGGGTTTGCCCGTAGTTTGTTATAATTTACAGAGGATTTGCCCGTAGTTTGTTATAATGTACAGAGGATTTGTCCGTAGTTGTTATAATTTACAGAGGATTTGCCCGTAGTTTGTTATAATTTACAGAGGACTTGCCCGTAGTTTGTTATAATTTACAGAGGATTTGCCCGTAGCTTGTTATAATTTACAGAGGCTTTGCCCGTAGTTTGTTATAAATTACAGAGGATTCTAAAGTAGTTTGTTATAAATTACAGAGGATTTACCCATTGCTGTCTTCTTCCTCCAGGAGTAAATATAAATTGCGCAAACAGGGTGAGTGAGGAGATCGGGAAAAGGATCGTGGATGGGAAGAGCGCGTATTACGGTCTTGCCAGATCGACACTTGCCTCTAGAGCTGTCAAGATAAAGATTTATAAATCGCTTTTAAGACCTGTCGTTTGCTATGGCGCAGAAACCTGGACGCTGGAAGTTACTGATCGGCACGTGCTGTTTCAAAAGAAATGAAGATTCTAAAGGCGTATTTTTGGGCCGGTTTGCGTCCAGGGTGTATGGCGAATTGGAAATGATCAGGAACTGGAAAATTTAATAAACAATGAGAAAGTTTCGATCCCAGCGGAAATACATACATTTTTAATTATAATTAATTTAATATGAGACTTGCAACGCCCAAAATATACTGTTTTATATATATATATATATATATATATATATATATATATATATATATATATACACTGAGTACACACACACACAAACACAGACACACACACACATACACATACGCGCGCGCGCGTAAACACACACAGACACGTACACATACACACAGACACACACACACACACACACACACACACACACACACACACACACACACACACACACACACACACACACACACACACACACACACACACACACACACACACACACGTACATACACGTACATATATATATATATATATATATATATATATATATATATATATATATATATATATTATTATGTTCGGTATAATAATCTGCCTTCCCTAGCTTCGTTAATTCTACTTTCGTTGACGCGTTTCGGAGAACCTCCATCTTCAAAAACTATATCTATACTATGGAGGTTCTCCGAAACGCGTCAACGAAAGTAGAATTGACGAAGCTAGGGAAGGCAGATCATTATACTGAACATAGTGACAATAATCCTAGCAGAAAAGAAGAAAAATATAAAAAGAATATATATACATGTTCCTCTTATCAAGCGTCGCGCAAAATCCAACATCTAAACCAGTCCTGTTAAAACTGTAATACTGTAACACAATAACAGTGATGTAGGCATGTCACCTGATTTAAAAGAAGTTAAATATGTAAATACTTTAGTATTAACAATCACAACAAAATTAATATTGATTTTATTTGTCATTATTTACATTCACGGTAAACAGTGACAATAACACAACCTTAACTGAAATAATATTGCGGAACAGCTGTGACACGAAATCAGCTGTTTAGTAAACATTACCTCCGCCTCTTGCGTCACCATATTGTAACAATTTTACCTTTGGTGTAAACTTATTTTTACAACGGATTTCCATTGGAAAATGAGCTATTCGAGCGGCCATCAAGGTAAGACCTAGGACCTTGAAATGAACGATGATCCTGACCTATAGAGCACTATTTATACTAGGCTGTTTTCGTGGCTAGATAAGTGTGTGTGTGTGTGTGTGTGTGTGTGTGTGTGTGTGTGTGTGTGTGTGTGTGTGTGTGTGTGTGTGAGAGAGAGTGTGTGTGTGAGTGTGTGTGTGAGAGAGAGAGAAAGAGAGAGAGAGAGCGAGATAGATAGATAGATAGATAGATAGAGAGAGAGAGAGAGAAACGCGCGCGCGAGCGTTTCTTTTTTTTGCGATGCCAAAAAAAATCTTTTATAGACTACCTGGGGTAGGGTACGCACTACACCAGAGTGTGGGACTCAAATTAAGTTCAAACTTAAGTTAATATATATTGTTACCCACTAAAACAACCACCAAAAGCATTCCTCTTCTGTAAACCCCCTCCCACGGAACTGCCACCAGGCATTACTTCGTAGGAAGGTGGACTGGCTGACCGCCTACTCTTCTACAGCGTTGGCTCTCCTTTCTCGATCATCAGCCGTTAACCTCTTCATGACCACTACGAATCCCGCAATGGTCCTCCAGTTAGCCTCTGAAGCCATCATTGTCGCAACTAGACTTTCCGGTGTAATGCTGACTCGCAGATATGTTTGCAGCTTCATCCTTTCCTCGTCGAATCTCCGACACCGGAAAAACACACGCTCCGCATCTTCCTCCACTGCTGAAAGACAGAGGGGGCAAGCCGAGTCTGTTTCCAGCGTGAAACGGAACAAGTAAGCTCGGAAGCAACCGTGCCCAGTGAGAATATGTGTGAGATAGAAATCCACCTCCCCATGATCCCTTTTGCACCAATCCAGGATGTTACCTATGAGTTGGTATGTCCATCTTCCATTTGTTGATTCGTCCCACTGTCGCTGCCATGTCTCCAGGGTCCGATTTCGCCCCTCTGTAATTACCATTGCATGACTATACCGCGGCTCAGCACTTCGCTTGCGCCAGTAGAACCTCGCTCTTTCATCAGCCATCAGCTCCATTGGGGGTTTGCCCGCCATTACGCATGCAGCGTCGTAGGAAACTGTGTGTGTGTGTGTGTGTGTGTGTGTGTGTGTGTGTGTGTGTGTGTGTGTGTGTGTGTGTGTGTGTGTGTGTGTGTGTGTGTGTGTGTTCCATCATAACTTCTTAACTGCTAGTCCGATTTTGATCAACCTTAGCTCTTTGGATTCCTCACTTCACCAGAAGTGTCATAGGCTACATACCTTTCATCCAAATCATCCCTTGTGGGGTGAAATTGGGGTGAAATAGATAGGATGAACTTGTAAGTAATTTCAGATAGGATAAATAAATGGTCAGGACGAAATTATAAATTCTTATATAACTCGTGTACTCATGCATTCTTAAATAACTGATGTACAGGTTACAAGGTAATTACTAT
>CM040186.1:25274900-25282400 GCA_022606455.1 Callitettix versicolor
TAGATATTTAATAAATTTGAATAGTTAAAATTCTATTTACAATCAATTGACAAATTACCGTAATTTACACACCGTTATTCATCGTGTAAAGTCATAAATTTCAGTTGCCTAACCTGACTCACGCCCAGATACAAACTACGTTTTTACAAACACATAAATCTAACGCCGCAAAACCAAAGTATTCCCATTCCTTATCTGCAAACTTTGCTTCTTCACTCCCAGGTGTAATTTCCGCTTCCCCCCGCCGCCGTCGCGGTGAGTTTTGTAACCAGAAAGAAAATCCATCAAACACAACTTTACAGACTTTAATCATATTATAAGCATTCGATCGGGAACATTTAGACCGAAGTTTTAAACAAAATGGCGGCGTGGTTGTTTGTTCAGTTTGACTTCGAGCTTTTCGCTCAGGAAAAACTAAATGTTATTCTAAAATTCATTGCGGTTGTGTTAGAATGTGTTTTTTCTATTATTTTGATTACGCCATTACTTCATTAACTTTTTTTAAAATTATAACAATATTAATTTGAACAAAATCATTTCTAGTCAATTTATGTATGTACTTTTTGCGATACATAATTATTATCATAGGTACAACAGCTTATAATGTTATATTTATTTTTGCACGGTAATTAATTGTCCGCAGTTATTTTACTGATTTCATAACAAACCTGAATTTTTATTTTTAAATTTTGTATTAATAAGTATTTTTCGTAAGATATTTATTAGCGCAATAGCATTGAGCAGTGAGCAGTTAGCGCACGGCAGCACGTTGTCTTATTGGTAAACTGTTCCCTAAACTGTGATAAATCACTGCTACTGTTCACTCAGAGCATTCACTGTTAACAGGGAAACGCTCTTAAGCTCACCACTAGACAGCACTGAGCAGTGAGCAGTTAGCGCACGGCAGCACGTTGTCTTATTGGTAAACTGTTCTCTAAACTGTGATAAATCACTGCTACTCTTCACTCAGAGCATTCACTGCTAACAGGGAAACACTGTTGATCCCCCCACTAGGCAGCACTGAGCAGTGAGCAGTTAGCGCACGGTAGCACGTTGTCTTATTGGTAAACTGGTCTCTAAATTGTGATTAAATCACTGCTACTGTTTACTCAGAGCATTCACTGTTAACAGGAAAACACTCTTAAACCCGCCACTAGACAGCAATTAGCAGTGAACAGTTAGCGCACGGCAGCACATTGTCTTTTTGGTAAAATGTTCTCTAAACTGTGATAAATTACTGCTACTGTTCACTGCTCATAGTATTCACTGCTAACAGGGAAACACTGTTAAGCCCGCCACTAGACAGCACTGAGAAGTGAGCAGTTAGCGCACGGCAGCATGTTGTCTTATTGGTAAACTGTTCTCTAAACTGTGATAAATCACTGCTACTGTTCACTCAGAGCATTCACTGTTAACAGGGAAACGCTCTTAAGCTCACCACTAGACAGCACTGAACAGTGAGCAGTTAGCGCACGGAAGCACGTTGTCTTATTAGTAAACTGTTCCCTAAACTGTGATAAATCACTGCTACTGTTTACTGCTCAGAGCATTAACTGCTAACAGGGAAACACTGTTAAGCCCGCCACTAGACAGCACTGAGCAGTGAGCAGTTAGCGTACGGCAGCACGTTGTCTTATTGGTAAACTGTTATTTAAACTGTGATTAAATCACTGCTACTATTCACCCAGAGCATTCACTGCTAACTGGGAAACACTGTTAATCTCACCACTGTTCTGCTAGTTCTCCCGTCTAGTAGTGGTGGGGCAGAAAACACCAAACTGTTAATAAAAACTGCTTTTCTATAAGCGACAAACAAACTGTTTTTTCAAACGGAAACAAACAGTTGGATTTGGACTGGTTTATGATTTGTTAAACAAGGAACGGCTTTCCGCACTACCACACCTACGTTCTATTCGAACGTTGCCGCAAGCGCTAAAACTGTTTTCCTGCTAACTGCTTTTCTTCTACCTGCTTTTATGCTTTTTCCCTTTATTTCAAGGTTATTGTTTCTTGTAGTGAAGTAAGAACTGTTTGGTCAATGTCAACGTTTATCTCTATTTTGTTGCGAGTTGTAGTAACAACCTCTCACATTTTGTAGATACAGAGCCTAATTTTATTTAAACATATTTTTTATATTTACTATCAATCATCAATATTTTTTAATCAACTAAAAATATTCTAAATCGTTTGCATTTTGGTAAATATGCAAAGGACTATTTAATTTTTAAGTAAAAAAAAGAATGCTTCTATTAGAAATTCATCGCATTTTGTAAATAAAATGGCTTACATAATTATTACGTTTTGATAATGTAATTTAGCACTTGTTACTACAACTTGTAAGGATTATTTTTATCCTTTCTAAATGCTTTATACCCATATGTCCGTAAAAACAGTTAAGGACATGGTGGCAGTGGAAATGAAAAAGTAGTCTTAGAAAACTGAACGTATGTGCTTTATGTTTTAGCTGCTAATTCAACTTTGAGTTTCAGTTTTCTGAACCTGTTTTATTCCAACTGTTTTAAAAAAGCAGCTATTTTTCCTCAACAAACAGTTTGTTGACGTTTTGTAAAAATAGCAGAAACGCTCATTTCTACCGTTTAGTACAGCCATGGTTTCAGCTCACAGTTTCAGCTCACTTCGAAGAGTGGGAAGCACCGGGGGAAGCTGACTGGGCTGCGTTTAATTAATGAAATGAGTGTACATTAGTGATGGGCACTTTTGCTATTTTTACAAAATATCAACGAATAGTTTGTTGGAATAAAATTAACTGTTTGGAAAAACAGTTTGAAAAAACAGGTTTAGAAAAATGAAACTCGAAGTTGTATTAGCAGCTAAAACATAAGCACAAACAATCAGTTTTCTAAGACTACTTTTTCATTCCCATTACCACCATGTCTTTAACTGTTTTTGGGTGTAAAACATTTAGAAAAAAATAATCCTTATAAGTGTAGTAATAACTAAATTACATTCTCAAAACGTAATATATATGTATGCCATTTCATACTTACAAAATGCAATGAATTTCTAATAGAAGCATTCTTTTCTTTTACTTAAAAATTAAATAGCCTTTGCATATTTACTGAAATGCAAACAATTTAGAATATTTTTAGTTGATTAAAAAATATTGATGATTGATAATAAATATAAAAAATATGTTTAAATAAAATTAGGTTATGTATTTACACAATGCGAGATGTTACTGTCATATTTTTATTTGGGAGAAAGTAGGTTTTCATTTTTCAACACTGAAAAAAGTAACCTTAATAAGTAAAATATAGTAATAAGAACATAGGCCAGATATGTTTAAATAAAATTGGCTCTATATAGTTACAAAATTATAGGTTATTAACATTAGGTTTTTATAGGTTAATGATAGGTTATTAACATTAGCATTAGCAAAAAAATAAATTTTCCATTTTACAACACAGAAAAAATATAAAGTTTATTGTAATAACATATTTAACAATACAAATGTTTTTAAAGAAAATTAGGCTCTGGATAAAAATAAAATGTAAGACGTTTGTAATATTTCCCATCACAAAAAACAGGTTTTTCACTTTTAAACACTGGAAAAATAACACTAAAAAGTCCACACATCCAATAAATAATTAAAAACTATGCACTTAATTCTAAAAACATAAAAAAAGTAAAAGAAAACTTTCAAAATTGTCCACTAAATATTTTTAAATTTCTAAACACAAAGTAAACTTCGGAGAAAAACTAATATATAACACAATTATAGCTGTTTTTACAGTTTAAAAAATGTTTGAACAACAAATTTTACATTTAAAACTTTCAAACAACTCGCAACAAAATAGAGATAAACTTTGACATCGCCCAAACAGTTCTTACTTCACTACGTTGCAACAAGAAATAGAGGGGAAAAGTATAGCAAGTTAAAGAAAAGGTGTTTGTACTGTTTGAAGGAAAACAGTTTAACAGGAAAATAGCAGGAAAAAAGTTTTAGCGCTTGCGACAACGTTCGAATAGAACGTAGGTGGTGGGGAAGTCCAAATTGTTGTTCCTTGTTTAACAAATCACGATCCAGTCCAATTCAAACTGCTTGTTTCCGTTTGGTAAAGCAGTTTGTTTTTCATAATTAGAAAAACAGTTTGTTTTAACAGTTTGGAGTTTTCTTACCCATTTCTAGTGTACATAGACAATACATAAAACAAACCA
Organism: Callitettix versicolor; assembly: GCA_022606455.1. NCBI lineage: Eukaryota > Metazoa > Arthropoda > Insecta > Hemiptera > Cercopidae > Callitettix > Callitettix versicolor. Next base: position 25,279,080 of record CM040186.1, read on the forward strand.
AGACCGTATGGAAACTATTATTTTCAGACAGATTTTCGGCAAATCCAGTAAGGTTGATACTAGTGTTAACTTACTTTCATTTCTTTTATTATTGTTCATTATTGTAATAAATCCATATTAAGTAATTGTATAAACTTTCTTGAATCTTGCGTAATAATTTTACCCTATCTCAGTTACTGTTCCCCCCATCCAGCCACCCATCCCTCATACGGCATGACCTGCCCCCTCAGATCTGCGTACGTCCTTAATATAGGCCTAAGCTAACATATATTGTTGTAATTTTTTTTTTTAATTTTGTATTCCAGGTTGCATAACGGCAATACTTACTAAACTACGTCGTATATTTTCGACATGTGCTTGACTTTGTAAAATATTCAGCCTAGGACTGTCCTCTAGTTAAGCCCACACTCGGTAGGAAGTATTGTATGTCTTTGCACCATGTGCTACGCCCCCGAAACACCTGTCGCCCCACGTAGGAGGCACGAAGGACATTGCACGCTCTCGTTTTTTTTAAATGTCAACCATTTATTTACAGAATTATATTAAAGAACTGTACGCTACACTTTTTGAAAACATTAACTGCCCAAGTTGTTCGTCTTCGGCTTTTACGATGGCAGCTGCAATTCCCAACCGCATCTTGGTAATCGAAACAGTAACACATTGCACAAATTTTCACACAATTTAAATTATTTGGAACTCGCCAAGCTTTTATACCCGTTCCAAAATATCAGTTCGATAAAACAGTAAGATAAAGGGGCACGCAACTGTCTCGCACATCGACGATTTCCAAAAATATGATTTTTGAAGTTTTACTTCTTTAGGCGCGTTACAGTACTTTTTTTACGAGTAAAAAGGACTGGTTTCGCGTCACGCTCGAGCTGTATACGGTTAGCACGTTCACAGTGGAGTGCTAAAACACACACATGCGCGCGCTCGCGTAGGCAAATTGGAAAACATTTAAAAATATTTTTAAAGAATATATATATATATATATGAAGGGAGATTACTAAATGTTAAATAAAAGAAATTAACGAAAAAGGGAGTAAATGGAACAGTGAAAATTAGACGTGCTCATCACGTCAACAAAACATTTACGTGATATTCAATCGCCTATTTTGTAAACTATTTGTAGACGAAAGACTAAATATTGAACGTTTTGTTCAAATATTTTATTAACTTCGTTCTGTTACCATGGCAACCAGCGTAGTGACGTAACTAACCTATATTCAGAACATCAAAGCCTGTTACATATGTTTTTAGACTGACTTCATGTAACATATTTTATATGTTTAAAGTATGTTTTGTCCATTCATTGCTTAATTCAATTGGTTGCCATGGCAACCAGCGCCGTGACACGACTAGTCTACGTTGAGAACATCACAACGTGTAACGTACACTTGTAAACCAACTGCAGAGCAACATACTTAATACAATTAACGTATGTTATACTCATTTATTGCCTAACATAATCAGTTGGTTACCATGGCATCCAGACGCCAGTAACCTTCATTCAGAACTTCAAATCAAATGTAACATACAGTTATTCTTATAACTGTATATATGTTATGGCAACAGCCATAATAGATTTAACGTATGTTTTGTCCATTTATTGCCTAATACAGTCAGTTGGTTACCATGGCAACCAGACGAAAATAACCTACAATCAGAACTTCACATTATGTAGCATACGGTTATAAACCGACTGCAGAGCAACAGCATATTAGATTTAACATATGTTTTGTCCATTTATTGCCTAATACAATCAGTTAGTTACCATGGCAACCAGACGAAAGTAACCTACATTTAGAACTTCACATCGTGTAACATACAGTTATAAACCGACTGTAGAGCAACAGCCATAGTAGATTTAACGTATGTTTTGTGGATGTATTGCCTAACACAATCAGTAGGTTACCATGGTAACCAGACTCTAGTAGCCTACATTCAGAACGTCACTGCTTGTAACATACAAGTTATAAACCGACTGCAGAGGAAAAGCCATAATAGATTTAACGTATGTTTTGTCCATATATTGCCTAACACAATCAGTAGGTTACCATGGCAACCAGACTCTAATAGAATATATTCAGGACGTCACTGCGTGTAACATACGAGTTATAAACCGACTGCAGAGGAACAGCGATAATAGATTTAACGTATGTTTTGTGCATGTATTGCCTAACACAATCAGTAGGTTACCAAGGCAACCAGACTCTAGTAGCCTACATTCAGGACGTCACTGCGTGTAACATACAAGTTATAAACCGATTACAGAGCAACAGCCATAGTATATTTAACGTATGTTTTGTGCATGTATTGCCTAACACAATCAGTAGGTTACCATGGTAACCAGACTCTAGTAGCCTACATTCAGGACGTCACTGCGTGTAACATACGAGTTATAAACCGACTGCAGAGGAACAGCGATAATAGATTTAACGTATGTTTTGTGCATATATTGCCTAACACAATCAGTAGGTTACCAAGGCAACCAGACTCTAGTAGCCTACATTCAGGACGTCACTGCGTGTAACATACGAGTTATAAACCGACTGCAGAGCAACAGCCATAATAGATTTAACGTATGTTTTGTGCATATATTGCCTAACACAATCAGTAGGTTACCAAGGCAACCAGACTCTAGTAGCCTACATTCAGGACGTCACTGCGTGTAACATACAAGTTATAAACCGACTGCAGAGCAACAGCCATAATAGATTTAACGTATGTTTTGTGCATATATTGCCTAACACAATCAGTAGGTTACCAAGGCAACCAGACTCTAGTAGCCTACATTCAGGACGTCACTGCGTGTAACATACGAGTTATAAACCGACTGCAGAGGAACAGCGATAATAGATTTAACGTATGTTTTGTGCATGTATTGCCTAACACAATCAGTAGGTTACCATGGTAACCAGACTCTAGTAGCCAACATTCAAGACGTCACTGCGTGTAACATACAAGTTATAAACCGATTGCAGAGCAACAGCCATAATAGATTTAACGTATGTTTTGTGCATAGTTGAATTTTTGTCTATTACCTGTCTAAGACAATTAATAGACAGGTAATTTTTGTAATTTTTGTCTATTAATTGTCTAAGACAATTAGAAAATGAAGACGGGAGGTCGACGTAAGTTTGATAGAAACTAACGATAGTGACTAGACTCGAACATGCGAACAGGTCCGAGTAGTAGCGAACTACCCGTTGCGGGGCTGCTCTGTTCGGAATATCACTGCGTTTTAGTGGTGGAGCAGAAAACATCAAACTGTTAAAAAAACTGCTTTTCTATAAACGACAAACAAACTGTTTTTTTCAA
>CM040186.1:25287400-25307400 GCA_022606455.1 Callitettix versicolor
GAAAACTGAACGTATGTGCTTATGTTTTAGCTGCTAATACAACTTCGAGTTTCAGTTTTCTAAACCTGTTTTTTCAAACTGTTTTTCCAAACAGTTATTTTTTTCCAACAGTTCGTTGATATTTTGTAAAAATAGCAGAAATGCCCATCCCTAGTACTACTGTCTGGCTGCGTTGGCACTGGGATATCTCTAGAAGATAAAGTAAGGGTCCGAAAACACAACCTTGCGGAACGCCTGCTTTTATATCTTCTGACTCAGAATAAGCTTCTTGTTTTACATGGCTAAAAAACGGATCTGACTGATAAGTTTTTAATAACTAACTATAACTTTAAGAAAGGAAATGTTTGAGTTTTCCAGTCAATCAAAAGTGCCACACTTTATTGAATGCCGAGTAACACAAGGGAGCGTCCAATTTGTATCACTTTTAAGCAATCGCTCTGCGCCATCAGGGATCGATAGTGGAATGTAGCGTGCTAAAAACCTATAAATAAAGTAAACAAAAATTATTCGGCGATTTGAAAACAAAGTTCTGCGAACCAAGGTGTATTCGTAATAATGATCTCCAGCGGAACTTAAAAGTGACCACTGTCTCTTTTTCAGGCTGTTCGATACAAACGACTTAAGAGGATTAAACCTTTTGAACTCGCACTGCGCAGACTGGGAGCGCCGATGTGGACTATATGTAGTAGAGGTGGGCGTTTCTGCTATTTTTACAAAACGTCAACAAACTGTTTGTTGGGGAAAAAAGCTGCTTTTTAAAACAGTTTAGAAAACTGAAACTCAAATTTGTATTAGCAGCTAAAACATAAAGTACATAAGTTCAGTTTTCTAAGACTACTTTTTCATTCCCACTGCCACCATGTCCTTAACTGTTTTTGGGTATAAAGCATTTAGAAAGGATAAAAATAATCCTTACAAGTGTAGTAATAATTAAATTACATTATCAAAACGTAATAATTATGTATGCCATTTTATGTACAAAATGCGATGAATTTCTAATAGAAGCATTTTTTTTACTTAAAAATTAAATAGCCCTTTGCATATTTACCAAAATGCAAACGATTTAGAATATTTTTAGTTGATTAAAAAATATTGATGATTGATAATGAATATAAAAAATATGTTTAAATAAAATTAGGATCTGTATGTACAAAATGTGAGAGGTTGTTACTACAATTTGCAACAAAATAGAGATAAACGTTGACATTAACCAAACAGTTGCTTCACTACAAGCAACAAGCAACTTTGGAATAAAGGGAAAAAGCATAAAAGCAGATAGAAGAAAAGCAGTTAGCAGGTAAAAAGGAGGAAAACAGTTTTAGCGCTTGCGGCAATGTTAAGTGTGGTAGTGCGGAAAGCCGTTCCTTGTTTAACAAATCATAAACCAGTCCAAATCCAACTGCTTGTTTCCGTTTGAAAAAGCAGTTTGTTTGTCGTTTATAGAAAAGCAGTTTTTTTTAACAGTTTGGTGTTTTCTGCCCCACCACTAATATGTAGTAGAATGCACTTGATCGATAGTAGAATGTAAATTTCGGAAACTAAACTGATGTGATGGTATTACATTGTTTAGTTGGACCAATGGAGTCAGTCTATTCAGAATCAATTATTCAAATAGTTTAGACATGATCGCTGACAGTGATACAGGTATGTAAGAATTTGCTTCTTGAGGCTCCACAAGGAAACGCTTCAGCTACTTTCCACGAATTATGGAATTTAATAAATTAGTTAATTTAACCATAGCTCTTCGGGTGATTTTTTTAGTGGCTGTTCAATAATCAGATCATAGCCGGGCGTTTTACCTTTCGCACGTCCTTAACAGTGATCAGCGGAACGTTCTTGTCACTTTGCACGAAATCTTCACGAATCGTTTTGACTTCCGTTTGATTGAAAACGATATCTTTTTAATTTTTCCATTTCCTCCGTTTAAAAAGGCGGATCGTCAGTGAACTGGAAACAATCAGGAAAAAAAGATTTTTGCGAATCATCTTGCAAATATATTTCAAACAAATTTTAACAGAAAATGCTTTAAAAATGTTATACGGTTAGTTAGCTTGGTAAACTATTTGCAGTTCCAATAATCACAATAACAGTAAATCAAAACTAAAAGTAACAGTTAGCAGTAAAAATTAGAACTGTTAACGTGAAATCACAATATTCACAACCAGTACTATATCCACAAAGAATATTTAGCGTAAATCAGCGACTTAACATGTACCTTTTCAAATCAAACGTGCATTCTCCTGGTGGACAGTTTTGCAACTAGCGTTGTTGAATTCTTTGTTGTTTTACTTTTTGAAGTTGGTAACGCTTACAGACACGGGTGATAACAGCTGATATTAATTTTATTAACAAATCAACAAAGGTGCGCGGATATTATTTAAAATGAACGCGGTACCAGTTGAACACACGCTAGAGTATTAATCGGTGAAAGATATTTAAGTATTCTAAACATTCGCAACCACTCTATAACCTTACTTACCTGGGTAATAATTATTGCGGAATTATTTCGAAGCCGATTTATTTCCCAAAACAAAACAAAAGATAACTTCGAAATAGCTTAATTGGTAGTGGAAACTTTTAAAAATTTCAAAATTTACCCACTGAACATTAAATATTAAAAAAAACATCAAAGAAAATGTATGAATTACGTCGTACGTCACATTCATGTCAGTTGAAATGTTGAGGTTATGTTCAACCGAACCAACAATACGTATTCGAACGATCTATTAATACCACAGATCGATCGATAACAGTAATTCAATCATCCCTACTATAGATGGCACTGTTAGCTTCTCCCGGCCTGCCTATAATTGCAATTAATGTGATAATTAAGCAATTACTACTTCGAATGAAATTGCAAAAAAGTACACGTACGGAACTCGGGAAATTATTGACAGAAGCTGAATATATAACTAGTTTGAAGATATGTTTAAAAATATATTGTTTTGTTTAAATAAATAAATAAACTTAGCAAAGGTATTATTTACTGTAGTTAGAGTAAAAGATCAGCTGTTTTATATTAATTCGTAACGATCAGCTGATTTCATTGAACAGCTGATAGGCTACATTAACTTTTAGGTTATGTTGTTAATTTCTTTTAAATGTTATTATAAGGCGAAAAGCACATTGAGGCTATTATCGCCTCCCTAAATGTAAGCGTGAGTGTAAAGTGTTATAAAGTCGTAAGTGTAGTGTTGTAAGTGTAAGTATGTGTTAGACTCAAGTACCACGAGGGACGTCTAAATCCTCTCATTAGGTGCAGATAGTCTACACCCTCTGCGGGGTATTTTATGTTGTTAAAAACAAGCAATAACAACTATTATTACAAACGTTTACATTAATTATAAATGAATTATAAACCGTTACAAGCACGTGTTCTTCGATTAAGGAAAAATACCGAAAACAAAGCAACACGTTTTCGTATAATAAGCGTGTGCTGTTATCGAAAAAGAAGAAGAAAAAGAAATAGAGACGAAATTCATTTGCTCGTTCGTTTTACGTTCTTTCGTTCACGACACTTTTTCTATTCACTCCTCTCGCCAAAGCTAACATTACAAGCTTCGCTTCGAAGAAAATCTGATCCAGTACCAAACGTGTAAGTAGGCAAATTTTCACAACAATCCACGTTGTTTAGATTTCTGTTCCGGGCAAAAAAAAACATATTTTTGATTTTATAGTTATAAACATAATTGTTGGACATATTTGTGCACTTTCACAAGTCTATTTCAAAAATAACTTGTTACTAAATTAACAATTAAATTAAAAATTAACAACATAACCTGAAAATTAATATAGCCTATCAGCTGATCGTTACGAATTAATGTAAAACAGCTGATCTTTTTCTATAACTACAGTAAATAATACCTAATCTAGGTTTCTTTATTTATTTTAATTAATTGTTACTAAAAGAAATATTAAGATCTAATAATTTTTGAATCGACTTATTTCTTAGGCTCAGAGCGACGCTGAACTGACATACGAGGTGTGTTCAGAAAGTAACGAGAATTTTAATTTTTTGAACAAAATATTTATTTATTCTTCGACATTGATGTTGTCGCCTTCAAAATAGTCCCCATTGGAGATTATGTACTTGTGCCAGCGCTTCTTCCAATCCTCGAAACACTTCTCAAACTCGATCTTTGAGATAGCCTTTAGTTCTTTCAGCGATGCGCTTTTAATGCCATCTACGGCTGTAAAACGACGGCCCTTTAAGGTTATCTTTATTTTTGGAAATAGGGAAAAGTCACACGGAGCCATGTCTGGCGAATATGGAGGCTGGGGCATCGTTACAGTACTGTTTTTGACTAAAAATTCACGAACAAGCGATGAAGTGTGAGCTGGTACATTATCGTGGTGCAAAAACCATGAATTGTTTTTCCACAGATCCGGACGTTTTTTTCGGATTGCTTCACGCACACAGCGTGGAACTGGTAGGTAGTACTTGTTACTGACCGTTTCACCTGGTGGCAGGAATTTATGATGCACTATTCTATTAATATCGAAAAACACAGTGAGCATAACCTTCACGTTCGACCGCACTTTTCGAGCCTTTTTCGGTCTTGGTGAGCAAGAATACTCCACTGGGATGATTGAGCCTTAGTTTCGACGTCATATCCGTAAACCATGTTTCGTCACCTGTTATAATACGTTTCAGTACTTCTGCATCGTCGTTGACATCATTTAGTGACTCCTGAGCAACTTCCATTCGCCGCTGTTTTTGTTCAAAATTCAACAATTTTGAAACGAATTTTGCTGCCACGCGTTTCATACACACAACATTGGAAACAACGTCATGACATGATCCAATCGATATGCCAACATCATCAGCGACCTCTCTAATAGTGTTTCGGCGGTTGTTCATAACCATTTCTTTCACTTTTTCCACGTTTTCATCGGTTGTTGATGTGCTGGGGCGTCCAGGGCGTTCGTCATCTTCAACCATTCGTAAATTCTTGCTTTACTCATAGCAGACTCACCTTAGGCCTATGTTAACATTTCACACACTTTTTTACACTTTATTCCATTTTTTACACATTTGATACAAATTCTTTGATCCATTTCTTTTAACAAACGAAAATCGCCGAGCTCATAAAAACACGTCTAACCTTAGCGGCTGTCACAGACAAAGTCAACAATGAAAACAGCTAAAAGTTTTATCATACTTCAAGGGCATGTATACCAACATAATTTTAAAAAAATTTGACAATCGGACTCTCCAAGTTTGCGAATTTTAAAAATTCTCGTTACTTTCTGAACACACCTCGTATATATAAATACGTATGTCAATAATGGTATAGGCCTATAGCCTACTACAATAGAGAAATATTTTTGGTATACTTAAAAACACTAAGACTTTGTATTTTTTTCAACCGTACTGCATACATTTTGTGATAACAGAATTACCAAGTTTTATTTGCCCTGACTTTATATAAGCAAATTTCTTCCATCTGGCAGCCTCGCCCGAAGTGAAGGAAAACAAAAAGGAAGGAAACGAAATAAGGGGAGTGGGTTATAAAAGTAATTTAATCTGGGCTTTTTGTGCGTGCTCTGTTCACTGCCCTTAGCAGTGTTGTGCTGTCTTTGTTTTGACGTTTGCTTTTGTCTTAATGGGCGACAGTAAACCTGGGCAGGAAAAGGAAAATACAAGCCGCACGGCTGAAACCAACACCAAGCACAAGGAATAAAATCGAATAAATATTTTTTTTTGCACAAAAATTGATATCAGCAATAGCCTAACTATTCCGAGTTTAAAAATATTACCTAACGATTGAATATTCACGTTACTAGCGATTACTGGATCGCCATCAATGTAAAAACCCAGACCCAGTATCTAAAAACTAACCTCTAAATGCATTCAGTATTTACTGGTAAATAAAAAATTTACTGTATCAAGTTTTAAATACGAAATACGTTACTGTACAGGCTGCAAATGTATTTAAATTTATTTCAAGCACGTATTTAATCTACGTAGCTCAGGTAAGTATCCAGACGAATTCAAATTTGACCCAATTCTACGCAAGCTAAGCGCAGTATTGATCCAATTCAAGTGGGTCACAGAAGTAGCAAGGCCATCGGATAATACAGTATTGAGCTACAGTGAACCGAAAATCAGATTTAAGTGTTCATTTGAAGAAAATATTATAACTTATTTGAAGGTAACCTTGTCCGTTTCGCGAGCCAAACCCGCTCAACTTTATACAATAACTAACAGTACCCGCACGGCGTTAAGTAATAATAAATCTGCGAGCATGAGATAATGAATTACAATTGTTCTCTTTTTGTTTCTAAATTAAAATAGTTTCAAAAAATGACGCTAGATAAAGCCACGAGTAATTTTCAGTTAGATTTTTTTTTTAACGTCCGACTATTGTGCACACTTAGGCTAATGCAGACGATGGGATGACTTATAGCGTATGAAAATGCCAAGCCCTGGCCGGGAATCGAACCCGGATTCTCGGGGTGAAAGCCCAGTACGCTATCAACTAGGCCACCGAGGCGGCATTTTCAGTTAGATATTTAATTTAAAAAAAACCTGATAAGGAATTTTAAAATCGGTCTTCGAAGTGTTGTCCGACATTCTACCGCGGACCAGTGCGTAAGATTTCAGTTCTATTGGCTGTACATACACACTTAAATACATATAGAAAAAAGACATAACATTTAGCTTAACTTAACAAAAACAAGAAATTAGATTAAACAAACATTAAAAATTAATTTTTATAATAAATATTTGATTTTTAAAATAAATTTCAAGTGCATCTAGTCTGTCCAGCATTTTTGTTTCGTAAATTTATTTCGATCGTTTCTGCTCGGGATCCGAAAATACAGTATCGCGACAACCCGGCGCGTCCAGCAATCGGTCGGTGTTATTTGTGTTCTTTAAAAATAAACAAAGAAATATGAGAACCGTACGTCAACAACACCGGGCGTGTGTTCAAAGTAAACGGCAAAAATGAAATTCGGCGTTTCCGGAGATCGAAGAAACGCTTTTTTCTGGCGTTTTTACAAGAAAGACGTATTTATACACCAATTTCTGGGGAGATGATGCGTAGGAAAGCAGGGATTTTTTGTAAAAAAACGACCGTCAAAAATGATTTTAAAGTCAGTGATGGGTGGCTCGATAAAATTAAAAAATATTACGGAATCCGTTTTTTGTCTATTTCTGGTGAAAAACTATCGTGCGATGTTAGTGCTCCGTACGTACAGAAGCTTAAAGAAACAGTAAATAATTTAAGTTTAGGTCCGAATCAAGTTTACAATGCGGTTTATTTTGGCGGGTGTTTCCGCAAAAGACTTTCGTTTTTGTACAGGACACTGTAACGTACACAAAGTTCAAATGTTGTTTACGGTGATTTTAAAAGTTTTTCAATTTGTTTTGGTGGTTTTTTCTCAGTTTTCCAATAATCCGTCCTTTTCGCTAATCCAGCAATAACGATGTCCACTGACGGGTACAATTTTGTGGGTGGGGGCGGTTAGTTGGATAATTCAATTTAAAAGAGAGCCGCCTAGGGGATGACAATTTTTTAAAACCTTCAAAAACTAGCACATTAAGCTGTTTTGAGACTTAAAACGTATAAAAAAGTGTAAAAATTTACTCTTAGACAAAAAAATCACTTAATTTTCTTAGATTCCTAATTTTTAAAACCGGCTCCATTTACATAAATACCCCTTTTCTCATTATACCTATCAATAATTTTTTATATATAGCTGCAGTTACTCCAGTTGCTTTACCCTTACCGTTAACGCTGATCCCTCGTCCTCATTAGCCTGAGCAAGTCCAGTTAAGCGTCACAACAGTTCCTTAACCAAGTTTTGATCAATTTTAGAGTCAAGAAAGATCTTTCTGCTGTTGCCGCTAACACAGGAAGAGAAGAGAACCAATAAACAATATCTAACTGATTAACTCCGTTCTCATCCTCAGCGTTACAAAGTGCACAAACGTACTACATATGTAGGCCTACATACGGACAAAACTTATATACATACAAAGTTGAGATCGGGATAATGTCAGGGTGTCGGTTTTTTTTGTGTTTAACGTCCGACTATTGTGCACACTTCGGTTAATGTAGACGATGGGATGATTTATAGCGTACGAAAATCCCAAGCCCTGACCGGGAATCGAACCCGGGTCCTCGGGGTGAAAGCCTAGTACGCTACCAACTAGGCCATCGAGGCGGCTGACGGATGTCGGAACCCTCAGATGTCTCTTTGACTCTTTTCCTCGAAGCTGCGACACTTCCACTTTAAGGAAGTCATGTAGGATCTTTTACATTTTTTTATTTTATTTATTTTGTCTCTGGAGGGACGGTCCCCCTTCGCCCCCTCTTTAATCCGTCCTTGGCGATGTCCTGTATAAGCAGGATCATCGCGTGACTACTATAGTTGATTTTAATAAGAAGGATGTTGAAAATTTCAACAACGATCGACGACGGTTTGCAAACGATAACTGAAGAAACAAACGGAAACGTTAAGGATATTTGAAACGCATCCCTTGTAGCCCAACGCACTCTATTGATCCAGCCGTACATCTTGGTTACTGGTACAATCTGCAGTGCTAATAACACAGTTTCCTTTCGATAAAAGCTAACAACAATACTGTATTTTTTACTGTAAAACGTAATTAATTGTTATGTTACGTGATGAAAACAACCCTATGAGCAATATACAACACCACAGAAACCGAAACTTAACGAAAAAATTAACGACTGGCATAGTTTTAAAGTGGCTGTGTAATTCTTATAAAACTTAAAGTTGGGCCCACTTAGTCTCTTATAAAACTTACACGAATTAGGTCCCCTCCCCTCTATAAAGAACATATTTTATTTGGACTTACGATAAATACTGCACTCAAATCCAGGACATTTTTTGTTTGCTGAAGGTGTTGTTTTTTCAGTAAATATATTTTTGTTTTGTTCATTTATTAATTAACTAGTCCGTTTAATACGTTATCCCGTTTCCGCTTCGCCAGCAATTATAATGTAAATAATAAAATTTATGGTCGATTTTCAAAATCACAATAGTTCATTTCAATTTAACATTTTCTATATACAATATTATACGATTTATGGTTTTCGGCCAAGACATATAGATTTTTCCTACTCGTCACTCTAGAACATATAACTGACCGTGGGAAAATTTCCCAAATGTATTCCTGCTACTCTTGACGTCTGACCCTGCTACTTAGGAATTGTCAACTTCAATGGAAATGCTGGTTGTTTAGAATTATTGGGATAAAATTATGGAATTTTTTAAAAATTGTCAATTAAAATCATTGCAAATGTAAGCTCATAAACAATAATTTTGTAATAAATAGTAACAGTGATTAAGATTTTTAAAATGGGAAGCCTACGTCCATCTTAGATACCTAAACTATGTTAATTCCAAATTTCATCTCTATCGGTCCAGTAGTTAATGCACGATTTAAGAACAAACAAAATACACAAACTTTCAGATATATATTAGGATATTAAGTAAAAAATATTATTAAAACGTCACTGTTGTACAGTAAACACATCTCACAAAACTAAATAAGTTAGACTGGGTAAGTAGTATAATGGCTTTTTTAAAACGGGAAAAGATCTATGTGCATCTCAGGTATCTAAGCCATTCTTTTTATATTCTTCTACTTTTGAAGAAGGTGAGTATAGACATAGTTTTTGAAGATGGAGGTTCTCCGAAACGCGTCAACGAAAGTAGAATTGACGAAGCTAGGGAATGCAGATCATTATACTGAACATAGTATCTAAGCCATGTTCATACCAAATTTCATCTCTATCGGTCCAGTAGTTAAAGCGTGATTGAATAACAATCAAACACACAAACTTTCAGATATATAATATTAGGGTAATAAGATAAAATATTATTAAAACGTCACTCTTGTACAGTTAAAACAACTCACAAAACTAAATAAATAATTAAATTGGACTGGGTAAGTAGTATAATGGTTTTTTTTAAACGGGAAAATTAGGATATTAAGATAAAATATTATTAAAACGTCACTGTTGTACAGTTAACACATCTCACAAAACTAAATAAATAATTAAGTTTGACTGGGTAAGTAGTATAATGATTTTTTAAAACGGGAAAAGGTCTAAGTTCACCTTAGGTATCTAAGCCATGTTCATACCAAATTTCATCTCAATTGGTCCAGTAGTTAAAAAAGGGTGATTGAATAACAAACAAACATACAAACTTTCAGATAAATAATATTAGGATATTAAGATAAAATATTATTAAAACGTCACTGTTACAGTTAACACATCTCACAAAAATAAATAAATAATTAAGTTGGACTGGGTAAGTAGTATAATGGCTTTTTTAAAACGGGAAAAGTCTACGTTCATCTCATGTATCTAAGCCATGTTCATACCAAATTTCATCTCAATTGGTCCAGTAGTTAAAGCGTGATTGAATAACAAACACACAAACTTTCAGAATTATGATTAAGATTTAGTGTATAAGTAAAGTAATTATATTCTAAATTATTATTTTTAGAATAGAGTAAACACAAAAACATGAAAACAACTTAAAACTGGGTCCCGCGATTATAACATCCGCGATTATACCATCGTGTTCTTGCTTTTGCCTTAGAGTTGAATGGGTGTGATATTTCTCAGGTAATAGTAAATTTATAAAGAACAACTTGTCATGTTTTAATGTTTTCGTAAAAGTTTACACAAGACATCTTCGAACTAACTTTTATGTTGAATTTGATGTTGAAACTTGATATGTCGGCTTTACAACCGGAAAGGACATTCTTCCCCTCTCCGTTGTCCACTGCCGCCTCGGTGGCCTAGTTGATAGCGTACTGGGCTTTCACCCCGATGACCCGGGTTCGATTCCCGGCCAGGGCTTGGTATTTTCATACGCTATAAATCATCCCATCGTCTGCATTAGCCCAAGTGTGCACAATAGTCCGACGTTAAACACAAAAAAAATCTTACTACATAAAATACTTCTCCACCGGTGCTGAAGTACCACCAACTCCACCAATTTGAAAATGTTTTTGAACTCAATGTTGCACTTTAACGTTGAACCGAAGACTTCCTTCCACTTCTCTTGAGTGCTGGGCTTTCTTCAAGCAAGCCTGCCGATTTTGGCTTCAAACACCGTTAACTCAAAACAGAGCGAAATTATCTTTCATAAAGATATCCGAAAATCCCGGTCGCTTCCTCAAGTAGCCTGTGTGTCTAAATCCAGTACTGTCCGGACTAATACCTAGGGATGAAACCGATACCAGTAAGTAGATACTTTTCTTTAGATACCTAGTATTTTTTACTCGATACCTTCACTTGATACTAATATCAGTATTAGTAATAATATATCGGTAAATTATTTTTTTAAAGCTTAAGGAACACTATCGCCGGCCCTCGGCAGGTTCGACCCTGAGATCTTTTACTCATGAAGTACAATTAAACCATCCCGAGTAGACCAAAAGGCTGTAAACACATTCCGAACTTCGTCCAGTCATCCTACGGAATCTGCATATTTATATCTCACAAAGTCTAATTGGGTAACAAATTATGTTCATATTAGGGGAAGAAAGGGTAATACCGCTCACATAAGGAAATAATAAATTTAAATACAATAATATATTTCAAAAATTAAACTTTATTTGTTTAATGAAAACTTCAAAATGTACTTAACAAAATATGTGGTAAAGAAATAGTAAAACATACAAATTTTATGAAAAATGTATTTTAAAAAATGCTCACTTAGCGGCAATGCCCGACATGGTAGGGTATTATCGCTCGCCGAGTTGGGTAATGGCGCTCCAATAATAATGCAGCTACTAGCCTACTGCATACTAATACTAATATTACTAATACTAGCTAATACGCTTTTTTTACTAATACTAATATTTGCTACATCTAATGACAATTTTTTACCACAAAACAATAACTGCTATTTTAGAACACAATAATCGCACTTTATGGCACCAACTCGCACACGTGACACAGCGAAAACATCTAGATTTGGTGGCGATGAATCTGATGGCGTTGAAATAAGGTTTAGGTCTACAGTGTTATTGCTTGGTACAGTTATTAGAATTCGTCAATTGATCTGTACATCCGGTTCGTGTTTTCTTCTGTTCTACATTGTTGGGAGGTCTCCTTCAGCATCTTGTATGTTAACTTCAGCAGATCTACACAAGTTATCTGCAGCAATAAAATCATCGTGTGTATGCATTAGTATTTAACGGCCAAATGCCACTCCTATAGTTGCCTTTTCCAAAGAAGATACTCTACTATAGGCTTTATCTCTGCCTTATTATAAGGAGTTATTTTCTGAGATACACGAGTTTTCATAAAAATATCACATTCATTAAGAGCTGTTTTTAAAGGCACGTAAAACGTAAGGTCGAGAGGTTGCAGTCGATGTGAAGTATGAGGTGGCATAGAAATAACGTGGATTCCTTTTTCTCGACAAAACAATGTCGCTCAGAAAGCGGGCATTGGCGCTCACTTGAGCGTGATTACCCGACGTTGCCATCTTGAATTTATTAGGTTATGGTTTCTTTAGAACTTTGTTAAAATAACAAATAAAATCACGAACTCAAGGCTAAAAACATGTTGTTTATGTTTATGATTATATTAACAATTATATTTGTAATAAGTTATATTCCTACTTACCTTGATTTTAGATGTTGAAGATTTTATAAGAAACGAACACTAAACTGAATATCATTCACAAATACCAAACACTATCTCTGGTATTATTCACTCGACTGGTATATATTTACAACTGTGTCCTTTAGGCAGCAACACTATTCAAACGACTCTTAACAAATATCAGTTTGGAATTATTTAGGTGAGTACATACAGGGTGGAATTACAGGGGTGAGCGCATTACCCCTAAGCGGCATTACCCCCTGAGCGGCATCACCCCCTGAGCGGCATTACCCCCTGAGCGGCATTACCCCCTGAGCGGCATCACCCCCTGAGCGGCATCACCCCCTGAGCGATATCGCCACCTGAGCGGCATTACCCCCTGAGCGGCATTACCCCCTGAGCGGCATCACCCCCTGAGCGGCATCACCCCCTGAGCGGCATTACCCCCTGAGCGGCATTACCCCCTGAGCGGCATTACCCCCTGAGCGGCATTACCCCCTGAGCGGCATCACCCCCTGAGCGGCATCACCCCCTGAGCGGCATTACCCCCTGAGCGGCATCACCCTCTGAGCGGCATCACCCCCTGAGCGGCATTACCCCCTGAGCGGCATTATCCCCTAGCGGCATGACCCCTAAGCGGCATCACCCCCTGAGCGGCATTACCCCCTGAGCGGCATTACCCCCTGAGCGGCATCAGCCCCTGAGCGGCATCACCCCCTGAGCGGCATTACCCCCTGAGCGGCATCACCCTCTGAGCGGCATCACCCCCTGAGCGGCATTACCCCCTGAGCGGCATGACCCCCTAAGCGGCATCACCCCCTGAGCGGCATTACCCCCTGAGCGGCATTACCCCCTGAGCGGCATCACCCCCTGAGCGGCATCACCCCCTGAGCGGCATCAGCCCCTGAGCGGCATTACCCCCTGAGCGGCATTACCCCTCTTTCCTCTATATTAGAATGACTTGCATTTATTTTTGCTTTTGTCTTTTGCATGTACGCATTATAATTATAACGTATATGTTTTCACTTATTGCTTTTCTTATGTCCATATATTATTTACTAAAAATATTAGTTGTATTTACATATTTCATTTACTGATTTTCTTAAATACATATTATATTCCTTAACTTACGTATGTAACAATTGGTTTTACGTATTTTCATTCATTGTTTTCTCTAAACATAATATTATTGTATTTGGTATATATTTTTAATTTATGTTTTGCATTAATACGAAGTTAACAGATACAGTATGGCCTACTATATGATTTATATAGTCTATTAAATTTCTTTGATGTTTGCGTTTTCTTTCGATACTTTTATTCGATACCTTTGCTTCTAACGTTGGTAAATTTTCGATTTTCCTGAAATATTGATACTTTCTTTTCATATTTCTCTACAAATCCCGATCGTACGACAGGCCTATTTATTTGATTTTTTAAGTGGAACTAGCTAACCTAGCTTTGGTTTGAATAAAACTAACCTTTGAGGCACGTTGAGGCTATTATCGCCCCCTAAATGTAAGCGTGACTGTAAAGTGTTAAAGTCGTAAGTGTAGTGTGTGTTAGACTCGGGTACCGCGAGGGACGTCTACATCCTCTCAATAGGTGCAGCTAGCCGAAACTTACAAACAGTACGATTTGAAGTAGGCAAGCTACTTTGGGTGGTAAACTTTTCAGATATTTATCGCTTAAGTTTCATAACTTATCAGTAAACAGAACTAGAAATGCTGTGATACTTTCGATACTGACTGGTATCGATGTTTTCCTTCGATACTGGCAATGTCGGTATCGTTTTTTTTTTTTTGGTGAAAAGCACATTATTATCGCCTCCCTAAATGTAAGCGTGAGTGTAAAGTGTTAAAGTCGTAAGTGTAGTGTGTGTTAAACTCGGGTACCGCGAGGGACGTCTAAATCCTCTCAATAGGTGCAGCTAGCCGAAACTTACAAACAGTGCGATTTGAAGTAGGTAAACTTTTCAGATATTTATCGCTGAAGTTTCATAACTTATCGCGAGTTTTCTTCGATAAATGACGTCTTTCGTGAGTGTACTTAAAGAAGTGTAGTGTGTTATCGATGATTTCATCCTCTAGCTGCAGCTAGCAAACTTACAAACAGTTATGATTGATAGGTTTTTTTTTGGTAAACTTTAGATATTTATCGGTGAAGCACATTAGTAAACATTATCGCCTCCTAAATGTAAGATGTGAGTGTAAAGTGGTATCGTAAAGTATTAAGTTAGGGTGAAAAGTTATTATCGTGTAAATGTAAGCGTGAGTGTAAAGTGTTAAACTCGTAAGTGCAGGGTAAACTCGCGAGGGACGTCTAAATCCTCTCAATAGGTGTAGCTAGCCGAAACTTACAAACAGTACGATTTGAAGTAGGTAAGCTACTTTGGGTGGTTAACTTTTCAGATATTTATCGCTGAAGTTTCATAACTTATCAGTAAACAGAACTATAAATGCTGTGGTACTTTCGGTACTGACTGGTATCGATGTTTTCCTTTATTATTATTATTATTATTTTAAGACGAAAAGCATATTATTATCGTCTCGCTAAATGTAAGTGTGAGTGTAAAGTGTTAAAGTCATAAGTGTAGTGTTGGAAGTGTAAGTGTGTGTTAGACTCGGGTACCGCGAGGGATGTATAAATCCTCTCAATAGGTGCAGCTAGTCTGCACCCTCCTGCGGGGAGTGTCGGTATCGATATTGGTGTTTCGATAAAATCGTATTAGCGATACCAGCGCTTAAATATCGTATGGTGATATCGGTTAAAAGTGTGTTACGTTTTGCTAAGTATCTCTTTCATAAACGAAGAGAATACTTAAACAAGCAGGAAATAAACAACTGACTAATTTTGCAGTAAAGCACGGTCTTATCGCCTTATTGTGTTATCTTTATCAGATATCAATACCCCACTTGATTTTTTTTAACGTCCGACTATTGTGCACACTTGGGCTAATGCAGACGATGGGATGATTTTATTCGTTTGAAGTAGGATAGCGTTGATAGCGTATGAAAATTCCAAGCCCTGGCCGGGAATCGAACCCGGGTCCTCGGGGTGAAAGCCAGTACGCTATCAACTAGGCGACCGAGGCGGCTTAGTAACCATTTGACACTGATATCTGGTTCAGGAGTACATTATTGCTTTTTTAATAAATTTTGTTATATTTGAACGTTATTGAATTAATCAGGTGTGTATTTAGTTTGTTTTTCGTTTGTAAAAATGGAATTTTCAAGAATTATGTTCACAATACGCTAAAATTTCTAATTACTTTGAGATATTTAATTAATAATGATTGTTGCTAAAGTTTGTAGTACACATTGCTTTTTTAAGGTGCCTAATTTGTTGTATTTGTACATTTTTTTAAATATTAAAAAGTGCGTATTTAGTTTTTCCACGTTGGTAAAATGTAATTTTCACAAATTTTAGGTTAAAACTCCTAAACTTTTTACTTTAACGGTTTTTTTAATTAAAACACCCGAGAATGTAATCCCTACGTGTAATTATTATTATTATTATTATTAGTGTAAATATTTTATTAAAAGAAAACAAAGTTATTCCATATCACGAGTATCGATACTTTTCACCTGATGTTGTCGGAGTATCGATATTGTATCGATACCAAATACGAGGTGCGATCAGAAAGTAACGATAATTTTTAAATTTCGCGGGCTTGGAGAGTCCGATTGTCAAACATTTTTTTATTATGTTGGTACACATGCTCTTGAAGTATGATAAAACTTTCAGCTGTTTTCATTGTTGACTTTGTCTGTGACAGCCACTAAGGTTAGACGTGTTTTTATGAGCTCGGCGATTTTCGTTTGTTAAAAGAAATGGATCAAAGAATTTGTATCAAATTTTGCGTGAAAAATGGAATAAAGTGTGTGAAATGTTAACAAAGGCCTATGATGAGTCTATTATGAGTAAAGCAAGAGTTTACGAGTGGTATAAGCGTTTCCAAGAAGGCCGTGAAGACGTTGAAGATGACGAACGCCCTGGACTCCCCAGCACATCAACAACCAATGAAAACGTGGAAAAAGTGAAAGAATTGGTTATGAACAATCGCCGAATCACAATTAGAGAGGTCGTTGATCATGTTGGCATATCGATTGGATCATGTCATGACATTGTTTTCAATGTTTTGTGTATGAAACGCGTGGCAGCAAAATTCGTTACAAAATTGTTGAAGTTTGAACAAAAACAGCGGCGAATGGAAATTGCTCAGGAGTCACTAAATGAAGTCAACGACGATGCAGAATTACTGAAACGTACTAAAACAGGTGACGAAACATGGGTTTATGGATATATAATCGAAACTAAGCTTCAATCATCCCAGTGGAGGCATTCTGGCTCGCCAAGACCGAAAAAGACTCGAAAAGTGCGGTCGAACGTGAAGGTTATGCTCACTGTGTTTTTCGATATTAATGGAATAGTGCATCATAAATTCCTGCCACCAGGTGAAACGGTCAATAAGGAGTACTACCTACAAGTTCAACGCCGTTTGCGTGAACCAATCCGAAAAAAACGCCCTTATCTGTGGAAAAACAATTCATGGCTTTTGCACCACGATAATTAATACACCAGCTCACACTTCATTGCTTGTTCGTGAATTTTTGGCCAAAAACAGTATTGTAACGATGCCCCAGCCTCCATATTCACCAGACATGGCTCCGTGTGACTTTTTCCTATTTCCAAAAATAAAG
The DNA here is from genome assembly GCA_022606455.1 of Callitettix versicolor. Classification (NCBI taxonomy): domain Eukaryota; kingdom Metazoa; phylum Arthropoda; class Insecta; order Hemiptera; family Cercopidae; genus Callitettix; species Callitettix versicolor. The sequence continues at coordinate 25,304,715 of CM040186.1, forward strand.
AGAACCTTAAAGGGCCGTCGTTTTACAGTAGATGACATTAAAAGCGCATCGCTGAAGGAACTAAAGGCTATCTCAAAGATCGAATTTAAGAAGTGTTTCGAGGATTGGAAGAAGCGCTGGCACAAGTGCATAATCTCCAATGGGGACTATTTTGAAGGCGACAACATCAGTGTAAAAGAATAAATGAACATTTTGTTCAAAAAATTAAAATTCTCGTTACTTTCTGAACACACCTCGTACATTATGGAATGCGATAACGTAACATCTCTAAATACAGGTCAACAAATGTAAATGGCAGACAGCTTATCAGCTGTACATCTGTGAGCACGTCTGTCTATTGACCACCGATGTGATAACAGCCCAGCTGGGTTCCTGCTTCAGCAGCACTAATCAGCAGTCTTACCAAATGACATCAGCAGGCCTGGGCTAAACGTGCTGACATTATAAACAGTCTTGTGATGATTGCAGTTCCCGGAAAAAACTGTTGAAACACTACTCATATGCAAGCAAGATAAATTAATGACGAATTGCGCAAAATAAACTGCACAACCTAGGGTAAAAGCGCTAATTTTATTTAACAGCCGCTATCTGTTAATGCTAATTACAATTAGCAGTTAAAAATAACAGGTATAAGTGCTAACTGCTAATTTTATAGTCTGCGAACAAGCAGGAAGACACAGCTGAAATAATATTGTATTGTAGGCCTAGTTGATAGCGTACTGGGCTTTCACCCCGAGGACCCGGGTTCGATTCCCGGCCAGGCCTTGGCATTTTCATACGCTATAAATCACCCCATCGTCTGCATTAGCCCAAGTGTGCACAATAGTCGGACATTAAACACAAAAAAAAATTTGTATTGTGTTACATTACTTTCTTCTTCATTCCTTATTTTGAGATAAATATAATGAGGGTGCAGATGGCACGTTTTGTCGTAGCCTACCTGCGTCATTAATCTATTGGATTTGTTAATAAACCTTTGACGATAATGAGGATATACTGTTTTGGATGCACTGTCAAGCAATATGGAATGATGTATGTATAGCACCCTTTTTTACAAGATTTTAAGTACTTTTATTTATTCATGTTCATAATTCATTAAAACATTGTATTCAATACATGTAGGCTACCTATAGGCCTATGTTTTTTAAACTTCTCTGTTATTTATTCTTGTTCGTAATCAATAAAAATGTTCCTGTTAGGTACCTAACCTAATATTTTATTACAGACTGTCGTACTTCTGATAATATTTATTTTTGTTATAGTCTAACATTTTTTTAAAATAATATTATCATTGGTTATGTATTACTTTATTGTAATTATACATGTGTGTCAAATAGAAAAGGAAGTGGTTTTCAAATAACTGTTATAAGTCATATGTTTTAAAATATATTTTTAAGCTTTATATTTTTATAATTTTAAAAGCACAAACTCAAACCAAATTGTGTTACATTTATTATTTATAAAAAACATCCATATTTAAATTAACAGTTAACAGAGTACAAATATACGACAGTGTGGTTTTTTTGTGTTAGTAACTTGTTTCGGAAATAATTCCCATATTCGGAATATTACTGCACACAGTTGAACTTACACACACACACACCACGCGCAGCACGCACACACACAACATACGTACGCACGCGCACACATACACATATACATAACACACACACGCGTTCGCTCGCGCGCGCGCGCGCACACACACACACACACACACACACACACACACACACACACACACACACACACACACACACACACACATACACACATATATATATATATATTTCTTTTTTTTTTTTTTAACGTCCGACTATTATGCACACTTGGGCAAATACAGACGATGGGATGATTTATATCGTATGAAAATGCCAAGCCCTCGCTGGGAATCGAACCCGGATCCTCGAGGTGAAAGCCCAGTACGCTATCAACCAGGCCACCGAGGCGGCTTCGACAGTGTGGATCTCAGAATAGTAACCAACACTCCATGGAAATAATCACTGACAATGTGTTTAGCAGTTAAATTAGAAGCTTCAACGTTAACAGAATTTAACAGTTAGCAGCAGAGGGTAGCAGTTAGCAGTTAACACCGTAGCAGATCAGAAGCCCTGTGCTATCACTGCTATTTCAGTTAAATTAGCACCTTCAATGTTAACAGAATTTTTAACAGTTAGCAGCAGAGGGTAGCAGTTAGCAATTAGCACCTTAACATGTCGGAAGCAATATGCTATGACCTTGCTATTTAACAGTTCGATTAACATCTTCAATGTTTAACAGTTAGCAGTTAGCACTGTAGCAGGACGGAAGCAGTGTACTATGACTCTGCTATTTAACAGTTAAATTAGCAACTTCAACGTTTAACAGAGTTTAACAGTTAGCAGCAGAGGGTATCAGTTAGCAGTTACTTTGGCAGTTAGCACTGTAGCAGGACGGAAGGAGTGTGCTATGATCCTGCTATTTAACAGTTATATTAACAGCTTCAATGTTTAAAAGGTAGCAGCAGAGATTAGCAGTTAGCCGTTAGCTTCGTAACAGGTCGAAAGCAGAGTGCTCTAACCCTGCTATTTAACAGTTAAATTAGCAGCATTAACGTTTAACAGTTAGCAGTTAGCCGTTAGCCCCGTAACAGGTCGGAAGCAGTGTGATTTGACCCTGATATTTAACAGTTAGATTAGCAGCTTTAACG
>CM040186.1:25317400-25352400 GCA_022606455.1 Callitettix versicolor
ATTCACATAACCTCAAAATTGCTACCGCGCGAAATTAGGTAGCGTGTTTTTGACCGCTAAAACGATAAAAATAAAGTTAATATATTTTTTTTCAGTACTAAGGACCTAACTGACACGATTGTTGGGTGGAATAGCTATTTTTATTAAACGGACGTCATTTTGACAACGTTTTCACTACAAGAACGAACAAAGTAATATGTATTAATTGAAAGTGATAACTCGCATGAGCAGTAAGTCATTGTAGAAAATCTATTATGTTCCATGCAATGTAAACAACAATGACGTCACAATATAGTTCTGTAAAAAATAGCTTAAAATCGTAAGTAATCTTATAAAAAATGTACTTTCCGCGGTTGAATATGTGTTAGTTGGATAATAAGGTATGTAATAAAAGGAAAAAAATATTTTAAAACCACTAATTGAAAAGAATAACATACACTGCATAAATACCAAATATTTTCGCCAATACAGCATTAAATATTAACAAAACAATTTCGATTTTCTAAAATTTATCGCAAACAAAACCTCCGGAACCTAAAACAAGACTTACGGATCGCTACCTTATAAACCGAAAAATGGGACCAATTTCTTAAAATCGTTTCGTTAGTTTTTTACAAAAATATATAACGATTTGATATTGATCGAGATTTAAGTCGTGATTGATATTTAAGTGATTTAAGTCATACTTTATGCGACTTAAATCCCTACAGGCCTACTAAATTCTAAAGAAAACCATTACGGGTCAAGATCGAGGAAAATCGGAAATGAACCAAACTATGTCACGTTCGTAAAACCAAAAAGCATAGTGTAAACATTCCCAGATACCAATAGCGTGCAAATAAATATAGGTTTATCAAACGGAAATCAACCGGTAGGCTTTACAATAATAGGAAATTAATAAACATTTCAACAGAAAACACTAATTATAGTTGATTATAGGATGACACGGTAATGACCGACTGAATTTAAAAGAAGGTAACCTTTTCTTTACAAAAAACCTCTGCGGTAGGTCGGACCACACACATAGTCCCCCCCATGTTTAGCATGGCGGGCGAGTCGCTTAATGGAGACAGAAAACAGACCTCCTTAAATCCATAAAACACGAAAAATTGCTGTAAACACGTAAATTGCTATTTAGACACATGTTCGGTCAACGTGCGTGCGAAACTACAGTTTTCCGAAGTCAAAATCAGCGCACATACTTTCTCCAGTTACCAACGGATTCCGTTTAACCGTTTCAAAAAACGGCTGCTATTCCAAATTATGATAAAACAGTACTTTTCACACGTGACTCGATATTGTGCCAGCTGATTCGTGGACATTGTTACATAACGTTATATAAATGGAGGTTGTGTTTAGGTGAATTTTAAATACCAAAAATTGATAATTAGATCGGTATTTACGTTAAGATAACAAATACATTTGGGTCAACAGATCGTCAGTTCAGAAGTGATCGTATAGAATCCACTTTAAGAATAAATTCGAAATGTTAGCGATAACTTTACTTGTGGCTTTAAGTGAAATTACTTTTTCTAGAGGCGTAAGTTAATCTTTAGAAATAAATTAATTTTTGTTTGTATATGTATATGTATATGTATATGTATATGTATATGTATATGTATATGTATATGTATATGTATATGTATATGTATATGTATATGTATATGTATATGTATATGTATATGTATATGTATATGTATATGTATATGTATATGTATATGTATATGTATATGTATAGGTATATGTGTATATGTATAGGTATACGAGGTGTGTTCAGAAAGTAAGGAGAATTTTAATTTTTTGAACAAAATATTTATTTATTCTTCGACATTGATGTTGTCGCCTTCAAAATAGTCCCCATTGGAGATTACGTACTTGTGCTAGCGCTTCTTCCAATCCTCGAAACACTTCTCAAATTCGATCTTTAGTTCTTTCAGCGATGCGCTTTTAATGTCATCTACGGCTGTAAAACGGCGGCCCTTTAAGGTTCTCTTTATTTTTGGAAATAGGAAAAAGTCACACGGAGCCATGTCTGGCGAATATGGAGGCTGGGGTATCGTTACAGTACTGTTTGACCAAAAATTCACGAACAAGCAATGAAGTGTGAGCTGGTGCATTATCGTGGTGCAAAAGCCACGAATTGTTTTTCCACAGATCCGGGCGTTTTTGTCGGATTGCTTCATGCAAACGGCGTTGAACTTGTAGGTAGTACTCCTTATTGACCGTTTCACCTGGTGGCAGGAATTCATGATGCACTATGCCATTAATATTAATACAGTGAGCATAACCTTCACATTCGACTGCACTTGTCGAGCCTTTTTCGGTCTTGGCGAACCAGAATGCCTCCACTGGGATGATTGAGCCTTAGTTTCGACGTCATATCCATAAACCCATGTTTCGTCACCTGTTTTAGTACGTTTCAGTAATACTGCATCGTCGTTGACTTCATTTAGTGACTCCTGAGCAACTTCCATTCGCCGCTGTTTTTGTTCGAAATTCAACAATTTTGGAACGAATTTTGCTGCCACGCGTTTCATACATAAAAATTGGAAACAATGTCACGACATGATCCAATCGATATGCCAACATCATTAGCGACCTCTCTAATTGTGATTCGGCGATTGTTCATAACCAATTCTTTCACTTTTTCATCGGCTGTTGATGTTTTGGGGTGTCTAAGGCGTTCGTCATCTTCAACGTCTTCACGGTCTTCTTGGATTAAACTCTTGCTTTACTCATGGCAGACTCACCATAGGCCTTTGTTAACATTTCGCACACTTTGTTACACTTTATTCCATTTTTTACGCAAAATTTGATACAAATTCTTTGATCCATTTCTTTTAACACACGAAAATCGCCGAGCTAATAAAAACACGTCTAACCTTAGCGGCTATCACAGATAAAGTCAACAACGAAAACAGCTGAAAGTTTTATCATACTTCAAGGGCATGTATATCAACATAATTAAAAAAATATTTGACAATCGGACTCTCAAAATCCGCGAAATTTAAAAATTCTCGTTACTTTCTGAACACACCTCGTATGTGTATGTGTATATGTTAAAGGTATAATATTAAAATATTATCCACTTAGATGCAAATAATTTACTTTACTTTAAAAAAATATTAATTTGTATTTTACTAACCATGCTACGAAACATATAACAATCCAATTTTTCCACAAAAAAGTGAGTGTTAAAAGGTATTACTTCCACTTTTTGGAAGTAGCCTACTATATTTCTTTGAGCTTTTAAAATCCGTTTATTTGTTTCAAAAAAACGCCTACCAAAATCTTCATAATCACATCGCACTCTCTGGCCGAAGTCGTGGAAGTGAATTTTCAAAAAAAAATATATCTTACATTCTAATTTCAACAGTTAAATTCAAAATTAAATACCGGCATTTTAAACTTAAAAAAATGCAGGCGAATGTCTTAATTTATGCAGTTTTAAACGTTAATTGAAATCAGATTTTCAAAAATATCTAAGACGTTTAAAGATTTTAAATTGTTGAAACTGAAAATAATTTTGTTAGTTAACTGACGTAATTAATTATTTAATATTTAATTTTACTGAAGTTAATTTATTTAATTAAATACTGGATATTTACGTTAAGGCAAGAAACACTTTTGAAAAATGTGTGTCCTACAGATTAAATGTATTTCGAAAACACGAGTTTATTTAAAAGCACAGTTTAATCTTATCTGTTTGCATAACCAACATTAACAATTTCAGATTATATAAACTGTTTTAATTATTTACATAAGATAAATTTTATTATCTATGATTCTATTTCTTGGTTTGGTTCTTTGAATTTTCCTTGAATTCGATTTGGTCTATATTGTTAGTTCCTTATATGATAACACACGTAGATTCTTCTTGATAACGCTTTATACTATTATTAACGACGAATACATTTTTGGTTTTATATAAAAAAAAATACTTTAGTTACTAACTAAAAAAAACTTTGGTTTTTTATAAAAAAATTCACTAACAGACACTTGGTTGACAACGCACCCCTTCAGAGGCATAATGCCAAAAAGCCTCGAGCTCCTCCTGAACTTCCCTTCGCAGTTTTGTATTCTCCAAATGTGTGAATGTGTCGTTTTGAGGCAGACCAATCATTTCTGATTTTAACTTTTCAAACAACAATAATTATCCTTTTTATATCGGAGGACCAAGTTTCGATGCTGGTTTTACCACTCAGCGATACTGTGCACCCTCGTGCCTTCCCCAATTCAACATCAGGTTTTTGGAGAATCGTGAAATGCTTTGGATAATGTCCTCTTCGTCACTCCATAGAGTACCTAAGGATTCAAATAGGTTTCTGTCCAAAGCCGAACAGTCGAAAAGTATATTCTGAACTGTTTCTTCAGCTGTACCACATTTCCTAAACAAATGGTGAAACCCATTTTGTGCAGATGATTGCGGAATGTCCAGTGACCAGTTAGAAATCCTGCCACTCTCTGCACATCTGTTTTGTACAGCCTAAGAACATCGCCTATAAGGGAGGACCTCTACACATCCTCTCTGACTGTACGAGACCTTCTGCTTTCTACCAAGAATGCCTGCGAGCTAGAGTATAAGATGTTCCATACACGTTGTGGACCATTGAAATGGCTATCACCTCCTATTCTGGCACACTGATCTGCCTCTTCATTCCCCAAGGTCCTGATGTCCTGGGACCCACAATAACTGGACTTTATTACTTTCTACCAGGTTTTTGCCAGCTGTGCCGCATTTCTTAAAACAAAAGATTTGTCATGGGAAAACGCATTTTGTGTAAATGATTGCTGAATGTCCAGTAACCAGTTAGAAATCCTGCCACTCTCTGCAGATCTGTTTTGTTCAACTTAAGAACATCGCCTGTAAGGGATCTCTAAGCATCCTTTTTGACTACGAGGCCTTTGGCTCTCTCCCTAGACCTTTTGTATTTCTTATAAAACCACTAGTATATATGCCTAAACGATGGAGTACAAGATGTTCCAAACAAGTTCAGGGCCATTGAAAGGATTATCAACTCCTTTTCTGGCACACCGATCTTCCGTTTCATTCGCCAATGTCCTGATGTCCTGGGGCCCACAACAACTAGACTTTGTTAGTTGTTGCCAGCTTTTTTCCAGCTATACCGCATTTCCTAAACAAAAGATTCTTCATGGTAAAACCCACATTGTGTAGATGACTGTGGAATGTCCAGTAACCAGTCAGAATTCATGCCACTCTCTGCAATGTTCAGCCTAAGAACATTGCCTGTAAGGGATCTCTAAACATTCTCTTTGACTACGAGGCCTTCCGCTCTTTCTCAACACCTTTTGTGTTACTTATAAAACCACTAGTAGACATGCCTACACACTATAGTACAAGATGTTCCACACAAGTTCTGGGCACACCGACCTGTAAGGGATCTCTAACATTCTCTTTGACTACGAGACCTTCCGCTCTCTCCCAACACCTTTTGTGTTACTTATAAAACCACTAGTAGAAATGCCTACACACTATAGTAAAAGATGTTCCACACAAGTTCTGGGCACACCGACCTGTAAGGGATCTCTAAGCATCCTCTTTGACTACGAGGCCTTCTGCTCACTCCCAAGACCTTTTGTGTTACTTATAAAACCACTAGTAGACATGCCTACACGCTAGAGTACAAGATGTTCCACACATGTTCTGGGCACACCAATCTGTAAGGGATCTCTAAGCATTCTCTTTGACTACGAGGCCTTCCGCTCTTTCTCAACACCTTTTGTGTTTCTTATAAAACCACTAGTAGACATGTTTAGCCTACACGCTATAGTACAAGATGTTCCACACAAGTTCTGGGGTCCTGATGTCCTGGGACCCACAACTGGATTTTGTTTGTTTTTGCCACATTTTTGATGACAAAATGTCAGTCCCACACTATCTGAGAATCATAGTTGTGGTTCGTTAGAGCCAGTAGTAATGCTCTACTGTCATAATTTATATAAATGTTTTTTCCGTTATATCCTCTAACTATAATTCTTCTGACGCACTCTGTGAGGCCAATGACTTCAGCCTGAAAAACTGTTCAGCATTCCAAGACTTACGCTAATCCTCTCTTTTGGTCTGACTCCATATACGCCCTACACCTGATCCAGTACCTTTAGGTGTTTCTGATTCATCTGTTCATTCCTCACATATTTGTGTTCCTCTTGGGACAGTTCGTCTCCATCACCACAGTTAACACGACATGCTATCTCAAGGTAAATTATTGTCCCTTTGGTTGTTCCAAGGCGGCCATTACTTTGAGTAAGTTCGAAATCAAGGAAAATTCAAAACAAAATCAATAAATCTGTTTTAAAATGGCGGCTGACCAAAATCTTTAGAAAATCGTAACACGTTTACGAAATATAGTTTCACAATTGTGATTGACTTCAAAATTTGCAAAAAGTTGTATTTTACTTTTTCAAAATTTCATTAAAAAACTAAAATAAATAGTTTTGTGTTTATTATATTTTTGAATCTGTTCTGATCTTTATTTTTTATAAATATTTAGCGATTTTTAACGATAAATACGAGTATTTGAATATAATTCAACATTTTTTAATTCTCTTCCTAAAAAAATAATGTACGAAGAAGACGAGAATATAAACGGAAATACAATTTTCCAGTGAATCGATCTTTAGGCCTACAGATGTCAGATGAAAAGGAAGTGAGTAATGTCATTACTTCAAAACCAAAATTTAAAAAATGGCAACGATAATCGATAACATGGATTATATTGCTCTCATGCAAGTACTTTGGAGCTAATTGCATTCTGACTAGAGCTCAAATCATGTCCAGGTAAAACCTGAGAAGAGTCAACCGACAACTTCAAGCAGTATCAAACAAAAATCCAGGCTATTAAATTTTACTAATCAGAAACAAACTTCTTGTGATCCTTAATGAATAAAATGAAGATTGTGAAGTATTAAACGCTTTACGCCCTTCAGACATTCAAAGTTTAAATATGCTTCGATTACCTCATATGATGTCGAAAGAAGCTTCTCGCAATATAAAGCTTTGTTTTCGAGATAATCGAAAAGGTTTTACTTTCGATCATTAAAAAAAAAACATTTACATGCAGCGTCAACAAACGATTTTTAATATAAACTAATCTTCTTTTTATATTCTTCTTCTTTTCTGCTAGAATTATTGTCACTATGTTCAGTATAATGATCTGCCTTCCCTAGCTTCGTCAATTCTACTTTCGTCGACGCGTTTCGGAAAACCTCCATCTTCAAAAACTATATCTATACTGGTCACCAATATTATGACCCGTCCTATTTATAATTTTCTATCTCCACCTCGTACCCCTCCTCTATTCAACACGTGTACATTAAACCTGACGTGCTCGCTTCTGATTGGCTCTTCAAAATCATACGTTTTCGCTCGCTTCTAATTGGCTCCTTTCAAACTTTCTCTTCAACGGTCGTCCCTCCTGTTAATTCTTGAAAATTTTTAGATTTAAAAAAAATTTCAAGAATTAACAGGAGGGACGACCGTTGAAGAGAAAGTTTGAAAAGAGCCAATCAGAAGCGAGCGAAAACGTATGATTTTGAAGAGCGAATCAGAAGCGAGCACGTCAGGTTTAATGTACACGTGTTGAATAGAGGAGGGATACGAGGTGGAGATAGAAAATTATAAATAGAACGAGCCATAATATTGGTGACCAGTATAGATAGGCTATAGTTTTTGAAGATGGAGGTTCTCCGAAACGCGTCGACGAAAGTAGAATTGACGAAGCTAGGGAAGGCAGGTCATTATACTGAACATAGTAGATATAAACTAATCTTATTGTAAATGTTAACATTTGTGGGGTTTTTTGTATTAAAAAATATTACGTTTTCAACAAATATTACACCTTTTTTGTTAAATATTTGTCATTTTTAAATTAATAAAAATCCGCGCCCTGTTTATATTCCCACCCTTCGTGGCAGTTGATGCTTGCTGCGATTATTTTGAATCGCCATTTTGAAACGATTATATTTTCGTATAATTAAACTCGTCCAAAATTAAATTTTAACGTAAATATTGCTAGCGCTGGAAAAAGTCTAGATCTGTATTTGTTTTAATTAACTAGCAAAGTATATTCTAGAAATTAGGATCGGTGCACATTTCATATTGCCAGATTTATTCGGGTGGAATATTTATTGAAAACGCAATATATTTACTAACACTGATCAATACACAGAACCCCACGAATGTTAACAATAATAATAACGTTAATAATTTTTGAAAGTGTGAATAATTTCAAACAATAATTGTTTTAGGAACTTCCTGTACTCACAAACAGTTCCAATTTCAGTTTAATTGTGGAAACTGCCACTTACGTGGACAAAACTCTGTTCATTAAAGAATTTATGGAGTCACGTGACATGATAGTGTTCACAGCGCCGCCTGGTTTCGGCAAATCGACTAACTTGAACATGATCAAAACGTTCTGCGACGTAATCGTGGACGAAGACGGAAACAGAGTGGAATATTTCACCGAAAACTATAAACTATTTCTCAAAAACAACTTGAACATTTACAAATATCACGGTGATTTTTTCAGCAACCATTTCGGCGTTAATCCAGTGATCTACTTTGATTTCAAGCAACTCAACTGCGTCAGTTACCACACGTTTATCGTATCCTTCAGGCGCATGATACTGAACGTATTCGTCCAGTACAGTTATCTGTTACGCAGCGAAAGGCTGGACAAACTGGAAAAAGATCACATCGAGAAATTCAACAAAGAAGTTAACGTCAAGGAAATGGTGCCTATAGAATTATACGACAGCGTGAAAGAATTAACAAGACTTCTGTACGTGCATTTCATGAGGACGGAGTGTATAATTCTGGTCGACGATTACGACAAGCCCGTACAACAAGCTATCCTCGAATCCGGTAAAGACATAGGCCTGATCATGATCGCCATTCACGAATTCACTTTGGCCACAATAAAATATAACATTTACGTGGCTCGGGGAATAATCACCGCTTGTATAGGTCTTGAAGGCATTACAAGTACTGAGGAATTTTTCGATGTAAAACACATACCGATATTAGAGGATCGTAAATTTTCTAAATATTTCGGTTTTACTGAAGAAGAAGTTGCCACGCTACTCACCAGGCACAACTTAACGGACACGCGTAACAAAGTGAAAGAATGGTATTACGGATACAATGGTATTTACAGTCCGTACGAGGTTGTGAGTTATCTAGCGCATAAAACAATCGACGACTATTGGGTGAAATCGGCGAATATGAAGAATCTGGGAAAGTTATTCACCGGCGAGGTAATCAGGAGGAATATCGAACAGCTACTGAAAGACGGTTTCCTGGAGATACCGTTGGTCGAACCGATATTCATTATAAACGTTGTAAAACTAAAAGAAATCATGAACAACCAAGAACCTTGGTACCTGAACAGTTTGAGATCTGAAGATGTCAATTTAATGATGAAATTTATGATAGATCAAGGTTATTTTCATGTTAGTAATAAATATGTTTTCAATGGCACACTGTTCGCAAATATAACGACTCCTAACAAAGAAATAGCAAGTACTTTGTTCGCGGCTCTGAGAACGTAACGGTGATTTGTAACTGAACACGTGACGGAGACTGAAATCAGCTGGGTACAGATCAGTTCAGCGGAAAACCAATTGCACGCGCAAAGACTAAAAGTTTGATCGTTCATTGCATCGGCATATCGAAAACGTTCCGGTATTCTTTCATGTAGTTCTTGAAGTTCAGGAAGTTGTCACAGCATGGACCTAAATAATACATCTGCCACATTGCTTGTATAGAAGAATGGATCCAAAACGCTTAACATCGGTTTAACCTATGATCTTTGGTAGAATTGTTTTGGTTATTTTAAGGCGAAAAGCACGTTGAGACTATTATCGCCTCCCTAAATGTAAGCGCGAGTGTAACATGTTAAAGTCGTAAGTGTAATATTGTAAGTGTAAGTGTTTGACTCGGGTACCGCGAGGAACGTCTAAATCCTCTCAGTAGGTGCAGCTAGTCTGCAACCCCCTGCGGGGGCTTTTTAAGAATTATACGTATGTGTGTACCATTCTAAGTTCGCAGTTTTGGTCAAAAATGATAAAAACTTGGTAGAAAAATCTATTTTAGTAATACCATGGGTAAGTTCTTTAACCAACAAACCAAGACACGCTGGGATAAAGGGACAAAAAGCATGTGCGCCGGCAAGGAAGAGTATCGAACCAATTTATACGACTTGAAGACAACAAATCCAAGATGAAGCTTAAAGAGGAAGATCAAAGCTCTGGAAAGATAAGCGAGGTTTAAGGCAGGCCAAGGAACTCCTCGGGAATTTCGACAGGAGCAGAGCAAACATCTGTATTGGCCTTAGATGTCGTTTTACCATTAAAAAAAATAGGATTTTCTCAAAATTGGCTTCACGATTTTGATCAAATTTTCCTAAATTATAGTCCATAACTACTTAAACGAAATGCATGAGTTGAAAAATTCGGTTAATTTTTTTTTATTATTTTAAGGCGAAAAGCACATTGAGGCTATTATGGCCTCCCTAAATGTAAGTGTGAGTGTAAAGTGTTAAAGTCGTAATTGTGTAAGTGTAAGTGTGTGTTAGACTCGGGTACCGCGAGGGACATCTAAATCCTCTCTATAGATGCAGCTAGTCTAACCCCCGTGCGGGGAAACGTCTTCTTGGTAGAAGAAAATTATTTCCGTTCAGTTGGGATTGATATACCATATGCACGTTCTATAAATAAAGAAGAGGGATCAGCGTTAACGGTAAGCAAAAAGCTACGGGAGTAACTGCGGCTAAGACAAGAACCTTGAGATGAACAGTTCAGAGGCGCAGCGGACACTGACCACCAAACCATAATGTTACTTTCTTACATTATCGTTGTATGAATTTTAAACTTTATTTTTGTTTTGCAAACATTATAATTTTGTTTGTATCAGTTTTTTTGCTTAATTTTTTATAGCGATTTTTTCTGTAGCCTATTCGTAAATAAAAATTTTAAATTCTTACTACCGTGAGCATCGTCAAAATTTGTATAAATTAAAACACTTTTTCTAAAATGAATGCCAGTAGTCTGGGTTCATTATTGCATTTTCAAAGTATTTTAAAAGTATTCAAACAATAAAACACGTTTTCAAAAATCCAAAACTATAACAAATTTTATAACAAACCAGCAGCAGGTTGATTGGTGCTTTAGCCACATCGACTACCGAGTTCCCTTTCTATTAAACAATCTCTACTTAAGTGGTATACAGTAATACTTACAGCTTATAAGCCTTGTGGTGACTTCCTGTCCTTTCAAATTTTATATTGTAGTTTCAGTTAATGTGGTATATTGACTGTTGATTTCTCAATCACCTCTTCATCAGCTGATACACTGCCAATTAAATTTCAACTTTCTATGTTTGTCTTAACACTACACGTGATTGGCTACGTATAGCAATGACTAGTATTGAAATAATCTGCCATACCAACATAATAAATATAAAAAAGTAACGTAAAAGCTGAACGTTTAAAGAACGTTCGGCTTTCAGTCTTACCACAACATGATTCAATTCTACAACTAAATACTTCATTTTTAACTTGGATATTTTCCCCCACTACCTATCAAATAATTATGCACTTAATTCTTGTACAATTTCTTGTTCGACTCTTTGCGGGCACGATAAAATATTTTAATATAATGCAGGGTATGTAATTTGCTTTTCATTAATTTTCCTTATTACTTTATTTTTGTTAAAATATAAGATAATACAGAAACATTATGGTATTCGTTTTATTACTTTTTTGTCTTTATGTATAAATACTTACTGTAATTATAAGTGTTTTTATGTTTTGTTTATCTGTGTATTGTGTTTCCATTTACTATGTTTATTGTTTGTATATATATTTCGACACACTGAAACCAAACCAGGCGTAGGCCAGCAAAAATAGAGAAAAATGTCTTATTCAACCAAAAATAAAAATCATGTATCATCTTTTTTTATTTTAATTACGATAATTCGTTCGAAAACACGACAAATTAGCATAGCTAGTTTTTAACAACATAACCTGAAACTTATTATAGCCTATCAGCTGGTTTTTGCGAATTAACATAAAACAAACTGATCTTTCAATATAACTACCAAAATTTAATTAACGATTCATTTCGTATATTTAAATCGATCAAACGTCTTCGAAGTTTCCGTAGTGTAGTGGTTATTACGCATGCCTCACACACGCAAGGTCTCCGGTTCGATCCTGGAAACAAACTGATCTTTCAATATAACTACCAAAATTAAATTAACGATTTATTTCATATATTTAAATCGATCAAACGTCTTCGAAGTTTCCGCAGTATAGTGGTTATCCCGCATGCCTCACACACGCAGGGTCCCCGGTTCGATCCTGAACGGAAACAGTGATTTTTAATTATAATTTATTATGCGACTTGCGACGCGCAAAATATACTGTTATATAAACGTGTTCCTCGTACCACGTGTCCCGCAGAATCGTCCACAACCAGTCCTAAAACATGGCTTCGCGTGTTTACATTTAGACCCTCCAAAAGGATCTGTAATTGCCTGCTGGCGGAGATACAATACAGGATTTTAGTAGTTCTAGTGTCTCGGTCACTTATAAAAATCAGAAATAAAAAACAAAAATTCGGTTGTCCACCAGAAAATCGAAAAAAGGTTCAGTGAGGAAGCGCGTTAGCCTTGAACGTGTTGCTTCCAGTACAGTTGCGAAACGTGATTTTACCTGACTTGGGTGTATTTTCTGCGAAACCACCCCCGAAACGTGTATTTTAATAAATTCTGTTTAGATTGGCTCCGCATGTTTCTCTACCCGGTTGCCCAAGACCTTCATAGCAACACTCTTATTGTAAAGACCCTTGATTTTTCAAAGGTTATTATCACAAGATGAGGTACTTTACTAAACAATAAGTATGTGGATAGTTTTTTTTAGTCACTAATAGCACTTAATGATAAATGTACTAGAAGTATAGCCACCATTATAAAAAGTGTGCTCGATAACAGCGGCTAAAGTCCAAGTAATTGAAGTATCTGCCGCTACGAACGCTGCATAGTCAGGAGGTGGAGACGTTTGAGAAAATATGCAGTACTATTATCTGTTTAACTGTAGTTGAACACTGCCGTAGATACCACCAGCAGCGAGCTCTCACAAAGCTCCCATAAGTGTTATCATTCTAGTTATCATTCATTTATATTCAGTGATTTTGAAACAGTTTTGGTATAGCCTACTGTGTTAATACGAATACATTTATGGTTTATTATTTTCTCACTAAACGAAATATGTGTGCAGTAGAAGGTTTTTAGCACTGGGTATATAAATCCTAGATTGATAACCTTTATGTATGTCAGCGCTCGATGCTGCCATCTTGCGGCAGAGCGTTCAACTACAGTAAAATAGACAATAGTACAGTCTATTTCCTCAAACGTCTCCACCGTCTGTCCATGTGGCACGCAACATTCGTAGCGGCAGATAGTCCAATTACTTGGACTTTAGCCGCTGATACCGAGTACGCTTTTTGTACGGTGGCTGTACTTCCAGTCCGTGACCATGCTCGGGGAGGACGACAACGGGACATGGATTACGGGGAAAATCCACGCATTGTCAACAACAATGACTCTTTCTTTATCGCTACTGAACGGAATTCCTTTTATTGTAACAAACGGTTATTAATGTAGGCTACCTAATGGGAATAAGAAATTTATTTCATTATTTATTGACTTGTAGTTTTGCCTTGTGAAAGTTACTCGTGATTTGATTAAACAGACCGATGTTTCTCGCTTGAGTAGTACAACTTTGGCCACAACAAGGTGGTGCGCGCCCTTATTTGCGTCTTCAACTGTAGAAAGCATTGTGACTGTGAAAAATCGATCTTGAAAGATGTTTGTGGATAAACTTGTATATAGTTTTTACTGTTATTTTTGTATGTGTGTGCGTTAAGTTTTCTTAACCGGTCCATACACGGCCGAATCTGGTTCTTGCGAACTAAATTCGCCACTTTTTGCCAGTGTGGGGCGCGGCGAACATGGTCTTCCATCTGGTTGGAAAACAGTGTTCGGCCGCACCGCATTCGTTCTTGTGTAGAGGAAGAAGAACTTTGTTCGCCATCTTGTCAGATCCACTTCAGTGTTGCTCGAGTGTTGTAGTTGCTAGGTCAAAGTTGATTTTTCCAGGACCAATATGTTCGATAAACAGAGTGTTAAATTTATAAACTTCGATTTCCTAAGTGATTTTATTGAAGCGTTTTAGGAGCACACTTGTATATTGTATATTACTCTGCAAGTTTCTGGAATGATTAATCCCAGTGATTGTGGCGACATTGCACATGAAAATTTTAAGTCTTCTAAATTCCTGCCAGTAGCTACATAGCGAAGCGTAGCAACAAGACGGTGTTTGCCGATAAAGTGTCCTCCTGTTTGTTTATGGTTTCGATATTAGAGAGGTTATAAGTTCCAATATACAGGTCCGCCTGTGAAACGAGATGATTGTAGGTGGCCTTGAGACAAAGTTGGCAAGTAGTGGGGGGTGGTTACTGGCGCTTCACCACCTGCACAATCTACCATTTAGTTGCAATGGATCATTGGACGGGTGAACAACACGGCTACACGGTGAAAGCTTATTATCAAAATGGCGAAAGTTTTGTGCAAACTCGACGTGATTCCCGACGTCATTTTAACATACCGCGTAACCAGCCTGTTCTGTCAGATAATGCAATTCGAACATGGAAAAACAACCTCGAGCAAACGGGATCAACGTCTAAAAAAAGAGGCAGGAGTGTAAAAACTGTTGGAACACCTGAAAACATCGCAGCTGTTCAACAGGCTAGTTAGAAGTCCTCGCCGATCAGCCAGACAACATGCCCTTCGCATTGGAATAAGTGACACATGTTTTTGTTTTATGGGGATACCTAAAAACAAAAGTGTTTCAAGCAGATCTACCCAGATTGCGGCAATACCTGTCGACATGCTGCGAGAGGTCATGCAAGTCTTCCAAACCAGTCTCCAGGAATGCCTTAACTGCAAGACGTATTTGGAAGACGTAGTGTTCAGAAAATAATATTTTCTCGTATTGTACCCATAATGGCTATTCTTGTACTTTCAATTATTTACTAAAATAATATTTTAAAAAACGATTCAACAACCAATAATCATCCCGTTTCATTGGCGGACCCTGTATAATTAAATTCAACTTCATTCCTAAATAATTTTTATAGCCATTCACACGGCTTTCCCAAATATGATTTATAAGATTCAAACGTGACCACTTTTCCCTCTCACGTGACCACTGTTTTGACCACTCGCATCTCTTCTTTGGTTTTTTTTTAAACACCACACTCATCTAAAACCACTGCAATCTTCGAACAACCCATGTCAGCATCTGGAGCGAAATTTGAATTGGCGAATCGTTCCCTGTTTCCCCACCAACGTGTGTGGTGAAAGAACACGAACTTTGTCCGTAAAACCAGGTTCGCCCCTGTGTGGACCGCTTTAGTTGTCGAGAAGAAACAAACTTATATAAGACAGACAAGTATTTTACAGATATGTTTCCATGATTTGTCTCCGAACAATTGGTCAAGAAATAATTCTACAATGCAGTTACGGAGTTACGGAACACCCTGTACGAGGTGTGTTCAGAAAGTAACGAGAATTTTATTTTTTTGAACAAAATATTTATTTATTCTTCTACATTGATGTTGTCGCCTTCAAAATAGTCCCCAATTGAGATTACGCACTTGTGCCAACGCTTTTTCCAATCCTCGAAACACTTCTCAAACTCGATCTTTGAGATAGCCTTTAATTCTTTCAGCGATGCGCTTTTAATGTCATCCACGGCTGTAAAACGACGGCCCTTTAAGGTTCTCTTTATTTTTGTAAATGGGAAAAAGTCACACGGAGCCAAGTCTGGCGAATGGAGCTGGGGCATCGTTACAATACTGTTTTTGGCCAAAAATTTACGAACAAGCAATGAAGTGTGAGCTGGTGCATTATCGTGGTGCAAAAGCCATGAATTGTTTTTCCACAGATACGGGCGTTTTTTTCGGATTGCTTCAAGAAAATGGCGTTGAACTTGTAGGTAGTACTCCTTATTGACCGTTTCACCTGGTGGCAGGAGTTCATGATGCACTATGCCATTAATATCGAAGAACACAGTGAACATTATCTTCACGTTCGACCGCACTTGTCGAGCCTTTTTCGGTCTTGGCGAACTAGAATGCCTCCACTGGGATGATTGAGCCTTAGTTTCGACGTCATATCAGTAAACCATGTTTCGTCACCTGTTATAATACGTTTCAGTAAT
The DNA here is from genome assembly GCA_022606455.1 of Callitettix versicolor. Lineage (NCBI taxonomy): Eukaryota > Metazoa > Arthropoda > Insecta > Hemiptera > Cercopidae > Callitettix > Callitettix versicolor. The sequence goes on from CM040186.1 coordinate 25,333,708, forward strand.
TCTGCATCGTCGTTGACTTCATTTAGTGACTCCTGAGCAACTTCCATTCGACGCTGTTTTTGTTCAAAATTCAACAATTTTGGAACGAATTTTGCTGCCACGCGTTTCATACACAATACATTGGAAACAATGTCATGACATGATCCAATCAATATGCCAACATCATCAGCGACCTCTCTAATTGTGATTTGGCGATTGTCCATAACCATTTCTTTCACTTTTTCATCGGTCGTTGATGTACTGGGGCGTCCAGGGCATTCGTCCTTTTCAACGTCTTCACGGCCTTCTTGGAAACGCTTATACCACTCGTAAACTCTTGCTTTACTCATGTCAGACTCAACATAGGCCTTTGTTAACATTCGCACACTTTGTTACACTTTATTCCGTTTTTTATGCAAATTCTGATACAAATTCTTTGATCCATTTCTTTTAACAAACGAAAATCGCCGAGCTCATAAAAACACATCTAACCTTAGTGGCTGTCAGAGACAAAGTCAACAATGAATACAGCTGAAAGTTTTATCATACTTCAAGGGCATGTATACCAATATAATAAAAAAAATGTTTGACAATCGGACTCTCCAAGCCCGCGAATTTAAAAATTCTGTTACTTTCTGAACACACCTCGTATAAGATTCGATTAGCAAATATTAACAGAAGTTTATAAAAGTGGATTTAAAACATTGGAAGCAAAGAAAGTGGAACGTTTTACAAATATGTTCCTGCATTGTACTAGAGGTGGGCGTTTCTGCTATTTTTACAAAACGTCAACAAACTGTTGAGGAAAAAGCTGCTTTTTAAAACAGTTGGAAAAAAACAGGTTTATGAAACTGATACTCAAAGTTGTATTAGCAGCTAAAACATAAAGCATACGTTCAGTTTTCTAAGATTACTTTTTCATTCCCACTGCCATCATGCCCTTAACTGTTTTTGGGTATAAAACATTTAGAAAGGATAAAAATAATCCTTATAAGTGTAGTAATAATTAAATTACCTTCTCAAAACTTAATAATTACGTAAGCCATTTTATATTTACAAAGTGTAATGAATTTCTAATAGAAGCATTTTATTTTTTACTTAAAAATTAAATAGTCCTTTGCATATTTACCAAAATGCAAACGATTTAGAACATTTTTAGTTGATTAAAAAATATTTATGATTGATGATAAATATAAAAAATATGTTTAAATAAAATTAGGCTCTGTATCTACAAAATGTGAGAGGTTGTTACTACAACTCGCAACAAAATAGACATAAACGTTAATATTGACCTAATAGTTCTTACTTCACTACTAGCAACAAGCAACTTTGGAATAAAGGGAAATAGCATAAAAGCAGATAGAAGAAAAGCAGTTAGCAGGCAAACAGCAGGAAAACAGTTTTAGCGCTTGCGGCAACGTTCGAATAGAACAGACCGTTCCTTGTTTAACAAATGATAAACCAGTCCAAATCAAACTGCTTGTTTCCCTTTGAAAAAGCAGTTTGTTTGTCGTTTATAGAAAAGCAGTTTTTTTTAACAGTTTGGTGTTTTCTGCCCCACCACTAGTACATAACGAATATAAGAAATCCTTCTTTCTCTAATTTCGTTAAATATGTTCTTTTAAAAATTTTGTATGACTTCCCGTCCAGATTTATTCTCTGTATAGATCCCATTATAAGTAAACATATTTTTACTTATAAAGTGATTTATAACAAATTCTCTCCGTCCAGCTTACCAATCAGTTCCAACACCTTTACAAATCCAATTTTACCCACGGTTTGGACGTACGTGAGAGTCTTTGTTTGTGGAAACATTAATCGATCCCACTTTGTCGCACCAGAAGTAAATACGCCTACACGGGTAAAGGTGTGGACAGACCAACGATCTCTGGATTCTTTAAAAGGACACGTACGCCCGTGCAGTCGTCTCACGAACCGTGGCCATTACAGGACATGTCTGGGCGTGCGGTGCCTTTATCAATTCTCCAATTTGACTGAAACTACTTTGTCATGTCATAATTATACTTCCAACAGCACAAAGATACTCATATTGTTGTTATAAATATAGAAGAAAGAATGTATATTTCAAAATTAGTTTTTGTTACTATTAGTTCAGTTTGATGATTGAGATTAGTGTAAAAATATAGACACACGTTCTTTAATGTATACGTTTGTGTTTTATTACGTTGAATTGAACCCAAAGGTATCCACGTATACAAGAATCCCGGATCACTTAATATTGCCTCCGTATTACTGTAGTGGACTTCGTTAAACCGTTGATCCAGGCTTCCACGTCTGCGGACCTCACAAGGAGGAAACATGACACGCGTCCGTCGGTCGAGGGTCGCTACTGTTCGGATAAATGAAAGGGCAAAGGGAAAAAAACAGAAGATGTTGCTTTGATTAGCGTTGCGTGTAAATACAATGTCCGGTGCCCCTCCCCTTCAGTTCCCACATCCAATCCTGTACCAACAGTTTAAAGAACAGCAGACCTCGTAGTATTTCTGTTAAATTTTCTCGCCAATTTAAGCGATAATCGTAACACTTACTGCAAAAGTTACTGGACCAACTTATCGGACATTTTACGCTCTTTTTGCATGAAGCTGTCAAAATTACGATAGGTTTTGCCGTTCAGCCAGTATTACAGGAAATGTCCAGCAACTGCATTCTCAACGTTGAATCAGAGCCCGTGATTTTGAAACAAAAAGCGACTGGAACTAATGTTACAAATACGTCATTTGGGTTTTATGCGAGGTACCTTCGTAAAAATTTTCTAAACAATCGGCCAATGCGTTTAATTAAAATTGCGTACTTGAAACAAAATAAATAGAAAAAAATATTATATACATGTCATTTGGGCTTTATGCAAAACATATTTCAAACAATCGTTTGGCCAAAACTGCGTACAATTGCCATTGTTAAATCAAAAGCAGCCATTTTGAAACAGAAGCTTGTGGGGGGAAATCTTGCATATAGTCATTTGGGCTTTATACAGGGTGCCTTCGTACTAAATTTCAAAACAATCGGTCAATGCGTTTGGCTAAAACTGCGACACTCGTCATCGTTAAATCAGAGGCAGCCATCTTGAAACACAAGTTTGTGGGGGAAAATCTTAGACACAGTCATTTGGGCTTTCTACAAGGTACCATCGTATTGAATTTCAAAACAATCTGTCAATACGTTTGGCCAAAACTGCGTACATTCGGCATTGTTAAATCAAAAGCCGCCATCTTGAAACAGAAAGTTGTGAGAAAAATCTTACACACAGTCATTTGGGCTTTACACAAGGTACCATCGTATTGAATTTCAAAACAATCGGTTAATGCGTTTGGCCAAAACTGCGTACATTCGGCATTGTTAAATCAAAAGCCGCCATCTTGAAACAGAAAGTTGTGAGAAAAATCTTACACACAGTCATTTGGGCTTTACACAAGGTACCATCGTATTGAATTTCAAAACAATACGGTCAATGCGTTTGGCCAAAACTGCGTACATTCGGCATCGTTAAATCAGAAGCCGCCATCTTGAAACAGAAAGTTGTGAGAAAAATCTTACACACAGTCATTTGGGCTTTACACAAGGTACCATCGTATTGAATTTCAAAACAATACGGTCAATGCGTTTGGCCAAAACTGCGTACATTCGGCATCGTTAAATCAAAAGCCGCCATCTTGAAACAGAAAGTTGAAGGAAATCTTACACACAGTCATTTGGGCTTTACACAAGGTACCATCGTATTGAATTTCAAAACAATACGGTCAATGCGTTTGGCCAAAACTGCGTACATTCGGCATTGTTAAATCAAAAGCCACCATCTTGAAACAGAAAGTTGTGAGAAAAATCTTACACACAGTCATTTGGGCTTTACACAAGGTACCATCGTATTGAATTTCAAAACAATACGGTCAATGCGTTTGGCCAAAACTGCGTACATTCGGCATCGTTAAATCAAAAGCCGCCATCTTGAAACAGAAAGTTGAAGGGAAATCTTACACACAGTCATTTGGGCTTTACACAAGGTACCATCGTATTGAATTTCAAAACAATACGGTCAATGCGTTTGGCCAAAACTGCGTACATTCGGCATTGTTAAATCAAAAGCCACCATCTTGAAACAGAAAGTTGTGAGAAAAATCTTACACACAGTCATTTGGGCTTTACACAAGGTACCATCGTATTGAATTTCAAAACAATACGGTCAATGCGTTTGGCCAAAACTGCGTACATTCGGCATCGTTAAATCAGAGGCCGCCATCTTGAAACACAAGTTTGTGGGGGAAAATCTTAGACGTAGTCATTTGGGCTTTCTACAAGGTACCATCGTATTGAATTTCAAAACAATCGGTTAATGCGTTTGGCCAAAACTGCGTACATTCGGCATTGTTAAATCAAAAGCCACCATCTTGAAACAGAAAGTTGTGAGAAAAATCTTACACACAGTCATTTGGGCTTTACACAAGGTACCATCGTATTGAATTTCAAAACAATCGGTTAATGCGTTTGGCCAAAACTGCGTACATTCGGCATTGTTAAATCAAAAGCCACCATCTTGAAACAGAAAGTTGTGAGAAAAATCTTACACACAGTCATTTGGGCTTTACACAAGGTACCATCGTATTGAATTTCAAAACAATACGGTCAATGCGTTTGGCCAAAACTGCGTACATTCGGCATTGTTAAATCAAAAGCCACCATCTTGAAACAGAAAGTTGTGAGAAAAATCTTACACACAGTCATTTGGGCTTTACACAAGGTACCATCGTATTGAATTTCAAAACAATCGGTCAATGCGTTTGGCCAAAACTGCGTACATTCGGCATCGTTAAATCAAAAGCCGCCATCTTGAAACAGAAAGTTGAAGGGAAATCTTACACACAGTCATTTGGGCGTTACACAAGGTACCATCGTATTGAATTTCAAAACAATACGGTCAATGCGTTTGGCCAAAACTGCGTACATTCGGCATCGTTAAATCAAAATCCGCCATCTTGAAACGGAAGCAAGTGGAGAAAAATCTTACGCAAAGTCATTTGGACTTTTTACAAGGTACCTTCGTATTGAATTTCAAAACAATCTGTCAAGGCGTTTGGCTGAAACTACGTATAGGCCTACTCGTTATTGTAAATTTTGAGGCCGCCATCTTGAAATAGACGTGAATGGGGAAAATTACACATACGTCGTTCGGACTTTACGACCTCTGTACCAAATTTCAAAATAATTAAACAACGCGATTGACCCAAACTGCGTACACTCCTCATCGTTAAATCAGAGACCGCCATCTTGAAACAAGCAAGTGGAGAAAATCTTACGCAAAGTCATTTGGACTTTGTACAAGGTACCTTCGTATTGAATTTCAAAACAATCGGTCAATGCGTTTGGTTGGAACTGCGTACACTCGTTATTGTAAATTAGAGGCCGCCATTTTGAAACAGAAGAGAAAAATCTTATATATACGTCGTTCGGGTATACACAAAGTACCTCTGAAACAAATTTCAAAACAATCGGTCATTACGTTTGGCAAAAACTGCGTAACAAACACACAGATCAAATGCTTCGAACGGTCAGTAATCTTGCGTTAGTATAGGCTAATTTGTAAGGCAGCTGGATTCCCCAGTTTTATCTATCAATGTTCTGTACGAAAATCTCTTATTAAAAGGATAAGAAATAATTTTAGTCGGATACTGAGGGGGCGGATTCCTGGACATAAAAACCGTTCTGACGTACTTGGTTAGGACATAACATATCCTGAGAAGAATGTTTAATGTTTAGTACAGTAAAAATATAATTTTCACACGTAAAATTCGTACAAGAATCGTAAAAGAAATTGTTTCGGAAATTAAAACGAAAATGATTAGGTTATAAATACAAATTAATGTTTATCGTTTTTCGTTTTTTCTGGTGTTTAAAGGGTAGGGCCTATTTTTGATGTTTCTCTCGTTATTAAATATAGTTTTTTTTTGTTATTTTAAGGCGAAAAGCAGATTGAGGCTATTATCGCCTCCCTAAATGTAAATGTGAGTGTAAAGTGTTAAAGTCGTAAGTGTAGTGTTGTAAGTGTAAGTGTTTGTTAGACTCGGGTACCGCGAGGGACGTCTAAAAACTCTCAATAGGTGCAGCTAGTCTGCACCCCCTGCGGGGTATATAATTAAATATAGGCCTATGTACTTAAATCGAGGAGTAAAGCACACAAATTGTTTTTTTTTTAAAATGTAAAAAATTAGCCACGTAATAACACTTATAAAACACGTAAAAAAAAACAGTTGAAAACAGAAAGTTTGTATATTCATCTTAATAATCTGTTGACCATGTCTGCAATATTGAATTTATTCCCCTTAAGATTAATGTAAATTAAAGATACATATTATTCCGCTATTCGTTAAAATTGAATCTTGAATAGTAAAAACAACTAGTAAGTAATATAAATAGTAAGATATAAACAGTAAGATAATTAGTAAGTAATATAAACAGTAAGATAAATAGTAAGTAATATAAACAGTAAGATAAATAGTAAGTAATATAAAGAGTAAGATAAATAGTAAGTAATATAAACAGTAAGATAAATAGTAAGTAATATAAAGAGTAAGATAAATAGTAAGTAATATAAACAGTAAGATAAATAGTAAGTAATATAAAGAGTAAGATAAATAGTAAGTAATATAAACAGTAAGATAAATAGTAAGTAATATAAAGAGTAAGATAAATAGTAAGTAATATAAACAGTAAGATAAATAGTAAGTAATATAAAGAGTAAGATAAATAGTAAGTAATATAAACAGTAAGATAAATAGTAAGTAATATAAAGAGTAAGATAAATAGTAAGTAATATAAACAGTAAGATAAATAGTAAGTAATATAAAGAGTAAGATAAATAGTAAGTAATATAAACAGTAAGATAAATAGTAAGTAATATAAAGAGTAAGATAAATAGTAAGTAATATAAACAGTAAGATAAATAGTAAGTAATATAAAGAGTAAGATAAATAGTAAGTAATATAAACAGTAAGATAAATAGTAAGTAATATAAAGAGTAAGATAAATAGTAAGTAATATAAAGAGTAAGATAAATAGTAAGTAATATAAACAGTAAGATAAATAGTAAGTAATATAAAGAGTAAGATAAATAGTAAGTAATATAAACAGTAAGATAAATAGTAAGTAATATAAAGAGTAAGATAAATAGTAAGTAATATAAACAGTAAGATAAATAGTAAGTAATATAAAGAGTAAGATAAATAGTAAGTAATATAAACAGTAAGATAAATAGTAAGTAATATAAAGAGTAAGATAAATAGTAAGTAATATAAACAGTAAGATAAATAGTAAGTAATATAAATAGTAAGATATAAACAGTAAGATAATTAGTAAGTAATATAAACAGTAAGATAAATAGTAAGTAATATAAACAGTAAGATAAATAGTAAGTAATATAAAGAGTAAGATAAATAGTAAGTAATATAAACAGTAAGATAAATAGTAAGTAATATAAAGAGTAAGATAAATAGTAAGTAATATAAATAGTAAGATAAGATATAAATAGTAAGATAATATAAATAGTATAACTTTTTTTTTTAACGTCCGACTATTGTGCACACTTGGGCTAATGCAGACGATGGGATGATTTATAGCGTATGAAAATCCCAAGCCCAGGCCGGGAATCGAACCCGGGTCCTCGGGGTGAAAGCCCTGTATGCAATAGTATAGATAGTAAGATAATATAAATAGTAAGATAAGATATAAATAGTAAGATAATATAAATAGTATAAATAGTAAGATATAAACAGTAAGATAAATAGTAAGCAGTAAACAGTAAACAGTAAACAGTAAGATAAGCTGAAACTTTAAGAAAACCGTTTAAGTCCCACTGACCCTACATTTTCGTTTTTTTTATAATATGTAGTAAATTTAAACGATTATGGATATATTTACCAAATGTGTTTACGACAAACGATGCGTTTATAAGAGACCTTCAAAATTCACCAATAAAATTGGTTTAAAAAAATTCATTGTTTTTACAGTTCACGATTCAATTATTTTTTTTATATTTTAATGTCTTGTACGCGATCAGCTGTTTACATTTTGCGTACATTTAAAGATACACGAGCAAAAAATGTAAACAAAATGTATAAAGCTGACATTTACACATACAATACCTTTAAAACTGAGATTACAAACATAATTTTACATTAACAAATAGCGGAGTAATCTGCATCGTTAATTAATATTAGTTTTATTGGGAATAAATTCAAAACTGTAGCGTTAATTGTAGAAATTAGAACGTTAATCAATTGAAGAGAAAAATACAAAAAAAACTTTGTGAAAACAGATGAAATAGAAATATTGTACAACAAATGTAGTACTTTCGACCGTCATCTTTGATCCGCTATTTTTTAAATATCTTAAATTGTTTGTTAAAAATTTGAATTACTCATTATTTCGGACGTTATTTTTTACGAAACAACAATAACAATGAAGGAATAAATTTCAATATGGCGGTAAAAAATGTAAACTTTGTACACATATCGCTTCTAACATTTTCACTAAAAAAATCGTTAAAAACTTGGAAAAATTTTCAATAATCTGTCTCTCTCTCTCTCTCTCTCTCTCTCTCTCTCTATATATATATATATATATATATATATATATATATATATATATATATATATATATATATATATATATATTTGTATGTATGTATGTATGTACGTCCTGGATGAACTCAGAAACTACATTAATTATCGTCACCAAACTTTGTACAATTGTGCTATGGGTCCCCAGAAAGGTTTATGTCTACTTTTTTTAACACCATTAAACTACTTACCCAGTCCAGCTTTAATAATCAACGTACAAACGAGACTATTACAGCCAAGACTTGAAATTTTCAGGGTACCTTCTCACAACAATGTCGAGGTGCACTAAGGGTTTTGCAAAAAATTTGATTTTAACGCCATTAAACTACTTGCCCAGTCAAAATTTAATAACAAACGTATAGCTGAGACTATAATAGTTAAAGATTTAAAATTTTCAGGGTTACCACCACATGTAGGGGTGCACTGAAAAACGATTTTCCAGTATTCAACCAATAAAGAGATAGAAATGAAGTACAACAATTTTTATTGGAAAAAATTGTTTTTTGTCTGACCTTAAAACGTAACATAATCAATTTAAATATAAGTAATGAAATATATTTTTCACCATTTCTCAAAACTCATACGCTAAAGAGATTGAAAGGAGGTATAAAATGTAAAAAAGTGGTATACAATTTTGCATTAAAAAATATTTTTTTTTTTTGATCATATTTTCTAGATTTTTTTTTTTTTAACGTCCGACTATTGTGCACACTTGGGCTAATGCAGACGATGGGATGATTTATAGCGTATGAAAATGCCAAGCCCTCGCCGGGAATTGAACCCGGATTCTCGGGGTGAAAGCCTTGTAGTACGCTATCAACTAGACCATCGAGGCGGCCATTTTCTAGAAATATGCTATGAAACACAAATAATGAAACACAAATTTCAATTTTTTCCGAATTCGTACCCTAAAAGAATAAAAATGTAAAAAAGAGGTAACATTGGAGAAAAAAGAGTGTTTTCATTGGAGAAAAATATTTTGTATCGAATTTTCTTAAAAGTTAACAAAATATTCTAAAACACAAATTATGATACACGTAATTCAGCATTCCCCCCCAATTCATCCCCTAAAAGGACAATAATGTAAAAGAAGTATACATGTTTGTATTGGAGAAAAATATGTTTTATCAGATTTTCGTTTGAAGGCAATAAAGCAACATATTCAGGTTATAATATTTTTTCATATTCACTGTAAAATAATCACGGGTTTAGATGATCACGCGTTTATTAATATATTTTCTTATGTTTCTAAATTATTACATTACTGAAACAGTTTAAGTTCCGTGGGCGAAACCGCGACGGTACAGCTAGTTAACAATAAAAAACATTTTATTTCTTGTTCGCGTCCATTTAATATTTAAACTACATACTTTTTTTGTGTGTTTAACATCCGACTATTGTGCACACTTGGGCTAATGCAGACGATGGGATGATTTATAGCGTATGAAAATGCCAAGCCCTCGCCGGGAATCGAACCCGGGTCCTCGGGGTGAAAGCCTAATACGCTATCCACTAGGCCACCGAGGCGGCTAAACTACATACTATTGAGTTTCGATTTGCGGTTCGCTTTTTTCGAAATATGTAAAACAGAAAAAAAACTTAGGTGGATGTTCGTATTTTAAACGGAACTTGAAAATGTAAATTGATAATTTATGCGGATTTTAACGCTGACAGATGGTTTTTAAAGACGTTTTTACTTTAAAAAAAGTTAAGTTTAAATCTGCATAGATTAGCGCATTAAAATTTCATATATACTGAAAAAGCTTCATATATATATATATATATATATATATATATATATATATATATATATATATATATACAGTATATATGAAATTTTATATATATATATATATATATATATATATATATATATATATAAGCTTAAAAAAAGGAACCTTGACCGCCGTCGTATACTGAACAAAATTCGAACATTTTAAATGTTATGTAGCCTAGATTTTCGATATTCGCAAAAAAAATTACATATTGCGAGTGCCAGCGTGTTGCACTGCTGCATTTAATGTCGCTTTTCCAGTCCGCGTAAACTAATGCAACGCAACGAACCAGACTTGTTCGCGCTTCAAATAAACCCCTTGCTGATTGTTTGTTAATTGTTCCATTTCCCAATCATCACAGTGCGTAGCCAGTTTCAGTTCCCTAATGTCAGTCTGGAGGGTGGGAAGCGAACTCAGCTTTGTTCCCTGGACCCTGAGCTCAGGTAACTATTGTCAGCATGATATAGGGCGGGCTGGAAATTGCCGTGAAGGAGTTTGGGGGGGGGGGTCGTTAACTCGGAGGGTGGGGACAATATATCATTGAGTACGCGATTAAATGAAATGAAAAATACCCGAGGGTATAACGTTTCTCGGCGTTAAAACAGTCTGTACATTAACGCGTTTTGGATCTGTCATTAAAACAGAAAGTAACATAGTTAAAAATCTACTTTTTTATAAAAGGAAACATTTATTAATTTTCAAGCAAAACTGTTGTTTCGGTCAAATGTTATTGAAAAAATTCAATCTTAAATTGTATTTTTTTTTTTTTTTTTTTTTTTTTAACGTCCGACTATTGTGCACACTTGGGCTAATGCAGACGATGGGATGATTTATAGCGTATGAAAATGCCAAGCCCTGGCCGGGAATCGAACCCGGGTCCTCGGGGCGAAAGCCTAGTACGCTATCCACTAGGCCAATAACAGCTTATTTATTTGAAGAAATAACCTAAAACTTATCTTCGCTAAATCTTTACGTTTGACAACGCTTGTTTCTGCATTACATCATTGAGGTTATCTTTCAAGGTCGTATAGGGGTAAAAATTTGCAGAAGCGTGCTTTGCCAGCAATACGGAAATGTCGAATCCGTAATTTTTACGTAAATATCCGTTTCTGTGTAGGATATTGTTGGAGGAAAACCAATATTTCGATTCGGTTCTAAATTAGTTCTTTCTTTGGCTTAAACCCGTCAAATCCAACATGAAGTATAGGTTTCCACAAACTTCCATCGGTATATACGTATATAATATATATGTTTGTCTCGCTTCCTTCTTAACAGATATGTTAAGTTCTCTTGTTTATTCGGTACATTGTTAATTCGGAATTATTTCTTATTTTGGCTTAAACTTGCCTCGGTGGTATATGCGTTTGTCTGCCTTCCCTATCAACAGATATGTTAAGTTCTCTTGTTTATTCGGTACATTGTTTATTCGGAATTATTCCTTATTTTGGCATAAACTTGCCTCGGTGGTATATACGTTTGTCTCGCTTCCCTCCTAACAAATATGTTAAGTTCTCTTGTTTATTCGGTACATTGTTTATTCGAAATTATTCCTTATTTTGGCATAAACTTGCCTCGGTGGTATATACGTTTGTCTCGCTTCCCTCCTAACAGATATGTTAAGTCCTCTTGTTTATTCGGTACATTGTTTATTCGGAATTATTCCTTATTTTGGCATAAACTTGCCTCGGTGGTATATACGTTTGTCTGCCTTCCCTATCAACAGATATGTTAAGTCGTCTTGTTTATTCGGTACATTGTTTATTCGGAATTATTCCTTATTTTGGCTTAAACTTGCCTCGGTGGTATATACGTTTGTGTGGCTTCCCTATCAACAGATATGTTAAGTTCTCTTGTTTATTCGGTACATTGTTTATTCGGAATTATTCCTTATTTTGGCTTAAACTCGTGAAATTCTTCATAAAGTATAGATTTCCACAAACTTCCTCTGTTCACCTCCCTCGGTGGTATAACTGTTTGTCTCTCTCTTCTTTATCAACATATTTCTTAAAATTCCTATTAGAGTCTTCTTGTTTATTCTGTTCATTGTTTATTCGGAACTAGTCTTTACTTACTTTGGCTTAATCCCGTCAAATCCTACATGTAGTATAGACATCCACAAACTCTCTTTGTTCACGTCCTTCGATAGAATATCCTATTTTCTCGCTTTCGTCTCAACAGATAGCGACGTATGTTGATACAAACATAGGATACACGTAGAGGCGTGAAACCTAGATGATGTCAGCGGTAAGGTTAGGTTCATTCCAAGCTTTTGTGAAACGATATTTAGGCCTGAAAATCTTTTAAATTTGGCAACAGGGTAGCAAAGCAGGACTTGCGGGAGTTACGAAACAGTTTTCGGTACATTTGAAGATCAAGAGGGGAACGTAGAGGTGGGTAGAGCACAGCCATTAGGAAAAGTAATGGCATATAGAGTATCTGAATTAAACAGCAAGGAAACAAGAACAAGAAAAAAGCCCTAGGATCAACATAGCCATTTTTATTTGCCTTTAACTACTTAAACAGAACCTGGTAAACGTAATCCACGTGGTTGAATGTTTCCAGCGATTGGTGGATTGCAGTGGCACCAATGCGGTAGTGGAGGAAGGGGAAGCTGGAGTGCTAGTAAAACAAAATTTGTTCTGCTGGAGCTGCTAGCGACTGGCACGCCTGGGGCTTGCTGGCCTCTCCATGGACACGGTGCTTAGTCGCTGGCTTTTAGCGACTGGCAACCTCAACTGGAACGCCGTTGATTGTGTAAATGGACCTTTAGTCTACGCAACTAGACTTAACATCTCATCATTAAAGACTCACAATTATATTGATAATCAGCGCTATAATCTTTTCTGAGATCTTAATTAATTAGAATATTACCGATTAATATGCTTAATTAACATCTGATTATCAAAGAACCACTCTGATACGAATTATTCTTTCTGTCATTCATAATTATTAAACTAAACTGTAGATTTACATAAATTATTAAAAATACTGTTTATTGGTAATTGAGTAATTTATTTTAAAAAAAAGTGGCAGTCGCACGACTGCCGACAGAAGTGACTATTTTACACCACAAAATAAAATTTATAGTCGATTTTTAAAATCGCGAGTACGTTCATTTCAGTTTAATATATTTCTAAATACAATATTATATATGATTTTATGGTTTTTTGCCAAGACATAGATTTTTGCTACTCGACACTAGAATAGGCTATAACTGACCATGGGAGAAGCACGGAGTCCCAAATGTATTGCTGCTACTCTTAATATCTGACCCTGTGACTTATTAATTTTTAAATGCCAACTTCAATGAAAACTGAAATATTTTAATTTGGAAAGGCAGGTTGTTTGGAATTATAAGATTGTTTCAATTAAAATCATTTCAAATGTAAGCTTATAAACAATAATTTTATAATAAATAATAACAGGGATTCAGAGTTTTAAAACGGGAATACATCTATGTCCAACTCAAGTACCTAAACCATGATCATTTTAAATTTCATCTCAATTGGTCCTATTGTTAATGTGTGGTTGAATAACAAACAAAACACACACATAAACTTTCAAATTTAAAATATTATATTAAGAAGTAAAAAATATTATTAAAACGTCACTGTTGTAGCCTACAGTTAACACATACCACAAAACTGAATACTAAATAATTCAGTTGCACTGGGTAAGTAGTATAATGGCATTTAAATATTTATTATTCACACCTACCAATATATAATAAACGTATAAAACGTCACTGTTGTACAATTAACACTTGTTATAAAACTAAATACTAAATAAAGTTGGACTGGGTAAGTAGTACAATGGCGTTTAAAATAATTTAAATAACAAAGGTATAAAACATCACTGTTACACAGTTAACACTTGACACAAAACTAAATAATTAAGTTGGACTGGGTAAGTAATATAATGGCGCGAACATACAAATTTTCACTTCAAAAATACATTTTAAAACAAAAATATATATAAGAGCGTGATGCGTGACGGCAAACTGAATTTTTTTCCCGTGCAAAACATACATCCATACCCCGCCATAAGGAATAGTATATAAGTATATGCTATATATATAGGCTATATATATATATATATATATATATATATATATATATATATATAAGAGCGTGATGCATGACGGCAAACTGAATTTTTTTCCCGTGCAAAACATACTTCAAAAACTGAAGTGATTTCTTTAAGTTATTCCAATAAAGTTAATAGTTATAAGCGCAAATATAACAAGAAGCTTACGTAGATATTTACCTATAAATAATTCAATAACAAATGCTATAAAAATAAAAGTGTTTTGTTATTTGTAAAACCATGTTAGCCGAACTATCCTTGAAGAGTCAATAAAAAGAGATTGCAGCTTATTGACTGGCTAGGGGGGGCGGACTTTGATGGATTGGTTCCACAATGGACAGTCTTATCCTTAATGACCTTTATTTGGGGCCGGGATTGGAAATATATCCAGTGGAAACGCGATAAAACAGTTCACAATGGAATTGGAAATAAATCGATGAGAAGCGGCTGATAAAATGTAAGAAGTCAGAGAACGGAAGACGCGGCCGTATATCGGAAGCCATTTTGTATTCCTGTAATATGACGAGGCTAATGTGAGTGTTGTGATTGATGACAGCGACATTTCAGGGTAGAGTTCTGTGCTCCTTCAGTCAAAGGGGGGGATTGGTCTAAAACCTGTCACGAAGTATTGTATTATGGATTTTTTTTATACACCTCCGACTTTCATTCGTAACGCAAGCAGGCCGCCCCGGTGGCCTAGTTGATAGCGTACTGGGCTTTCACCCCGAGGACCCGGGTTCGATTCCCGGCCAAGGCTTGGCATTTTCATACGCTATAAATCATCCCATCGTCTGCATTAATCCAAGTGTGCACAATAGTCGGACGTTAAACACCAAAGAAAAAAAAACGAAAAATAATTTAATAAAAATAACTACACGGTTACCTTAACTGTTTTATCCTGAACAATTACACGTACAATTTTTGTTTAGAGTTATATGTTTAAAAACACATTTTTTCAGAGTATTTTTGCTTTTTTTGAACTTTAAGATTTTACCACGCCATTAGTTTGGGGGATAACAAAATTTCCCTTTCAGCGATTGAACACAGTGCTGTTGTGAACAGTGTAGGGGAGATCGGGGATGGTTGTCCACTTTTCATATTTTAATTTTTTAAATGAGAGTAATTTTATTAAACAAAAGTTGAAATTAAAGTACCTAACAATGATAAATGTAGAATAAACTTTTATTCACATATATTTAGGGCCTACTAGAAGTATTTCTTTTTAATTTTTTAAAAAAACTTTACAGCTATGACAAACAGCCCCGTGGCCTCAAGTGAAGGGGCTGGTTGTCCGTGTTATTTTATATGGGGAGATCACAATAATTCCGTTTAATAATTATTATTTTGAAAAACGGATAAAAAAACTTCAAAACAAGAAAAATCGAAAGCAGTTTATTGCTATATATGAAATGCTGCAAATTGATATATTTGGACAGTAAAATATAAAGAATATTAAAGTTAATTAAATTTGTATGTAGTTTTTCCTTAAATAGTTATTAAACAAAGAAATTAGAAAATTCTAATAGGTCTAATTACAAAAAGTTTTTGTATTACATTTTCTTCATTTGTAACCTAACCACAATATTCATCGCCTAAGATGTCACTTTCGCAATGTTTGCAAACGAAGTTTGGCATTCCTGGCATATCTCTACACCTTTCGTGAGCCCATTTTTTGCAACCCATACACTGTACCCACAGTTCGTTTGGTCTGCTTCTTGAATATGGTTCAGCGCAAATTAAACAGATATTCTCCTCCACATCTTCGTCGCTTTCAGAACTTTCTTTACTTTTTTTTTGGTTTTTTAAATTTTTTTTACGCTGTGTTCCTTCAGCTTTTATTTTGGTCTTAACAATATTTGCTTTTTTGGAATGCTTGTCTTTAAATAAGTTCGTTTTGATCTTCTTATTTAACTCTTCCCTTAACTTACTCAACTTTGCAATGGATTTTACCTTTTAATGGTATTTTTGCGGTAGGTTGTCACATGTGACAACTAGCCCCGACGCGCCATTTTATTAAGACATTGATACCATTCGAAAACGAATGAATGAAAATGCAAACAAAAATACGATTTGAACGCCTAAAAGTATGGTATTTAACCGAAACTGATAATAATATTTGTGACTTGCAGCTAAAGGACTAGTTAAGGTTTAAAATTTTACTTACTAAGCAAAAATTCAGAAAAAACACCACTAAATAAACAGACACGCACAGAAACATACACTTTAGGCAACAAAGAACTCAGTTGTGGTGTATATTAGTTGTGGGGCAGAAAACACCAAACTATTAAAAAAACTGCTTTTCTACTGAAACGACAAACAAACTGTTTTTTCAAACGGAAACAAGCAGTTTGATTTGGACTGGTTTATGATTTGTTAAACAAGGAACGGACTGTTCTATTCGAACGTTGCCGCCAGCGATACAACTGTTTTCCTGCTGTTTGCCTGCTAACTGCTTTCTTCTACCTGCGTTTATGCTTTTTCCCTTTATTCCAAAGTTGCTTGTTGCTTGTAGTGAAGTAAGAACTGTTTGGTCAATGTCAACGTTTATCTCTATTTTGTTGCAAGTTGTAGTAACAACCTCTCACATTCTGTAGATACAGAGCCTAATTTGATTTAAACATATTTTTTATATTTATTATCAATCATCAATATTTTTTAATCAACTAAAAATATTCTAAATCGTTTGCATTTTGGTAAATACGCAAAGGACTATTTAATTTTTAAGTAAAAAAAAGAATGCTTCTATTAGAAATTCATTGCACTTTGTAAATATAAAATGGCATACATAATTATTACGTTTTGAGAATGAAAATTAATTATTACTACACTTATAAGGATTATTTTTATCCTTTCTAAATGCTTTATACCCAAAAACAATTTAAGGACATGGTGGTAATGGGAACGAAAAAGTAGTCTTAGAAAACTGAACGTATGTGCTTTATGTTTTAGCTGCTAATACAACTTTGAGTTTCAGTTTTCTAAAACTGTTTTTTTCCAACTGTTATAAAAAGCAGCTTTTTTCCTCAACAAACAGTTTGTTGACGTTTTGTAAAAATAGCAGAAACGCCCACCTCTAGTGTATATGACTAAGGAGAAGAACGCCACCAGTAACGGTACCTATTTAACAAATTTACAAGCTTTGTGACAACCAACCCGTATGACTTTTAGCCCCGGTCTCCCCTACTGAAAATTGGGATTTGTATGTCTACTATTTACCCGGTTATTACGTTTTTGTGTGAATAATGTTATTATTATTGTTATTGACTTTCTTTTAATAAGTCTCGGTCTTTTGCACGATAATAACCGTTGAAATTTTGTTAGTCTGTGTGCGCTAGTGATATGTTATTTCAAAAAGTGGTATTTTAAAGGCTGAATTATTATCGCACCGTGCGCAGTGGCTTAGGTACAGTATGGGTTCTGTCAACTTGGTTGCTCCTGGTTTCCACAGATGCTCAACTTGATATTCAAACTTGTTACCAACCTCATTAACCAATCGGCGTTGCTGGGTGATTGCGTATCCTCATCGTGGTAAAAAATGAATCAGGACCCTGTGTGTTTTATACTTTTGAACGAGTTGCGTGAGGATGAAGATGAAGTGGGTATTCCAAGTAGAAAGTGGAAAAAATTGTGGTCAAAGGAGTGGTACTTACACGTCCTGAGTTTTCGCATTTGAATTTATTAAGTGAACTTCGCGTCTCTGCACTTGAAGATTTAAAAAAATTATAACGAATGAATAGTAAAACATACGAAGAATTGTTGGGTAAAGTGCAACCGTTTATTGAAAAAAAAAGACATTTCTTTTATCGTGATATGTGCAATTACTGTGAATTCCAACAACGTATATATATATATATATATATATATATATATATATATATATATATATATATATATATATATTATTATTATTATTATTATTATTATTATTATTATTTATAGACCCTGTTGGATCACGCAAAGCACTCAGACTCATGTCTTGTTCCTTCTAATCCTCCACACCTTCCTCATCCTGTCCCCATGGATCCTCTTCCGCTCCTCCGTCCATTTTACCCCTGCTCTCTTTGGGATTTCATTCTCTGGGACCTTCCAACCGAGGATCATTCTCCTGTATACGTGCCTATCTTCAACATCTGTTGAGTCTATTCCTGCGTCATGTAGGTCTATTGTGACTTGTGTGATCCACGCCGTTGTTGATTTGACTCTTTGTATATACTTAAGGAGGCAAG
>CM040186.1:25357400-25379900 GCA_022606455.1 Callitettix versicolor
AGCCCAAAGTGTGCACAATAGTCGGACGTTAAAAAAAAATATATTAATTCGGAACGATCAGCTGATTTCATTGAACAGCTGATAGGCTATAATAAGTTTCAGGTTATGTTGTTAAAAACTTGTTATGTAAATTTGTCGTGTTTTCGAACGAATGATCGTAATTAAAATAAAAAACGGAAGGGAAAATATGATAAATGATTTTTATTTATGGATCAACACCAGAAATTATTTTGCCAGCAGCTTCTTGAATCGGATTTTTAGGGAACTAGTAATACGTGAAGCTCCAAGTTCTTCAAAGTTCGCAAACTTTATCTGCTAGTAAGTTTTCGCAAGTTTTAAATACTTCTGAATCAACTCAAATTGGTATATGGGGCGAAATTTTCAGTTCAAAATTAACTTCACCAAGTAAGAGAGGGGAGGACAGTTTAACATCCTGTTAGGAACGAGTGGGATTCGAACTTGTGATCAATACGATCTAATCACAGCGAGTATGAGCAGTGTAAGACTGAGATTTCATTTGCAAGTCCAATTAGGCAACGATCAAAGTAATTATTTTAAACAGAAAGGTTCTTTGGGGGCATTTGTCGACACGACCGGAAGTGGCTATAAATAAAATGGCGAATGCTGCAATCCCTGGCAGAGTCAATGCCTGCTTACAAGTGTAGCTGGCTAATTAAATAGACCAAACCGGAAACAGTGATCAGGCGGTGGAACAGACCGGAAGTGGCAGACAAGGCACGTGCTGCAGGTTGTGGCGCTACTTTGTTGACTAGAGAAGATAATGCACGCGCGAGGTGTAACTGGAAGAGAGGCTGGAACAAATCGTTCAAGGTGTGTACCACTGGCGGATTAATACAATTTTGTGAGAGGCCCTCTCTTGGGGACGAAAACGTTTGAAATAATACCTTTAAAAACTAGCACTGTTTGTCAGACTTAAAAAAATGCCTAACTTTTAAAACTTTTGCAAAACTGGCTCCGTTTACACAACTTCAATATAAGCATTACAAATTCTATGATATATATATATATATATATATATATATATATATATATATATATATATATATATATATATGTATACATATATGTACATATATATATATATATATATATATATATATATATATATATATATATATATATATATATATATATATATATATATATATATATATATATATATATATATATATATATATATATATATATATAGAGAGAGAGAGAGAGAGAGAGAGACCTACATAAACATCCATCTACACTCCCACACACAAACACACACCTACCCCTTCCACACACACACAGATACACACAAGAGAGAGAGAGAGAGAGAGAGAGAGAGAGAGAGAGAGAGCCACACAAACACTCACCTACCCACAAACACACACCAATACCCCCCACATACACACGAGAAAGAGAGAGAGAGCATGAGAGAGGGAGAGAGAGAGAGAGAGACCTAAATAAACATCTATCTACACTCCCACACACAAACACACACCTACCCCTTCCACACACACATAGATACACGAGAAAGAGAGAGAGAGAGAGAGAGAGAGAGAGAGAGAAAGAGAGAGAGAGAGACACACACACACACACACACAAACACTCTCCTACCCCCACACACAAACACACACCTACCACCATCCCTCGCGCGCGCACGCACACACACACACACACACACACGCACACATACACGCACGCACGCACGAGAGAGAGAGAGAGAGAGAGAGACCCACACAAACACTCATCTACACCCCCCACGCATAAAAATACACCTACCTTCCCACCCCACCCACACACACAAACACACACCTACCCCCTCTACACACACATAGATACACGAGAAAGAGAGAGAGAGCCACACAAACACTCACCTACCCCCCCAACACACAAACCCACCACCATCCCCCGCACATACACACACACACACACACACGCGCGCGCGCGCGAGAGAGAGAGAGAGAGAGGAGTGAGAGGGGAAGAGAGATACACAAATACTCACCGACACACCCCACACACAAACACACATCTACCCCCTTACAGACACACACACATACATACACACACACACACACACACACACACATACAGGGCCGCCTCGGTGGTCTAGTGGATAGCGTACTAGACTTTCACCCCCGAGGACCCGGGTTCGATTCCCGGCGAGGGCTTGGCATTTTCATACGCTATAAATCATCCCCACCGTCTGCATTAGCCCAAGTGTGCACAATAGTCGGACGTTAAACTCCAAAAAAAAAAAAAAAAAAAAAAAACACACATACATACTTACACACACACTAGAGAGAGAGACAGAGAAAGACAGAGACAGAGACTGACAGACAGAGCGCTCGCGCACACACACACATCTACGCACCCTCTCGAAGACACACTGCATTAATATTCAGAGTCTTACAAACGTGCATCAGTAATTATGCAAACACCGCCTATAAATACACCACTAATGTAGGCTACCTCTTCGACATCGGATACAGTAACAGTTGTCCATAACATATTTACATTCGGCATCTTATGTTATTTTGTATCACGCATTGTGAACACAAAGTTAAATTTCAGGTTAACGCCCCTAATGAGATAAATTTCCATAACTCCCCTCTCCAACGCAGAGGAAACAGACGTAAGGAAGGGGAGTTGCTAATTGCACTGTCCTAACCAAATACCATGAAATTACAGCAGACAGTGCGCATGTCAATGAGACGGTAAATATTGCATGACGTAGCCAAACTAATTAGGCCTAGCGCGTGCTGCTTGCAAAGGTGAAAAGAAAGCAAATACTTGAGGAATTTTTTACCCGGTGTAATGGTGTACCATTGCCGATCATTACTGCCATTAATTATTGCTAATTGTCGTTATAGTTATACATTGTAAATAATTTGTTGTGTTTAAACTATTATCGCGTAGAAAATAGTACATAGTTAGGACTATTGTTTTTTTACAGTCTACAGTACAACCAGCATTTAACCGACGATTAAAACATATATAATTAACCCTATTTGAACTTTTAGGTATGGAATTTTGTGTGCATCTACAAAGTTGTATTTACTAAATGCTTAGGACTTCCCTGTAAACAACATTCCTAGATTTTAATGTGATTACGCGTTTCCTTTTGTACATTTTCTATCAACCCCTGAACTTTGAATGTCCTTGAAACTTTTTTTTTGCAACTGCCTACACACACACACACACACACACACACACACACACACACACACACACACACACACACACACACACACACACACACACACACACACACACACACACACACACACACACACACACACACACACACACACACACACACACACACACACACACACACACACACACACATATATATATATATATATATATATATATATATATATATAGGCCTATTACTTGCGTATAGACCCTGTTGGATCACGCAAAGCACTCCGACTCATGTCTTGTTCCTTCTAATCCTCCACACCTCCCTCCTCCTGTCCCCATGGATTCTTCTCCGCTCCTCCGTCCATTTTAACCCTGCTCTCTTTGTAATTTCATTCTCTTCGATTTTCCACCCGAGCATCTTCCTCCTGTATGCGTTCCTATCTTCAATGTCTGTTGAGTCTATTTTTGCGTCTCTAGGTCTATTCTGACTTGTGCGATCCACGACATTGTTGATTTTACTCTTTGTATATACTTAAGGATTCTGTTGGCAAGTCTCGTTGTTGGGAGTCTACTGATGTGTTTGTAGAATTGAAGCCTCCTTCTTCTGATATCTGCTGCCAGGTTCGATATCTTTTCTGTGGTCTTCCAGGAGTGCAACCTGTATCCGTCTTCTGTTAATCTTGGGCCAAGGAATTGCTCATGATTTTGTGTTCTTCCTTCAAAATGTCTTCCATGGTACCTTTTGTGTGGAGTGCTAGCGTCTCGCTTGTGTATAATGCCTCCGGTTTTATGACTGTGTTGTAGTGTCTGATTTTTGTGTGCGTCGACATACATTTCTTATTGTAGATATCACACGTTATACCAAGAGCCCCCTTCGTTCTCAGTAGCCGAACCTTTTGCGTGAACCTGAAAACACCTGAAAATAGGTGTAGTTTATCTTACCATATGTTGTGTTTAGTTCTTGAATATTTAATTTTGAACAGAAAAATTCGGTTTTTTGAAACGAGATCTGTAGACCGACCCTCTCTGCACATTCCTTTAATACTTCTATCTGTTTAATCGCTGTTGTTTCATTATCTGTGAGTATGGCTAGGTCATTTATATATATATATATATATATATATATATATATATATATATATATATATGACTATTGAGGTAAGGACAGATTAAAGAGGGGTGCAAAAGAAATAAATTTTAAAAACATGAAATCCATAAATCCTAAAAGTATTTTCGTAGTTTAAAAGAAAAATGTTTAAGGCCTCTGAGGGGTCCGAAACCTGTCACATTACCCCGATCTCAACTTTTATGTACATGACCTTTGTCCGTTTGTACGTATGTAAATTTGTGCACTTTGTAACGCTTATACTGAAGGTGAGAACGGGGTTAATTAGATATTTTATGTTGGTTCTCTCTTATCTTCCTGTGTTAACTGCAACAACAGAAAGATCTTTTTCGACTCGTTGATAAAATCGAAATTAAGCGATTTTTTTGTTTTTGTTTAAATGGAGTAAATGTTACACTTATTTTATATCTGTTTTAAGTGTCGAAACGACTTGACATTGCTAGTTTTTGAAGGTATTATTTCAAAAATTTTCATCCCCCAAGGAGGCCCTCTTGTAAGTTGAATTATTCAACCAACCGACCCTATCCACGAAATCGCATTAATCCGTCAGTGTATTGAGATGACAGGATAACAGAAATAGATCACGCCTAGTACTTCATAAAAAAATAACGTACTTTACCCTCTTGATATCACAAAATGTTATTATTATTATTTTGGAAAATGGGGTAGAACTCATAAATTTTCTGTTTAACTCTAATTATTTATCATACAAATTTTATATAAATAGGTGTTTAACACAGTAAATTATCCGTTATTAACCTTTTGACAAGTATTCACTTAACAGAATGGCTTTACGTGATCGACTTATACGCTGAATGGTACTATCGTAAACAGTGTGACAATGTTTATCTTTCTTTAGATCATTTACAATTTATTAACACTACTTGAAGTGCTTATATTTCATTTTTCATTACATGATAGGATCGTTTACTATCGATTATTAATGCTTAGGTTAACAATTAGTGTCAGCTGTAAATAAGTTGTGTCCAGTCATTTTATTATTTTACTACAAATTATTTTACTAAGGAAGACTGTTAATGTCATATAACGGAATTATCTTGACGCGATTAATAGAAACTGACGGTTAAACGAGACTCTACTGTGTATATGCATTCTACTTCACTGGTTTAATTGATTATTAAACAGTTTTTACTGAGTACCTACTTTAAAATTCAAATAATTCCATAGACAAAAATGTGGGTACGTGGTACAAAAAACCCAGTTGTTACTTAATTATGGAATATTTATGTTATGATTACAGTTTATCCAAACGTGTGTGTACATAAAGCAACACATGACGTTTCAAGAGTATGGATCAACTTTAGTTCCGAAATGCCTAACCTAAAACCTAAACATGCCTAGAACCTAAACCTAGATGCTTAGGCTTACGTTAAAATACTTAAAAACTAATAACAAAACACTCAGAACAGAAATTCCAGGTATCAGCTCTTGTGTAGCATTTCGTTTCGTTCTCTTGGTTACTTATGGTTTCCTGATCTTTTTTTAGTATTTTATAGAAACTGACGTTTAATTGAGACAAGTTTATCCAAACATGTGTGTACATAAAGCAATACACGACGTTTCGAGGGTATGGATCAACTTTAGTTCCGAAATGCCTAACTTAAAATCTAAATATGCCTAGAACCTAAACCTAGATGCTCAGGCTTACGTTAAAGTACTTAAAAATTAACAAAAAACACTGAGAACAGAAAAGCCAGGTATTTATCAGCTCTTGTGTAGCATTTCGTATCGTTCCCTTGGTTACTTATGGTCTCCTGATCTTTTTTTAGTATTTTATAGAAACTGACGGTTAATTGAGACTCTACTGTGTGTGTGTGTGTGTGTGTGTGTGTGTGTGTGTGTGTGTGTGTGTGTGTGTGTGTGTGTGTGTGCGTGCGTGCGTGCGTGCGTGCGTGTGAGTGAGGAGTGTGTGTGTGTGTGTGTGTGTGTGTGTGTGTGTGTGTGTGTGTGTGTGTGTGTGTGTGTGAGTGAGTGAGGAGTGTGTGTGTGTGTGTGTGTGTGTGTGTGTGTGTGTGTGTTACGTTAAAATTACTTAAAAACTAATAAAAAAAACACTCAGAACAGAATTGCCAGAGGTATTTTATCAGCTCTTGTGTAGCATTTCGTTTCGTACTCTTGGTTAATTATGGTCTCCTTATCTTTTTTTAGTATTTTATAGAAACTGACGACTCCAATGTGTGTGTGTGTATGTGTGTGTGTGTGTGTATGTGTGTGTGTGTGTGTGTGTGTGTGTGTGTGTTACGTTAAAATACTTAAAAACTAACAAAAAAACACTCAGAACAGAAATGCCAGAGGTATTTTATCAGCTCTTGTGTAGCATTTCGTTTCGTTCTCTTGGTTACTTATGGTCTCCTGATCTTTTTTTTTAGTATTTTAACTTAAGCCTAGGCTTTATTATAATAATAAGTTCTATTTTAAACCTTTTTGAGAACGAGGGTTGGATCCATAATCTCGAAACGTCCTGTGTTGTTTTATAGATGGCAAATGTCCGGACAAACTGTAACAATAACCGTTCATTACATTTAACCACGCGGCTTTCTTCTCAACAGGCACTTGTTGATGAACTCGTGCATCTAGTGTCACTTCAAGGTACTTGGCCGTATTTTCAGGACTTTAAATAATTGAAGGTAGTCTTTACAGTACAATATTTTTGCCATGTTTAACGATAGTCTGCGTCACGTCACTAAAGCAAACACTTGTAAGTTTCTGCATCAGCTGGTTTATTGTTATCGTTCCACCTGTTCAGCATTAAGGAGCCGCCAATGGAAGACCGGTTTGCCGCTTTTGTTCCGTCGAAACCGGAACCAGATAAAGTTTCTCTTGTAATGAGAACTGATGACGTGACACAGCAGTGATTTTCATTGATACTAAGAACTGTGACTGTTAACTGATTAAATAACTGTGAATCACTGTGCGCTGGATTATCAACGAAATCACGGATGACTTGATAGAAGTGAATTTACAAAAATATTTTCCTTAATCATACCGTCTTTTTTAAAAGTTAAGTACACTGGGACAGAGCATTAAGGTGACATTCCTTTCGGTACCAAGATAAGCTGGGATAGAAGCAAATGAGGAAGCAGAAGAGGAGCATCGACCCAACTTATAGGACCAGAAACGTTTGCGGATTTGAAACAGCTGCTACAAGATGAAGCTTATAGAGGAAGAGGAGGCTAGAAGATCTTAACTCTGGAAAGACAAACGAGGTTTAAGACAAGCCTCGGGAACTTTGACAGGAACAGAACAAAGTTTGTTCTGTATGAGTTTCCTGCTGATAATTTCAATTTTCGTCAAACGTTTATCAGATTCGGTAAAAATATTAACAATATCTATATCATAACGTATTTGAACAGCATTGTTGTGGATTACAAATTGACAAATTTATGCCCTTTCAAAGTAGCTAGTAGTAGAAACACTGCGTGAAAAAGGTATTAACATAGATTTATAGACTTATTATTTATAGATTTATAAAAAAGTACACGTGTGGAACTCGGGGAGTTACCGACAGAAGCGAACCTTTTGTTAATGATATCTTCGCTGAATATATATATATGAAAATGCCAAGCCCTGGCCGGGAATCGAACCCGGGTCCTCGGGGTGAAAGCCCGAGGTCTAGTTGATAGCGTACTGGGCTTTCACCCCGAGGACTCGGGTTCGATTCCCGGCGAGGGCTTGGCATTTTCATACGCTATAAATCATCCCATCGTCTGCATTAGCCCAAGTGTGTACAATAGTCGGACGTTAAAAATATATATATATATATATATATATATATATATATTTGTTATTTTAAGGCAAAAAGCACATTGAGGCTACCATCGCATCCCTAAATGTAAATGTGAGTGTAAAGTGTTAAAGTCGTAAGTGTTGTAAGTGTAAGTGTGTGTTAGACTCGGGTACCGCGAGGGACGTCTAAATATATAATTAGTCTGAAAATATATTTACAAATATCTTGTTTTGTTTAAATAAATAAATACGTGAACCTAGCTTAGATATTATTTACTGTTTTTATAGGAAAAGATCAGTTGTTTTATATTAATTCGTAACGATCAGCTGATTTCATTGAACAGCTGATAAGCTATATAATAACGTTAGGGTTATGTTATTAAAAATTAGCAATATTAACAATAATTATTATAAACGTTTATATTAATTTCGAATGTATTATGAAAGGTTACAAAGCGCACGTGTTCTTCAACTAAGAAAAAATCCCGAAACCATATACAATGTGTTCATACAAAACGCGTGTACTGTTAATCGAAAAGGAGGAAGAAAAAGAAGAAGATACCGAAATACAGAGACGAAATTCGTTTGCTCGTTCGTTCCATATTTCCGTTACATTCTTCCGTTCTATTCACTCCTGTCGCTAAAACTGATTAAAAGCTTCGCTTCTAAATGAAGTTCAGGAGCTGTCGACAACAAACTGTATCTTAAATTTTCAAAATCTGTTGATCAAATTTTAGTCAAATATTCATGAACAATGTCAGTAGGCCTACGGTATAATAAAGTTGACAGAGAATTTTCGATTAAAAAGTAAATAACAAAACTAATTTGTTTACTTTTTTAACTTGATCCTTTTATTACAAACATTTTAGACTGATTTCATTTATGAATATTCATACAGTATGACCAAAATGGCTGCATTGTGTGCTGAAACACGTACGCGCGCGCACACACACATACAAACACACACACACGCGAGCGAGATGTAGTGGCGTTTGTCCCATTTACTTTTGATAATTTCGCTAATTATTTACCTAACACTAAAAAACTAAGCTTTCAAAAACACGCTTTAATTTGGTGTATCTGAAATTTCTGTACAATAAATCCATTGGAACGTTATAACGTTGTAAAGTCAGGTGTTTTCTTTCATGGGATAGACTATAGCAATCACGTGACACGAATTTTTCGGACAGTTGCAATGCTTTTTGTATATTACAAAGAACTAGTAATAAAGTAACAAAGCTTTACGACATTATTGACTTCTGTGGAAAAATTAGGCCCAAAATTTATTGCTGAAACGGGTTAGAATATCTCTACTTATTAGCCTTATTAGGACTGTAATTAGAAACTAACGCCTACTTTGTTAGCCGTTTATTTAGCCGCATTTATTTCAAAAATCACTAAGTCGTGATTCAAAAGTCACCAAGTCGTGATTCAAAAATCAGTAAGTCGTGATTCAAAAATCACTGTCTTGATTCAAAAATCAGTAAGTCTTGATTCAAAAATCACTAAGTCGTGATTCAAAAATCACTAAGTCGTTTTTCAAAAATCACCAAGTCTTGATTCAAAAATCAGTAAGTCTTGATTCAAAAATCACTAAGTCATGATTCAAAAAGATAGTCTTAAGCATGTAAACTAAGTCGTGATTAAAAAATCACTAAATCGTGATTCAAAAATTACTTAGTCTTGATTCAAAAATCACTAGTCGTGATTAAAAAATCACTAAGTCGTGAATCAAAAATCACTGTCGAAATTCAAAAATCACTAAGTAGTGATTAAAAACCACTAAGTCGTGATTCAAAAAATCACTAAGTCGTGATTCAAAAATCATTAAGTCGTGTTTCAAAAATCACTAAGTCATGATTCAAAAATCTCTAAGTCGTGATTCAAAAATCACTAAGTAGTGATTAAAAACCACTAAGTCGTGATTCAAAAAATCACTAAGTCGTGATTCAAAAATCACTAAGTAGTGATTCAAAAAATCATTAAGTCGTGATTCAAAAATCACTAAGGATGATCAAATTAATCGTGAAACAAAAGTACAAACTGTAAATTCGTTTTTCTCGTTCCAAAAACATTGGCGGATAGTGTTTTAACGAAGTCATAATTTATATTTTAATCGCCCTGTCTGGGCACAAACTCGTCAGATATGTTACAAGAAAGCCAAACCGCAACTCCGACTTGAGCAAAACTCATTACAACTGAAACCATACTGAAAGCCTAGCGGTGGCCGCAGAATCCATCCTACTCACGTCAAACTCTGCAAATCAATTTTACTTCGTAACGTAACTAGCTCTGCCTGTCGGACAACTTATGAAACTCCAAGTGTTTGACATCGTCGTTCGCTTCCTTGTAGTACATATTACATAAAACCCAAAATCCCAATTTTCACAGTAGAAATAACATCAGTAATTTGTACGGCTTTTGTTACGATGTAGGCAAAAATTTGAGTAAAATCTTGAAACCTATTTCCGGTTATTTTCAGCTTAACTTATTCCGGTTATTTCCGGTAGCTATACATTTGTTTATGAGAAAGTTAAGTGTTTTATTTAAACCAGGGGGACCGTGCGAAATTTCGCACTATGCAAGTTTTAAGTAAACAGTCTTTTGAATAAGAGTAGTCGTTGGAGTGAGGGCGGTAGTTGGAAGGAAGGGAAAACGTGTTTAAAAAATAAATCGAAAAGCGATAGGTTTGAAATAATAATCACAAATTTATGAGTCATTGCAATATATACATTTCAATACAGATAAATTGTAATTATTATTTTTCTGTTTGATTAGGACCCCTTTACAGTCCACCTTTATATTGTTTTGATTTTAAATTATTTATTCTTGTTATAAATGTTATCTAGTTTGTAAGTAATGTTAAGTTTTATCGTCCTTTGTTTCGTTAGTAGTTATGTTTAGGCGATGATAGCCTTAATGTGCTTTTCGCCTTAAAAAAATAAATAACAAAAATAAATAAATAAATTGCTTATAGAAATTGCTACAGGGTATTAAAATACCTCGTTGTAAACGATATTTGATATAAGAATGTGATCTTCTTGTACTTTTTGTATTTCATTTTCTTTAATGGATGCAAACATGTTAGTTGACTTAGTTACCATTGAAAATGCTACATACAATTGTCCGTGAGTAAAGACGGCATTTGGTAAATACAATTCTGCTCTTTGAAGTGTCTGTCCCTGCGATTTGTTTATAGTGATAGCAAACGCAATTTTAATAAGTATTATAGTCAACTGAAAAGGCCTACTAGGACCAGATGGTGTTAAGTTTATCCGTGGTATTACTACAGTTTTCCCGGTGTCAATCAACTGAGCATTAATTGTGAATTCATTGAGCTTTGTTACGACCATGTTTGTGTAAAAACAATGTTAAAAATATGTGTTTGGTATTCAAAATGCTTGTACCGCCTTGTACAACGGGCAGGGATAGGGGACTGCCAGTAGGGCCATATAACCTGTAAGTTTAATGACTTTTAAGTAAATATTGAAATTATCCTAAGCACGTCATGCAAAAAAGTGGCATTTTTAACGTGATTGTCAATTCGTTATTAATAAGTTAGCTTCGTAAAATTTACAAAATATTGTCTGGTTTGTGATGCCGCGCATGCGCATCCATGATGCCGTTGTGCCTATGACAGTTAAAAGTGCCTTTTATGTTAACATTTTCCACAAACAGTAAGTTTTAGCGCAAAATCGTTTTACAATGTCAGAAGCCGGTTAAAAAATCTTTCTAAAGATACCTCATTTATGCCTGTACGAACAGTATGTGCTGAGAAAAAGGGATGTTGACTCGAGAAATGACATATATGACAATTTAGTCGAATGTGAGAAAGGTTGTGCAATGTTTTTATTGATTACAGAGAACACGGAAAGTTTGTGCTAGACAGGATTTTCCTTCATTAAACAAACAAACAACGCTGCACCGTTGCAATGGCCAGGCAGAGACATGCTCTGGTGTTTGTTCAAAATGGCCTCTCTAACCTTTCACTGTGAAATATCGTAAATTGCCCGTTTTGTAACGGTTCCGTGATGTTAATGCTACAATACGGAACCTAAAGTTCTTTGAATAACGAAAAAACAGTTTTACATAATTGGTGCAAGAACACTGCACTGACTTTCCCGTTTATAATTTACTTGATATAAAATTATGTTATTTAGAAATTTTCTAGACGCACAGTTGTGTAAAAAATTACTTGACACGAGATTGTGTCACTGAGGTAATACGTTTGACGTATTATTGTGTTATTGAGCAATTTATTTGACGTATTTTTGTTTTACTGATCAATTTATTGGACGCATTTATGTATTACTGAACAATTTATTTGACGTATTTTTGTGTTATTGGGAAATTTATTTGACTATTTTTGTGCTATTGAGCTATTTATTTAACGTATTTATGCTGATCAATTTATTAGACGCATTTTTATGTTACTGAACAATTTATTTGACGTATTTTTATGTTATTGGGCAACTTATTTTACGTATTTTTTTTTATGTTACTGAACCATTTACTTGACGTATTATTGTGCTATTGAGCAATTTTTTTTAACGTATTTCTGTGTTACTGATCAATTTATTTGACGCATTTTTTTGTTACCGAATAATTTATTTGAGATATTTTTGTGTTATTGGGCAATTTATTTGACTATTTTTGTGCTATTGAGCTATTTATTTAACGTATTTATGCTGATCAATTTATTAGACGCATTTTTATGTTACTGAACAATTTATTTGACGTATTTTTATGTTATTGGGCCACTTATTTTACGTATTTTTTATGTTACTGAACCATTTACTTGACGTATTATTGTGCTATTGAGCAATTTTTTTAACGTATTTCTGTGTTACTGATCAATTTATTTGACGCATTTTTTTGTTACCGAATAATTTATTTGAGATATTTTTGTGTTATTGGGCAATTTATTTGACGTGTTTTTGTGTTATTGGGAAATTTATTTTACGTATTTTTTATGTTACTGAACTGTTTATTTGACGTATTATTGTGCTATTGAGCAATTTATTCAACGCATTTTTTGTGTTACTGAGCAATTTATTTGGCGTATTTTTTGTGTTACTGAGCAATTTATTTGGCGTATTTTTTATGTTACTGAGCAATTTATTTGACGTATTATGTTATTGAGAAATTTATCGTATTTTTGCGTTATTCCGCCGTTTATTTGATGTTAGGTTGAGTTATTGATCAATGTGATGAATTGTCAATAATTTGGACACGACATATCGTTGTGTTATTGAGAAATTTATTTGACTTACGTCAATAAATTGTATGTATTGAGAATGAATGGTTAAGTTATTTGGGCAGTTTATTTGGTGTAAGTTTAAATTATTTTGCAATTTATTTGATGCTTTGTTGTGTTGTTTGGGAAATTTACTTGATGTATTGTTGTTTTATTCGGCAATTTATTTGACGTATTATTGCGTTATTTGGGCAGGTTATTTGGAGTAATGTTGAAGTATTGAACAATTCATTTCATTAATTGTTGTGCTATTACGACAATTTATTTTACATTTGTTGCAGTACTGAGAAATTTATTTGACACGTGGTTGTGTTAATTAGCAATTTATTTGACGTATTGTTGGATTATTGAGTAATTTATTTCACATACTGCATTATTAAACAAATTATTTGATGTGTTGTGTTGATGCGTAATTTATTTGACTATGTGTTATTCAGCTATTTATATGCTCAGCAAAGGCTGCGTTATTCTACAATTTATTTGACGTACTGAAAGCAATTTATGTGATGAATTGTTGTGCTATTTAAGCAACTTATATGACGTATTGTTGCGTTATTGAGAGTATGATTGAGTTATTGAACAATTTATTTGATGAATTGTTGGATTTGGACAACTTATTTTACGTTTGTTGTGTTAATGAGAAATTTATTTGACTCGTGGATGTGTAATTTATTTGACATATTGTTGGGTTATTGAATAATTTATTTACGTATTGTTATATTATTGAACAATATTTTTGACGTATTGTGTTATTTGCTCAATTTATTTGAAGTACTACCGTGTTATTCCACAATTTATTTGACTTACTGCTTTGTTATTGAGAAATTTGTTTGACGATTTGTATTGTATTGTTTTTTAGCAATTTATTCAACAGGAGGTTATGTTAAAGAGAATGTTATAGAGAATATTACTTGATATATAGTTGTGTTATTAATAATTCACTTGACGGGTTGTTGTGTTATTATGCAATTTACTGGACAAATGATAGTGTTATTGAGCAGTTTACATAATGTATGTTGTTAATGAGAAATTAACTTGAAATATGGTTGTGGTAACGAGAAATGTATTTGATTTATGGTTGTGTTATTGACGAGAACATTGCAGACTAAATACACTATGCAAAAACACAATGGATAATAAAAGTTGGAAAATTAAATATGCAACGATGGAGTGTTGATTGGGTTGAAAACCAGTGTTATGCCGAGTTTTATTGGAATCGGTTTGGAACTCGATTATATAAATGCGCCCACACTAAGCATATAAACCCCCCCCACTTACTATAAAACAACGAAACAATGTTCTAGACTGTCCTCTACAAGGTCAACGTCATAATTCTGGAACGAAGTAGAAGTCTGTAATGTAATATTTCATTGAATTTGAGTAGTTTAATGGAAAATTCATTCTAACCTAAAAATATAAAATAATAAATTGAAAACTGCGATGTTTACAGTGAAACCGGTGGGTGTTTTCTCACCAGATTGTTTTTCGAGACCAGCTGTTTCGTATTTATGTTAACTTTGAACATATGTTATTACACAATTAGATTCTAGTCCCCTTTTTATATTTATATACAACAATAACCTAAACACTGTAACGCTTTTAGCGCTATGGTGCTGCGTCGGGTGGTAGTTTACGAAACTATATCATTTTCACCAAACAATATTGTTTGCCATATGTTTCTTTGTTACTAAGAACGAGGTAATGCCTATTACGGTTCAAGGTCGCAAATGGTCAAAATTACAGCTGCAATTGTATCAAAGGGGAAATTAAAGAATAGATGGGTGTTTCGTAATTTTTGTTGTAAAAAAAGGTATGTTCTTTTTTCAAAATGAGTACATATTGTGTTTAAAATTACATTTAAAAAGTGGTTATACAAATATTCTTGCATACTGTACATGTAACCGAAATATAATGAACATTTTTCAGGAATGAGACAAACTTGTTCCGTGTTTTAGTCGACAAAACCCATACAGTTTGTTTAAATTCTGAAGGACCGTAAAATTTTATTAAAATTATTAGAGATGATTTCCAGAAAATTCTACTTTTGTTAATTTGTAAGGTGGTTTTTTAGAATAACGCACTTGGGCACTAAAAAATGCTTAAAATTTAGCAAAACATGGATAAACTACGCTTACAAATTTATCGGAAATCTGTGAAAATTTTTTTAGTCTCAATCGATGTGCGAGATACACACGTGTATGTATTGTGCATATATACAGTATATATATATTTATTTACAAATACCCACCCACCCACACACACCACACACATACACCACACACAAGCGCGCGCACACACACAAACACACAAACGAATAAACACACACGCACGCACAAACATAAACACACACGCGCGCGCACACGAACACACACAAATACACGCACGCACGCACGCACGCGCACACACAAACCACATACACATACAAACACACACGCGCGCACACACAAAGATAAACACACAAACAAACACATACACACAAATACAAGCACGCGCGCACGCACACACACAAATACATAAACATACAAACACACACACTAACACACACATACACACACACATACACGCGCGCGCGCACATACACAAACACACACGCGCGCGCGCACACACACACTTACAAACACACGCGCGCGTGCACACACATACACACAAACACACACATACATGCACACGCGCAGCCGCGCGCGCACACACACACACACACAAACAAACAAACACACACACACACACACACACACACACACACACACACACACACACATACAGTGCACGATTTCTGTAAACTGCCGACACAGTGCTGCAGCAGAGACACCGATACCGTAACTTCCGGGAGGTGTGATAGTGTTCCAAATTATAGGCCTGCAAAATTATTCGGTTATACAAAAACTTGAACATTTTATTTAATTCCAAATTTAATTTTATTTATTACAAAGAAAGTACAAAATTGCTTTGTAATAAAAACCGTAAAAAAGCTCAATTGTATAATTGTAGCCTATGGCTTGACAGAAACTGTTGCAATATTCAGTGACGATCTCAATGGTGTGGTAATGAGGTTCGAAATGATTGACTGTTTCAACGTGATGAGACTTTCCGGGAACACTCTGGAGTGGAGATACTCTCGGAATCCTATAATTAGTTGCCTTTAATTGAGTTTGAACTTGGAGGCAAGTTTCCTCATTTCATTTTCCCCAAACGTTTTGTGGAACATTACGTTTCAAGTTTTTTATCCATTATTTCGATGGCGTCATCAAGCTCAAAGTCTTTTTCACTGAGCAGTGTTGTTTCGACAGATATGTTAATACAAGCCACACCGGCTGGAGAAGGTCAAGCCACACTAACAACCGCTACAGTGAGCTTGTCGCAGTTCGCAGTACTCGATAGTAAGTCACAACAAACTACCCTAACCTCATATCATAATCGATTGTTACGACCTGCGAATGGTTCTTTTACATGAAGTATAACTAGTGGTAAACCAGGCCCACTCACTAACAGGGGAACAGCAGGGAATATGTGAATAAATAAATAAATATACTCTCTTTAACTATCGTATTTTTGTTCTAAAGAGTGGTGCCGAACGCTATTTCGACTGATATTAAAAGGAAATGGACTACGTCATATTCAAATATAAAACATCAATCAGAGGTGAATGTTTGTGTGGGTGTGTTTTGTGTGCGCTCTCATACATATATATATATATATATATATATATATATATATATATATATATATATATATATATATATATATATATAAAAACATACATACATACATACATACATGCATACATACATACATACATACATACATACATACACACACACACACACACACACACACACACACACACACACACACACACACACACACACACACACACACACACACACACACACACACACACACACATACACACATACACACATACACACATACACACATACACACATACACACATACACACATACACACATACACACATACACACATACACACACACACACACACACACACACACATACACACATACACACATACACACATACACACATACACACATACACACATACACACATACACACATACACACATACACACACACATACACACATACATACACACATACACACATACACACATACACACATACACACACACATACACACACACACACACACACACACACACACACACACACACACACACACACACACACACACACACACACACACACACACACATATGCGCGCGCACATCAACATCTCAAAATAAATTTCTTCATATCATTCACTAATTCCTTAAAAGACAGAAAGTTACATCTCAGTTTATAATTTCTATAAATCGAACTAGGACATTTCTTCTTCCGTTCATACTTTATGACAGTTAGACAAATGAGGGCAAGCGATCGATGTTAACGGGAAATGTAAAGCTTGCGTCAGTAACTGCAAGTCTCGAACCCACGACCTTGATTTGCGCAATTTGTTGACGCAGCAGTCTTGCCTCTGTCTTAGCCACATCGAGCATCGACTCTTAAAATATAATTTAATCCAATCATGAAATGAAACTTGCACAATAACGCACCAATTTGTTCGTCATTCGCGCACCAATTACTGAACAGCGTTCCCAGACATTGTTGCTAATTGTTTCTGGACTGCGGACCGAATCGAAATAAAACCGATCACGAGAAACTCCCATAGTCCCGTGGGAACCGATACTTCCCGCGGGAACGTTTTTGCAATCCCACGGGAGCCGACAAGGCACGCGACCGCATTGTGCTCCAAACCCTTCCCGCAATAATTACAGGAAAATCAGGACTGCATGCGTGGTTCGCAATCCTAGCACGCGCCACTTTTGTATCAAAGATAACCTCTACGCGCAGCTGTCTCGCTCGTCAGTGCGCAATCATGATGAAATCAGATTTTCAAAATAAATGGACACGAAAATATTTCACATTTCGTGATAAAGTCAGTTGGTTAAATAGGTTGAAACAACATATTAAAAGTCTGTGAGACCGTGTCGGCCATATTGAATTTATCCCTTATATTAATAAAGTTAATTAACGATACGGCTTACGCCAGTATTTGTTACAATAATATTATGTTTGATATCATATTTCAAAGGTTTTATATTTGAGATTATGGTCAGTTTCTACATTATATACATACTGTATATATATATATATATATATATATATATATATATATATATATATATATATATAATCGATTGTTCCCCCTTAGGAGAGCGATTGAACTTGAAATATATGATTTAATCCTCCGGTGTTTGCCCGCTTTTCCTCCCAGAATTTTTTCATCCTATCCGAATGCTCCTTCCTCCTCTCAGCTGTCCACTTCTTTCCAGGTTGCGATGTTTTATGTTGAAATTTAATCTTCTTAATTTTATTCCGGCATTCGGCACGATCCTCAAGATTTCCTATGTTGATCTGTTGTAAGTCCCTCTGGACTTTCAGCCATTCCGTGTCGCATTTACTCTGTTTTAATCTTGAGTATTTTCTTCGCCGTCCTGGAGTCTTAAGGCGAAAAGCACATTAAGGCTATTATCGCCTCCCTAAATCTAAGTGTGAATGTAAACTGTTAAAATCGTAAGTGTAGTATTGTAAGTGTAAGTGTGTGTTAGACTAGGGTACCGCGAGGGACGTCTAAATCCTCTCAATAGGCGCAGCTAGTCTGCACCACCCTGCAGGGGCGTCCTGAAGTCTTCCATTCTATAAATGTGTGCTTAAAACATTGCTCGGTGTTTTCTGATTTCCAATACCGGGTTGATCCTCAAATAGAGTTTGCTCTGGGGTATCTTCATTCAAATGCTATTTCTATTGACTGCCCCGTAAATCTTTCGAAGGATTTTCCGTTCCTGCTTCTCTGTATCCTGAACCTTGGAACGACCTCCCATCACCATTGTTTCGGCTGTTTATATTGCTTCCGGAAGAACCACCGTTTTGTAGTGTCTTAATTTTGCATCTATATAGATACACTTCTTATTGCAATGTGCCCACGTTAACCTGTAAGCTCTCTGCAACTTAGAACGTCTCTGTTCATTGGCGATTCGGTTTAGTCCCGAGGACTGTGTACTTTCCCAAGATATTTAAAATGATTTTTACCATATTTTGTAATCAATGGCGATTTATTCTCTGACCGTCTTTCAGATAGTGTTTTTTTTTAATAAGAAATACACACACACACACACACACACACACACACACACACACACACACCACACGTACACGCACACTTTTTGCCCCTAGTGTGGATACAAGCTTCATTATCCATCGCGGCTTTGCCCACGAAACTGAAATTGTTTCAGTAACGTAATAATTTATAAACATACAAAAACATATTAATAAATGCATAATCATCTAATTCACCAAACTCGTGATTATTTTACAGTGAATATAAAAGAAATATCATATCCGGCATATGTTTTACCGACTTCAGACATGTTGCATTCGAATTAGAATGCCCAAATACTCATCATGTAACACCAGTAAAAACATTAATGGGTACCCTGAAATTTTTTTTTAAA
This sequence comes from Callitettix versicolor, assembly GCA_022606455.1. Taxonomy (NCBI): domain Eukaryota; kingdom Metazoa; phylum Arthropoda; class Insecta; order Hemiptera; family Cercopidae; genus Callitettix; species Callitettix versicolor. The sequence continues at coordinate 25,377,209 of CM040186.1, forward strand.
GCGATGTAATTTGTTTCAACCCACTGCACGTTAGTATATTCAGTCATTCTTTATACATGAGCACCTATTCTATTACATAATGAGTAGTAATAAAACTGCCTTCTCATATTACAATTTTTTTTATACTTTCATTTTGCGTGACGGCGATGATAACCTTAACGGTTTTTCGCCGCAAAAAAAATCTTTTTTTTTAATGATGAAGGGCCCCTTCCGTTTCTTTCACACACAGAAGGGCTGAATTCTGAAAAATGCTGAGACATATGTTTAATTATTTGTGTTATCGATTTTGTTGTTAATTTTCAAAGAAAATATGATGAAAAGTTATTCTTTCTAATTCAAACTGTCGCGTCTCCTTTTCACCCCTTCAAAGATTGAATTTTTAAAAATGATGAAATACATGTTTCATAAGTTCTGTTTTAGAATTTTTGTTCAATTTTAAAGAAAATCGATAAAAAATATTTCTCTCCAACGCAAACATTTATACCCCTTTTTTACGTTTTTATTCTTTTAGTGGGTGAATTCAGAAAAACGCTGTAATACTTGTTTTTTTCAAAATACGTATATCGAACTTTCAAAAAAGTATTTTCTGCAACGCAAAATTTTGTCCCCTTTTTACGTTTTCTGCCCATTTTTAATTCCTTTATGGGACGGATTTTTGGAAAATTGCAGAAAATGTGTTTCATTACTTGTATTTTGGAGTAATTAAGTTTACGTTTCAAATAGATATGACAAAAAAACATATCATTTCTAGCAAAAACTGTTGTCCTCCATGTTTACCTTTTTTAGGTTGCATATTGGAAAATCGTTTTCGGAATTTGTATTCAAACTCTGCACCAACATCGATTTTTAGTAATAACTTTGACAAGTATATTACTCAATAAATTTCGTTAAACGTTTCAAAATGGCGTCTATTCCAAATCTAACAATCGCACTTTTGCAATTTACTCGCTGACGTGATGGCAGCTTACACCTTTTCTTAACCCTGACCACCGTCAGCCAAGCAGCTGCTTACCGCCACTATTTTCACTTCGTACAGCCAAAAAGTAAAAATATTATTTGTGTCCATCGAACTGCTTCCAGGCAGTTATCTCGATGAAAAGGAACAGAGATTCGTCGATAGGACTGCAGCTGTCCGTAGAATGGCTTCAGGTGGACGGCAGATTATGGTAAGACGATCGGATTTTCCACCTGGCTGGCATCGGGCAGGTGTTGGATAGGTCAGGTAGGATTACACCCTCCCACCCTCTGCCTCACCACCTGACTAAGCAGCTTTACAGTGGCCAAGGTAGGCTGCTATTGTCAAGGGTTGATAGAAAGATAGGTTATTTTGAGGGAAGGTATTTCAAAAGGCTGTGCTTAATTAACTGGGCGAACGAAAACCTAAGGTAATCGCGGCACGCAGCTGTCTCGCTGGCGTGTAGAGGGGAATTTCCAAAAAGTAATTTTTTATCTTAACCTCTTTTTGGAACTACGATTTCATCATAATAACAGATTTTTACTAGCATTTTTAACTTTCTAATTGCATTGGCAATACGAAAATGAACCCTGACCACCGTGAAATTATTCCATAACACGATTTTTAAAATGCTAATTTACGCAGTTTTTAACGCTGATTACGACGATGAAATTATTTTTTTTAAGTTTAAAGATAAGAGGTTATTAATTTTTAAAGATTTGAACTGCCTCCACTTTGAAACGGTCGAATTAATTTTGTAGGTAATCGAAATAGTTCCAGCTGCAATTATCTAAATCGATTTTTGAATCAAGTAGAATCAAAATTGCGGCTTAGTTCGATAAGACAAAAAAAAACGTGTTTTTCTATTATCTAGAACTTTTTTTGTGAACCATAAACCTTTCTAACCTAAAAAAACCTTATAAAATGTTAAACAATTAATAATTTTCACAAAATCGGTCCTAATAATTTTGATAAAATTTAATTATCAGCCCTTAAAATCGGCTGATTAGATTTTTTGGTAGACTTATATATTTTTTTATATTTTGAAGAACGTTTCGGCACGTATGTTTTGTTTTTCGCTTCAATTTAGCACACGCAGAAGTTTGTTTATTGCGTTTTCAGTATTTCGCGAAAGAATAATGTCTCACCCTTACAAGCCTTGTGTTTACAACCCCTAAATACTTACGTCGCATTCTTCAACTACATTAATCTATTTAATTGACCCGGTGGCCTAACTAGCGACGATTAAGAGTGCCACTTACTCAACGACCACTCTCCTTAACAAGGGAGTTTCTACTCGTTTGTTTTATGACGTTTAATGGCTGCAATAAAACAATAAACTGTTTGCAATACGATTTATTTTTCTCCCATTTTCTAGACGAATAACTGGTAAGCCTGTTACATTGAGTGTTACATCGATTTGTTAACTTGTAATTTACAACTGTTAAAAGTAATGAGCAGACTTATTGTCTGTAACTTGCTCAAGAAATATGTTTTCATAGAATTTCTACTTGAAAATGATGAGCTATTTGGTACGGCTCAATTTACATTGAAATTTCTTTTGAGGTTATGGATTGTGGCAATGAATATAAACGGACTAGAAGTACAGCCACCATTATAAAAAACGTGCTCGATATTAGCGGCTAAAGTCCAAGTAGTTGCACTATCTGCCGCTACGATCGCTGCAAGGACGGGTGGATTTTTGGCAAAATAGACAGTACTATCTGTTTAAATGTA
>CM040186.1:25384900-25417400 GCA_022606455.1 Callitettix versicolor
TACGCTGGTTGGTCAACACAAAGGTTAGGAAAAAACAATATTTTATTGTGCAACACCTGCATGTAAACAGGATTTAATGTCAACAAATTATTGCCATCAGGCTAAACGTCTTGCCACCAGTACCGACGTGTAAGTACAATTTTTTCCGCGCAATTGAGCTTGTGAGATAATGAGTTGCACTCGTGCGATATAAATTGTTACGGTCAGCGTCTGCCGCGTGCATACGTAGGAGATAGCAAGGCAAGCGGTCACGTGGTGTACACTCTGTACATATAAGGTCGCACGCGTAGCGAGGAAAGTATTGCCGGGCAACATGCCAAAGTGGAGAGAGACGAAGGAATTGAAGAAATACGAAGAAGAGACAGTGGCGCAGATTGCAAGGTATGAAGCAACGTCCTGCAACTTCCAAAACCTGTTGTTGAAAGTATGTAAAATTATACAGTCATATTTTTCAGGGAGGTGAGACGCATAATAAGATCTGCTAGGAGCATCGATGGCGGAATAGAGGAGAACAACTTACGTAATATTGTGGTCATCTCGTGTAAAGTAGGTACGGGGACCGAAATATCTGAGCACGTTAGCGACTACAGATGGTCACAAAGTTGGCTCGCTCCCAGCAGCTCCGCCAGCGACCTCCTAATGTCCGAGATAGATACACTCTCGGACATGAGCACAGTTTCTCCACAAGGTGAAGACCTGGATACATTGGAAAGTATCATAGAGCAAGGTATAATAAACCAAGGTCTGTGAGGGAAAAATTCAATCACTTTTTGGCATATATTATTTATATTTATTTTTCAAAATTTCCCCCGACAAAACTCAGAACGTTGACGTCGTTCGGGGGCTTTCGAACTAATGGCTGAGTTAGATTGAATATTTTCCTCACACACAAACACATAAAAAATATAACAATTTTTCCTCACACAAACACACACACACACATACACAAACACAATATAACAATTGGATTGTCCTCTGTGTTCTACGGGGTTGGAACCGTCGAACCTGTGCGGTGAAGCCGTCACAGTCGCCCACATTACAATCCGGGGTAGGCAGAAGGCCTACCCCTTGTGGAAGTAGCTCCAACCATCGCTACTTCCGGTGACTACCACTCCATAACAAAAATGTAGTCCCCCATTTTTTTTTGGATTTTTATTTATTTAATTTTTTTGTAACGATTTACACATTGCTAGGCACAACATACGTAGTTTAGGGGAGAATTAACTCCACGCCAGTGACCAACACACACGTGTGCAGGTTTACAGGAGAACTAACTCCGTGCCATTGACCAACACACACACACACACGTGCGCAGGTTTACAGGAGAACTAACTCCGTGCCATTGACCTACACACACACACACACACACACACACACACACACACACGCCCTAAGCAATTAGTAAATCGAAATAATATTTAGCGCTCCTAAGAGCGCATTTACTTGACGCGTTGTTGTGGTGGGGCAAAACGCACTTTAAATATGTACAAGTATTTTCCGCAATATTAACCGTCTCCGGTAATGCAGACACGTTCGGGTGAAATCGTCTCAAAAACCGCGCCTTTTCCAACCCTTTTGTAAAAATGGTTGAAAAAGGTTTTAAAAGTTCTCTAACGGTATTACTATCAAAAACAACGTTCCCATCGTACCAATCGATTTGATGGTAACGCGTCTGAAGCCAGCGTGCAGTTTTTCGACTTTTATCGTTAAGATTATGAAAATCATACGGCGGCTTGAAAACAGTGACGTTGTAAGAAAATCGGCTTACAACGGCTAATTCCTTGACTATGTATTCACCGTCGTTATCTACAAAAGCGTGAAACTCAACAACTGCCCGCTGCATGTTTTTGAATAAGACTATCTCGTCGTATAATCTATCAGCCTCGGGTAGTGTGCTGGAAACGAGTTTGTCGCTAGCCAGACACTCAATGATGTAGGATATTAAATCCTGTTCTATATAAAGCAACTCGCCGAGTCTGCGCGATACCAGTGATGCAATATCGCGGAACAGATTCCACTCGATCGGGGTCAAAGAGATTGCGTGTTTACCCACCCCGCCGTACAACTGGACGTACCGCTTACCGAAAACATTTTTTACAATGACATGGCCTGCACTAAGTGGAAATTTATTGGTAGCTGTCGTGGCAGCGTTGACAGCTGTCGAAATATTTGACAGCTCCACCATCACCTCGTTGAACTGAGAGTGTGTAAAGTAAGTCGAAATTCGACCGGAATGTACCAACACGCCCAACTCATGCGCAGAGTGTTGGAATAGGCCAGTCGCGATAAACTTACTGCATTCGCTGTTGAGAAAATGAACCGATTTCAAATAAATTCCCAACGGTAGGTTAGGCGGGACCACACGTTTAGTAGGAGCACGCTCCACGTCCATCCTCTCTGACGCCATGGCTCATAATGAGCCTGATGAAGCATCACACGTACCTCCCCCCACTCCTAAAAGCCTACTATATTTTTAATCGCCCCCGTAAGTAGAGAGTAGCTCATATGTTTATCGTAAAAGATAATACAATAGGCAATGGTATTGGTGGGAAAATTCTCGGAAGCTTCAATTTCCAGTCTCACGTCGACAGGTCCCGACCTGAATGAATCTCTGTGCTTGGAACAATCGATTACGAAAATCGGTGTTTTCTCTTTGAACGTTTGCAAATCGACACACGGGGCCGACTCGCCACCATAATAGGACTGTTGGAATTCACAGAACCTGTGGTAGGCTAGAGCCTTACTACCACGTACGCGTTCGTAAGGGTGAAAATCCGAATTAAGATGAACACGTACATCGCTAATGTTACAGTAATCGAACTCGGAAGCGTCTTTTGCTATATTATTTGACCTGTCTGTTTGAAAGACCAGTGCTATGATCTGAGGCATCTGGTCTATCGTAGCCGTTTTGAGGACCCACGATTCCTGTTTTATGGCCGCCCACCAAGGTCGCACTATAACATCCCACCCACGATACGCTATATGCGCTGTGATATTGTTTTGAATTTTTTTCAACGTATCAACCTCGTGTTTTCCGTCCACAGTAATGTGATGTAACAACCACGTAATACCGGTAATTACCAGTTCAATCGAAGCCGCATCGGCGCTGTAAACAGCGTTCAAATCGGAAGCCGATCGCAAGAGTATCAGTTCCTGTTTAACGTTAACCACAATTCTCCTGTAGTCCTCGAAAAAACCCATCAACATTTTTAGAGGAATGAGAACCGAAAATGTGTCACCATCGGGTGACATGTAATTACCAGGTCCCACCCATCCGGCATTCCTAAGGTTGTTTACTCTGTACTCGGGAGTGGAAAGTAAGTTTTTAACTGTACTGACTATACCCAATTGCCGTGTACTGTCCACTTCGTTGCCCGCTATCTCGTATCTGATATTGTCAAATAGAAACGCTACTCCGTTGTTAACAAAGTCCACTTTAGCCCTGGAGCCATCTTGTTTTTTCCCAGTCAAAGTACCCGTGATATAAAGCAAACTCTCGTGCGGCAAGGTCATAACATCCTGCTGGTTCACAGGAATCCGAATCTCATCGTTATTTCCGAACGTAGAAGAGGCATAAGGTTTGTGGTAATGGTATTCTTTACCGGTTATCGTGTTATCGTAAACCGGTTTTCTTTCCAACGCCAGCATGTCCATTATTTCGAAACAATTTTAAAACCCAGAGACCTGAGAAATCGAATATTTCGCGGTGTTAACACTCTCGTGTTTGACTGTAGACTAACAATAGGCCTGTTATTTTCAGAGTTAAATACAAGACCCATACTACTACTGTTGACGTCTCCGACGCAAGTGCAGTCTTATCGAAATGGTTTCTTTTCTGAAATCAATCGGATCACCGTTCTGATCAATCAGACTCACGGTAAGGTTATGAATCTTTTTCACGTTGACAGGTAAATATATTACAGTCGACGGTATCTCCACAATCTTATAACCTGGCGCGACCTGGGGATAAAATTCGTGTAGAACGTGACTCTCTTTACCGTTCTTAAATGACCCGGAAACAATGTTACATTCGATCTGTATCACACTCACTCTGATGATGTCTACCGGTAAGTCCGAAACGTGAACCTTTCCGGCCTCTAGAATATTTTTCCGAAAGCCTAATAATTTTCCGACGGAACGATCGCCGCTGAAATCTACAGCTTCCGAACAGTACAATTCCACTTTTAAAGTGTTATTGTTCGGTTTTAACCAAAGCCTAACGCCCGGATTGAGTTTAGACAAAATGTATCTTTCTATGTCTGCAATTTCGTACGACCCTGTAGGTAACCAAACACTTCCGGTCCTAACAAAAGTATAATCACTCTCTTTGTCAACCGTGACGCTAGCTACTTGTGAATCGGAAACGTGAGTTTTTCCGGCTTCTAAAATGACATGTTTGAAACCGAGTAACCTCCTATCGAAACATCACTTGTGAAATCCAGGTCCTCGGAACAGTATACTTCCACTTTCAATTCCGTGTTATGTTTCAAGGAAAATTTAATTTTCGACGCGAGTTTAGATGTAATTAGTTTTTCAACGTCTGCGATGCTATAGGACCCTGCAGGCAGTGTCAAAGTCACCTGCCGTATTATACGAAATTCGTCATTATCCTCCTGTTTAATATTCGGAATAGAATTATAAGTGGCTAAATCGATCAGACCCATTTCCCATAGACCGTTCGACGCATCGATCGGTGGGAAAAAGTCACACGATAGCGTTGAACTGTTTCCGGTTAAACTGATGCTCATGACGTCAGAAACTTTAGACACAGATGTCCGCAAATGACTGAGTTGTCACGCTGATAACGTCTGTAATTATAGTGAACTTTAGCATTCGGTCCGAAATATCTAATCAATTCTACGGGTGGTCTTAGATTTCCAAAACTATCGAAATATTCTATAAAATTTCCTTTTTTCTTAAAACAAACCCAATGAGTACCGTCACCAGACATGCTGTCCAGGTTTACGATCGCCGATTCGTTTTTCCGTGGCCCCAGAAGAGGTAGAGCGTCTCTCATAAAAACCCCTCTGAACGAGGGTACCCCCAAAGCTTTCGCATAACCTACCAATTCAATGTTTGTCAGAGGTCTAATCGGAATCGATTGGATCAAATTTTTTTTTTTTTTTTTTTACATTTCAACCCCTTTCCGCTACCCTCCTTCTTTTTATACGGTTTAAGATAAAGACCCTTACCCCTTAATCTCTTCAAAATTTGTTTAACCGATCGTTGCTTTCGCTTTCCTCGTTTCCTACCGCCCCCTAACTTTGCCTTCGCCTTCATAGCAGCTGCTACAGCTATAGCGGCGGCACGTTCACCCAAAGAAGCGTCACTAGATGTAACCCTGTTCCACGCCTTCCCGGCTAGACGATCGTCGGCTTCACTGCGTCTCTGAGAATCGCTATGCTGTCCGTAAGCTATATCGTGTTCCTTACACGCTTCGTCTAAAGGATTGATTCCTTTGTCGCCTCGGGCCAATCTTTTTTTCAGTTTAGTACCCGGACCGCAATAGTTGAAATTTGGCAGATGTAATTCGATGGGTAATAAATCGATAGCTTTGTTAACAGCTGACGAAACCAAACCACGACCTTTCTTAACCGTTCTCTTCTTACGACTGACACGTGTTGCCCGTTTCCCGCCCATTATAACACTAATCACCTCTAAATACATTCACCAGCTTAAGTAGACGATAAATAAAATATATCCGAAAGCATAGAGTACAAGTCTTTGAGACGGTGTTCTTTCATACAAACTATATTGAATACATTGAAAATATCGTTTTCCACGCGTACAACACGTCCCAAAAATTCGTTGTACACAAACACGTTCTTTTCGTGGAAAAAGTATAGATTACCATCCGTATATCGAAAAGCACCCTTAAACGCTGGCGGTATCCCTTTAAACAGATCCGTAGTCAGGCCTGCGTTAATGCACTGCCTTTCGCAATCGTCATACCGCAAAACACGAGAGTTGCCGTCAAGGACAAACGTCTGACCCTGATAATTATTAAACACTGCGTTAATGGGCTTCTTAATGCGCATCCTCGTCCAACTGTCGAGTAGGAAAAAGTATTTTCTTCTCAAAGTAGGATATTCTATAACGTATACAATGTCGTTTGAAATTAAAACGATATCGCTATTAGGAGTCTGGTATATTGCGGTAACGTTTGTAAAACCGTAATGTAAATAACGTATCCAGTCAGTAATTAATTCGGGCTCCACATCCGCTCGGTCTCTTATCGAATCATCTAAACTCACTTTCCACACGTACTTACCGTAAAAGAAGTAAACGTGTTTATTCGCAATCAAAACTGTATTAATTTCACGTCTGACTGTACAAAGATCCGGTTTAGGCGTAATCGATGTCTTTGGTGTATCAGTAGTATTGATAATACTACTACTTGCATTAACAGTGGGTGTAGCAATAGTAGTGGTGGTAGTTACAGTAGGTGGTGGGGGTGTAGGCTTAGGTCCGTACAAAGCCTGTATATTTTGAATATCGAGTGGCGCTAGGTCCAATCGGACATATTTGAAACCGAATACCTAACGGGATACATTATAGAACCGGAAGAATTCGTATGACTTAATCCGAGCGCGTGACCAATTTCATGGACGAGTACTTGATAGAAAGAGGTATGCGAGTCTGCAGGATTGTCTAAAGTAAAGTCCCAATTTTCGTCACTGTCGAAATGAATATCGACTTGTCTAGACCACGGCAAATTAGGTTTGAACGCATGCGCGAGAACTTTCCCTATGCCGTCGAAATTAGGCGCGCACTGCCCGCCTGTAGACGCGCGTAAATGTTCCTTTTCACCAAACGCTATAATAATATTAGGTTTCACGGGGTCCTGATAAAACGTTAGAGCACAATGTTTACTCCAGACATCGAAAGCTTGTTGAACGATATATCTGTATTCACTTTTCTCGTACATAAACCAAGATATCGAATCACTATCCCATACGTGATTACTTTTATTACCTGTCGAAAGTGAAACTGGCTCATCAACATAGCCGCAAAAGACATGGGCGGGACCGGTTTCGCCCGAGGCGCGGACAAATAACACGGAGCCAATTAACGCGAGAACCTTCACGAACAAACCCATTATAAAGACTGGCCTCCAGAGTCTCGAACCTGTCATTATTATAATTAATACCCACGGTCTAGAGACTGTATAGACCCGTCTAAAAAATAAATTACATCCAATGCAATATTCTTAATCTTTAAACACTTCACTCCAATGAGTTACAACTTGTTTCGACGGCGCGTCGCGGCTGTAATGTTTTCTTATTGCCAAAGCCATAGTTATTAGTTCGTCGTGAAAGGAATGTTTTAACGTTGCCAAGGCGTGATTAAAATTTTTATTTTCAATCAATTCGATAGCTCTAGTCATCTGATTAAAAGTCACAGCATCATTGTCAGCGAGACCTCTAGCCAAGTTACTTATACGCTTAGCATTAGCATCAAAATAGCCTTTTACACTACCACCGTTTAACGTGTTGAAGCTGACCCACTTTTTAAGAGCCGAATCTTGTTTGAGCAACTGACCTAGATTTATAGCGTCCACGGTTGTTATACCGTCGGCCAAGTTTGTAATTCGTTTAGTGTTGGCATTAAAAAGGTCGACGTCCTCGGTAGGTAATTTATTCAGACAAAGCGTGTTTTGTGTTAGAAAATGTAAATTAACTGCGTCTCTAGCGTGCAAAGGATCCTGTACGTTGCCTACACGTTTGTTTTGTAGATTCCAGCTGTGATCCGAACTAACACTTAAAACGCGATCGTCCACATAAGACTTTGTAGCGGCATCGCCATTATCCGTAGGCGTTTTAACGTTAGAAATTGCAAACTCACGCGCGTCGAATTTTTCGTTTTTTATAAGCATATTCTCACTCGCGTAATGCAAGTTAATCGCATCCCCCATCGAGCTAGGGGAACCGACATCTTGCAGCCGATGCTGTTCAAATGAATAACTATCTGCAAGTTTAATGGGTATCAAAGCTTCCAAATATTCTTTAGTCACGGCGTCGTCTTTGTCTATCGGTTTGGCTAGACCACCCATCGGAATATTTTTCGCATGGTATTTCGAAACGGCAGGGTTAAATGTTACGCAACGTTTCACAACTGTACCCAAATTTACAGCTGCGTCTGGTTCTTCCGAAGCACCCACGTGACGTATTACTTTCCCTTTCATGTTGTAATCGCCGTCCGGTGTAAGAGAAAAACCGACCCCTGGAGGACCGCGTTGAAGACGCGCCGCATTTTCCCCTGAATAACGCCCAAACTTGTCGACACTCATTGTATTAATGCTCGAATTTTTCTATTACCACTACCTTTTATTAGTCCCGCTTCTTTGAGTTCTTCTACGATGGATGCGATCTCGTGGGCGTGTCCCGTGTGCCCTGCATCGTGTGACATTAGCAAAAGCCTTAATCTGTCGCACAATTCGTTCGGATCGTCCCAGTATGAGTAGTGTTTGTGACCCAATCCCTGTTTAACACGTGTTTTTTTCTTGCTTACCGGCGGGAACAAGTACTGTATAACTCGTTTGTATTTATCTGATTTTGGGTTTCGGTTGACCGCTCCGTGGGACTTGTATTTCTGTAGGTGTGCATTTGTTTGCACGCAAATTGTTTTATACGTTTCCAAGTCGCGCGACGTGTAAGATTCGGGAATCCTCATAAACAGTATTTCGTAGAGACCAGGTGTACCTTTATAGCTCTCGCCGTCGATAATTATGTCACCGTCATCGTTAAACTGTATTACCTTGGAACCGACCATTACAGTGTCGTTTTCGATTCGCGGGCCGTACAAGTGATCGATTTTCTTTGTTTTGGCTGTGTCGGTTATCATTTCCGTGATATATTTACGTACTAGATGGTGCTTAAATGTAGCATTTATCCATTCTATCGACCGGCTGCGTCCTTGGGGTGTTGCTACAACGCTAGTTATACTGGAGGGAGTTACTGTAGTTTCCCTATCAGGGGAAATTTCCGCAATCACGGACGTGTCCAGAAAGCTCGGATAGGATATTTTTCTCCTAGGTGTCGATGACACGGGCGTCGAAAACCCTTCGTCTTCGTGTTTTTCAATTTTCATAACAGGGACCTGCGATGCGTCTTTAATTTTCGTCAACTCTGTAATAATAGGCTTATATTGTCTGGTCAACTGCACTTCCATGTCGGCATCTCCGACCTTCATCTGCATATATTTCCGCTTCAAGGCGTCTCTCAATCTTTCGATCTCGAGTGTAGCCAGATTATCGGATAACGTCATATCGAGAAATGGTTAGATACGGGGTGGTGTAACGGTATTTATAATCAGTGTAACTCTAGCGACCTAAAGAAGAGTGGAAACTTTTTCGAGGTCAAGAGGTACCTTATAACGTCACCAGCGGACGCATACAAATATTTCCCCTCCCAATGTAAACCCCTCAGATAACTGAGCATGTTTTTATCGAAAAACGGGATACGCATAGTTTTTCGAGCGTCTGTGAAAACAAAGGTTCGTTTAATGTTAGAACGCCACTCTGGTACTTCGGCTACCAAGAGTCTATCGTCTTTCGGAGTATCCTGCATGTACTCTTTCAGTTTCGATATAGGGCGGAGTGTCGATAAACTCAACAGATATGAATTCAGTAAAAGGAATTCGTCTAGATTCGCACCCGTATACGTACACCATGATTCCAAACGTCGCTGATCCGTTACAGAGTACACGTGTCCGTCATAAGACAGACCAAAGTGTTCGCACTGTTCGACGACTGTCGGCAGTGCGGCTTTGAGAAAATCTACTGTTAGCATACCTTGGGCTTTGTTGTTTACAGCTTCGAAGATTTTGCCTCTGTTGGTACGAGGAAGTAGTGGGGTGTGGGACCGAACTTTACGTTATAGTTCACGTCTATCACACACTTTGACCTTGTAATCAATCTATACGCCTCGACAGGACCTCGAATGGGGATAGTCCTTTCTGTAATAACCACACATCTGGACGCGCTGGGAAACAAACAACCGTATTGCAACATGTCCAAGTATACTTGAGTGAAAGCCAAGTCCCCGTGACCCGTTCCTAGTGTACGATTGAAAAGATCCGGGAACAGTCGGAAACGTGAGATTAGATTTTGAGGTTGACGGACCGTACCGTTTAGCATGTGTTTGTTGTAAATCACCAGTTCGAACGGGACTCCACTTTTTCACTTTCATGCAAAAATTTCACCCAAATCTCTCTGTTGTATACACGTGAAGCGCTAGCGATCATGAGAATCACGACAGGTGGAAGATTTGGACCACGCCTTTTATGGCGCCAACAACGTCTGTTGAATACGTCACCGTGTTTTCCCGAACGGCTACAATAATTACCGCAAAACCGTTTCCTATTTGCATAATACCATGCGCATAGATTGGACTTTGGACGCCGTGAAGCGCATTTTTTGTACGGAGTTATATCATTGTATATTCTCATTGTAGGTCTTTTACTATACGGTCGAATCCTATTCTATACCTGCCCTCTTCTATTTCGCTATCTTTGTCTATTACCAGAAACCCGTGTTTGTCTTTCCAAGCAGCTGCGCATGTCTTTGAAAACGCAAAATGGTACATCCGTCGTGACGTGGTCGCTAAAAATGTGCCTCAAATTGAGATCGTCTTGCTTAAATACTATCAACAAGTTGGCGTTGTCGCGCACCAGTTGCTTTGGAATCCTACTGTACGTTTGACCTAGATAGAACGAGTCTATGCGATTGTGACGACCCATTGTAAAGTATTTGCGTATATTATCGTGTTTTTCGCACGCAATATCGTCGAAAATCATCACAGAGTCCGGTTCGGCTTCGCTAGGGTCAATGACACTTTCGTTATCTGTATAGGGAAAGTATCCTATACCAGTTTCGGCTGTGAAAACCTTTTCTAAAAATTTGTATTTCGGTTGCTGCAGTGATTTCGAAAACACGTACACGTTCGCGAATCTCAAACCGTTTGGATCGAAAAGCAAATTGAATACAACGTTAGTTTTACCGCAGTTTGAAGGGCCGCAAATAATACAGCGTATTGTGTTTGGCAACAGCGAGCTGTGACGATTATGTTTATCGCTGTCCCCACCACCGGCAAAGACGTCGAAATTAGAGATTACTAGTTTCTGCCTAGCCGTTTCGATACGCATTGTGTTCGATACTGAACCTCTCGTGCGCGCGCATGCCTAATAAATAGGCTTGCGGGCGTGAGCGCTCGCATATGTCTATTACATAGACGCAACACGCTACATTGCGTGTGTATGTCTACTAAATAGACACGCTTAATACTAAATTTGGTTTCTTTTGGGGCCTTTAAAAAGGCCTTTTTTTTTAAAGCTAGGACTGTTGTTATTGTTATTTGTTACTGTTGTTGTTGTATTTTTTATTTGTTATTGTTGTTGTTGTATTTTTTATTTGTTGTTGTATTTTTTATTTGTTATTGTTGTTGTTGTTGTTGGTGTTGTTGTTGTTGTTGTTGTTGTTGTTGTTGTTGTTGTTGTTGTTGTTGTTGTTGTTGTTGTCGTCGTTCTTCTTCTTGTTGCTCGCGAAATATAGCCTGCATATCGGTATGTCTGCGGATGGTTAAGTGATCTAAATCAGGGCGTCTCGTTTTTTGCTTTAAATCGACGCGCATGCAGTAGTGCTGCACTTCGAATGTTCGACCGTAGAGGTCTCTAAAAAACGTTACAAAGCCCTCGGGTCGCTCGGGATCGGAGCAGTATCCGTCGTCCTCACTGGAGTTCATCTTGTATTGTAATGAGATTCTGAGCGACCGGGCGCGTCTGACCGTGCAACAGGAGGTGGGGGTATCACGTGGTAAGTTGCCGCCTATCGACCCACGAGTTGTGCCGTTTATCAAAACCTAACCACTTTACCAGCACTTTATTGCCTTTTGACCTCAATACTTTCTCAACGAGATAGACATCGCCCAATTTGGACTTGCTAATTTCCTCTGCGTAAAAACCGCCTTTCAGTATTTCACCATTCGAATCTTGTAATATATACGTTGTAGGTTCGGTGGGAACAACTGCGAATATAGTGAAAACCTCGTTTGTCCAGTTTGGAAGATAACCTTTGGCAAACGTTTTCTTATATTTCGAAATACGAACTTTATCGTCTACTTTAAATCTAGTTGCCGCGGGCTTGTTTAACACGCCCTTATTATTTACTTTTGTCAAGAGCAAGTTTTCGTGTTTACGTGTTACTAGACTCGGTTTCATACCGGTGGTTCTGTGTACCGTGTTATTGTATGATCGCACTACCGATTTTAATAAATCTAGCCATTCGTAGCTACCGCGCGCTGTGAATTCACGCCACATTTTGGTCTTTAGGGTTCGATTTAGCCGCTCCACGATGGACGCTTTCTTTTCCGTATATGTAGTATAATGGTTTATTTTGAATGTTTTCAACAATTTTCTTACGTCAGCGTTGAACCACTCTTTCCCGAGATCGGTTTGGAAATGCCTCATTGGATGTTTTTGAGAATCGGTTGCAACGCTGTAGCTACTGCAGAACCGGTTTTTGTTTTCAACGGCACGGCAATAGCGAATTTCGACAAACAGTTTATCATAGTCAATATATATTTGTAGCCGCTATTTATTTTTGCGTACGGGATCATTTCTACCAAATCGGCTTGGTACAAGTCGTTTAAACCTTTAACGTGACACGTCGTGTTTTGAAATTCCTTCGAGCCTGTTTATGCAGCTCTTGGGCTATATCCTGTCTAACGTTATTACTGCTCATGACTGATTGTTATGTCGCGGCGTGGTGATCTTTATATCCCCCGAAGGGGTAGAGGGTGGCCCCAACCTTCGCCACCCACCGTGGCATCCATTCCAAAACAAAAATACCTATTCCTCTGCTGATGCCTCCGTATATACGTTTCACCGTCTTCCTTAAAGAGGTTTAGGGGAGAATTAACTCCACGCCAGGGACCATAGGTTTAGAGGGGACTTAACCCCACGCCAGGGACCGTCTGTAAGGAAGAGGGTGAAACGTGCAAAATTTTACGGGCCACTTTGTGCCCGTAGGGCAGTGTGTCATAATCACCGTATCGCTTTCTTTTTGCACCCGTGATTCTAAATGTTTTCGATTCGCGTACTGTAATCACTTGGCGATCTTTGGTACGACGTATCTGCGTATTTGTGACGGTGATCGGATCGGAACCTTCGTTCAACACCATGTTTTTTAGTGAATCGAAATTTACGGCACCCAAAGTGCGAAGATTCAACGTCAAACCTTTTACTTTGCACACGGCCACCGGTTCGTCGGGGTTGTTTGTAGACAGAACTTTGTATCCGTAGATTTTTGGTCCGCCTGAAACGAATTCCGTGATGTAAGAGCCTGGTCCGTATTCGAGCAGTTCGTCAGTCATCTGTCCCAAGTAGTCGCCTGTCTGTACCTTATGCACCCCTCCACGTATATTATCCCGTCTGTGTCGAAATATAGGACCTGTCTGTCTAGGGCGTCCAAGTGTTCGTAGAGTTTAAGTCTCGCTTGCGCTGTAGTAAAGGCCGCGAGTACGACGTTAACCGTCGGTAAAACTTCGCAGACGTCTTCGACGTACTGCCAGTTTACTACTACCACATCTTCGTTCACTTCCTGGATGTTGTTCACTTGGACAGACGGACTGACCAACATTTTAAATAGTTCCGTCGGTTGTCTCACGATCGCTGTCTTTGTCTGGTTTTCTCTCTGACCAAACTTACCCCAAAATGAATTCAGCATAAGTTTTGCCAGCGAGCGGCGACCTTCGTTTTCTCTATCTTTGTCTCATCTAGTCTCACCCCTTCGGCGTCGAAATAGTCGTCTATGTACTTTTTACGATCACTGTCTGTCTGACACCATCCGGGGTAGCCTGACGCTTCCTGTTTCATTTTTAGAAACGTGTTTATGAAATCTGTAAATAGTCCGTCGCCATTGCCGAAGGCCGCCACTTCGTATTGCCATAGCTCATGCATTTCCATAATTATGTAGCCTTTATCGACGGCTTTACGAAGTTCGTCCATAGTCCACGTTCCGGTCAGTGCTCGTTCGCCTACAGTGTGTTCGCAGTCCGATGGATACAGAGTTTCAGCGCATGTGCGGCACAACACAAACATCAGTTTTTGATGCATTCTAGTTGGTAGCACGGGGTGGTAGAGTTCACGAGGGGGTAGGACAGTACACTTTAGCAAACCGTTTGCGTCCATGCCTGCCTTTCTGCATTCCTTATCGCCCACGTGTATTATAGGGTGTCCTATAGGGTACTTGCCGTACTTACAGACCCACGGGTAAAGAGAGCACACATCCACGTAGTGAATTTTTTCGCCCTTTTTACAAGCACGGTACGTCTTTACGTTACCGGTTCGGCCGCCATAAAACGCATCGCGAGGGTTCAAGGGGGCGCCATTCATTACGGGGTGGTTTAGGAGATATGCCGTTTCATTTTTCATCTCTCTAAACTCACACTCCCACATTTCGACTACCGCCGAGACGTGCCGAGAGACCTTTAACGTTTTAGCTTTCGTTCTCTCGAGGCGAGCGTTCAAAGTATCAGAAGGATCGTCTTCGAGAGGGTCATCGCGACCGTGAGGGAAGCATTTGAGGCATCCGTGCCAATAGCATCCGTGGAATTCGTACACGGTCTCCGTTTCGGTGCAAAAACCGTCCACTTTCATTCCCGCGATCTCCTTTTCCCTACCCCTACCGGCGTGTTCCACTCGAACCCCGTTCTTGTCCTCCACCCACGTCAGCCATTGCAGAGCGATAAGTGACTGGGTGTCGGCCAAACAATACCCGTTTTTGGAACTATCCCTATAGTATATGGTTTCAAAAAGTTTCTCCTGAACGCGACGTTACAAGCACTCGCTATGGTAATTGCCTCCAGGAATGGGTCTACATTGCATTCTTGCAGAAAAGAAGCTCTAAACTTTAAGCACGCTTGCGCGAGTATATCCACGTCTGAAAGACAGTATTCGAATATTTCCTTTTGGAAATCGAACACGTACTCATTGCGCACTTGTTCGTCGTACCATTTCAAAAACTCTCTATGGTTCTTGTCAAACATGGAGTCTGGACAGTAGTATTCTTTCGAAGGGATAGGACCTACGTACGTTTGATTGGCTAGCGTATTGAACAAGTGCGGAAAGTAACCTTTCTTTTTCTCGGGAGGTAAATCAAAAGCTTTAGGGAGTTTTGACAGAGCCATTGGCATGTAATTTAGAGAGTCTATGAACCGGATGTTATCCAACTGCATTAGGATGACCTTGGTGCCTCGTGTAATCAATGTGGGGACGAATTTTGTTTCTTCGAGAACGTATTTGAGCAGAAACTGGAAATCGAACGCTTGACCGTTGTGCGCAATGACGCACACTTTTTTGAACCGTTTGCGCACGTCCATTACGTGTTTCATGAAACCGTCTACAGGGTCTTTTGTAAAGACTAACGTTCGGTTCTCGCATTGGGAACAGTTTACCATGTTTATGCATTTCCAACAGTATTGCTGGGAGATGCACAAATTCACGCGATGCAGGTGGGCTGTGTCGAGCGTTTCGTCCTGACGCGTCTCAAAGTCAAAGAAAATGAACAGATAATCTGTGGTTACCGGTTTTTGGGTGTTGACTCTCATGTATTTTTTTTTTTTTTTTTTTTTTTTTTTTTTCGGCGAAAAACCGTTCGGGTTATCATCGCCGTAACGAAAAATGAAAGTACATAAAACAAAATTTAAACAAAATTTTACGTAAGAATAAAACAACAACAACAAACTATAACATTAAAATAAATTAAAAATTTAGATAACAGGTATAGATTATATTACACTTAAGAACTAAATAACAATAAATAATCAATAAAATTTAATAACATTTCTTAAAACTATGCATAAACATAACAGAAATAAAGCTTTTAGATAAAATAAATAAATAAATAACACAAGAAATAACAACTATATAAATTAAATTTTATTTAAAACATTCAGACGATGAAGGAAGTCTAGAACCCGGTCAACGGCCGAGGCACTATCTCCCAACATCGTCTGCAAACAGTTGCTCAGACCACACATAAAACGCACATTTTGGAAACCATCACAATCGAGCAATATATGTCTTATTGTGATGGTTTCCCTACAGAACTCGCATTTAGGTGGGTCCCCGCGTTCCATCAGAAATCCATGCGTTAACATGGAGTGACCGATGCGAAGGCGGGTGATCACCACCTCTTCTCTACGACTTGCACGTATTGACGACCCCAAGACGACGAACAGTACTTTTAATTACCCTCAATTTGTTACAGCTTGTAGCTGCCCATTCATTTTCCCACTGTAGAAGAATTAAATGTTTTACGTGACAAAGAAAGTCAGACACTATTACACGTTCAGTGCATGGCAGCATAAAAGTTGCTTCCTTTGCCGCATTATCCGCTACAGTGTTTCCTAATATTCCACAGTGACCAGGAATCCAGATAAATGATACTCTTGCACCTCGTAGTTCAAGTCTATGGACAGAGCACAGAATATCTTGAACCAGAGGGTTTACCGAATACATATCCCGGATTGCCTGGAGGGCACTTTTTGAATCAGAACAAACTACGAAATGCAAACTATCGAATTCAATAGTGTTCAGAGCCTTTAAGATGGCAAAGAGTTCGGCTGTAAAGACACTACAAGTTGAGGGTAATCCATACTTATACGTTTCGTCCAGTGAGTAAAATGCGCACCCAACATTGTTATTCATCTTAGAGCCATCTGTGAAAATAAATTTAGCAGATGGATATGAACTAGTCAGTCGAAAAAACTCACGTTGATACACAATGTTAGGAGTGTTGTCTTTCTGGTATGCACACAAGGAGAAATCAAAGGTCGGCATATTGATTTTCCACGGAGGGACAAGACAAAAGGACCTTTCAAACATTGGGGGTAGTTCAATACGTAAGTCATCAAAAATACGGGAAGTTCTAATACCAAGAGGAGCAGTAGCATTCGGTCGAGTTTCATACTGTCGCACCAATTGATTTTTGAAAACTGTATTAAAAGCAGGGTGCCATGGTTTAGATGATAAATTGCTTAAATAAGTTAACTGTAGTTTCTGTCTCCGTCGAGAGAGTGAAGGTTCCCCAGCATCGGCGAGAATACTCACGACGGGACTTGAACGGAAAGCACCAGAAACAAGGCGGATAGCAGAGTTATGGACGGGATCTAGTTGCTTTAAAATCGATGGTCTAGCAGATGAATAAACAATGCTGCCATAATCAATTCGCGAACGAATTACGGCACGGTAAAACATCAGCATACAGGTCCTATCAGCACCCCATCGAGACCCACTAAGAACCCTCAACATATCCAGGATTTTATTACATCTTAATTTTAAATCACGCACGTGAGGGCTCCACGAGAGCCTTTCGTCGAGTATTAGACCCAAGAATCGAACGGATGGAGAAGTCCGAAGCTGTATACCATCAAGATATAACGACGGAGCCTGGATCTGTCGACGGCGACTGAAAGCAATACACTGAGTTTTAGCAGCGGAGAATTTAAAGCCAGTAGTTCTCGTCCAGTTCTGCAACCTATTTATTACCAGCTGAAGGGATCTTTCAGCTGTTGCCATGTTTCTGGTGCTTACGTAAATAGCAAAATCGTCTACAAAGAGAGAACATCTGACAGGGGACCGTACGTTAGACGTTATGCTATTGATTGCAATAGCAAACAGAGTAACACTAAGTACACTCCCCTGTGGAACACCATTCTCTAAGTAGAAGCGATCTGATAGCGTATTACCAAGACGCACCCTAAAATACCTATTACTAAGGAAGTTTTGGATAAAATACAGAATCCTGCCTTGTATACCCCATGATTTTAAAGTGTTCAAAATTCCCCTTCTCCAAGCCATGTCGTATGCCTTCTCTAGGTCGAAAAAAACAGCTACTAGTGTTTGACGCAAGAGAAACGCATTTTGTATTGCAGCTTCCAAAGACACTAATTGATCCACAGAACATCGTCCTTGCCTAAAGCCGCACTGGTCTTTGCAAAGTAAATTGTTGGTTTCCAAATACCAAACAAGGCTGACTCTCATGTAACAAAAATGTCCTGTCTGTCTGTATGCGTTACACACTTTACAATATATTTCACCGCACACGTGGGCGGATTTGCGTTTTTTCGTTAATATCAACTTGTTACAATTTGGGCATTCCTTCACGGACTGGCAAACGTTTCCAGTGTACGCGATAAAACAATTTTTGTTTTTAAATTGACGATTACAGTCACCGCAATAGATGGCGCTGTCGTCTTTGATACACGGCGGAGATCGCTTACACGAGTTGCACTGTGCAGAACATCTGTGCCTTTCTCGGTGGTCAAAAGGGGTGTGGCAGGTTTCGCAATAATAACCGCATGCGAAAGCGGCCGTCAAACTGGTAATTACGTTAAAGTGACCTTGATGGAATCATAAATTTATCTTGTAGCGTGCGTTCTGTACGTCGCCCTCAAAGTATATATCGCGCCCGCGGTTCCCATAATTGTATACTGTAATCTTGTACTCGGCGAGAAATTTTTGAAATTTTTGCAATTCCACCACCCCGGCGCCTGCGTCTCCGATTTCAACACCAGCGTCGGTCATCAGTTGTCGAGCCCTAAGAGTCTGTCGTTTGCGTCTATCTTCTCTCACGGCTTGGTACTCGGGGTCTTTGTCTGCATGCGCTTTGCCTACTACGAGTGAGCACGGTAGGCACAAGGAGTCGGTGTTTTTAATCACTACAATCCCCTTCCTACTGTGGCACTCTTCGGCATAATTATTGTAAAGTCCTGGTCTCACACGTCCGCGACCGACTGGAACTTTAACTTTAGTGCACTCTACTTTAAACGTGTCGCTGGACGTAAAGCTTTCGGTGTTACTCTGTATTATCCCCCCGAAAATTTTCCAGAGTATTTCGGCTGTTATTTCCGGAGCAGGCTTAAACGCTACATAGCCGGGGTCTCGATTTTTAAAATTTAAACTAGTTAGTGTGAACCCCAGATGGTCTTGTTCGGACGTCTCGTTGGTCATAGTCTCTACAATTTCAGTCAAACCATTTTTGATCCATTCAATTTCGTCCTCACCTTCGGGCGGTAAATTGAACTTGAAGGTAACTTTTGTTCCGTGTAACCGGAACTTTTTCACGTAGGTTTCTACTTTCGATACGACGTGCACGGACATTTTGCAACTGGCCACGTACGTTTGTTTTAAAATTACCAATCGACTTATAAGAACTTTAGCTAAATATATGAGAGTAATAAAAAAGAGTACTTACAGTTTTGTGGTGCTTATTTGACAACATGTGACAAAATGGTTCGTTCGTAGGCTACCGATTGTTTTTATGTTTTCCGCGTACTGACTTGGGAGACTACTTGTCTGGTTACGTCACGAGGTCAGCGAGCGCCGCCGAGTCGATAGCCTTGGCATTAATTTATTATCTGGCTGGCCTTGTATGGTGCAATTTTTGCACCGGCCCGTGGGAGAGTACTTGTCTGGTTGCGTCAGCGAGCGCCGCCGAGTCGATAGCCTTGGCATTAATTTATTATCTGGCTGGCCTTGTATGGTGCAATTTTTGCACCGGCCCGTGGGAGACTACTTGTCTGGTTGCGTCAGCGAGCGCCGCCGAGTTGATAGCCTCGGCATTAATGGCCTTGTCTGGTGCAATTTTTGCACGGGCCCTATCAATTTAGCCGTAGAATGCGGTGCGGATTTTGCACCAATGGCTTTTGCATTGCTTGACCTTCCTACGTACTTTCACTCTTGGCGGTGATTGTATATATATACTCGCTCTGTACCTGGGAATGTATCATTGTTTTGTACGTCATCGTATACACCACATCTTTCTACAAGCTGTACTGCTGTGTCATCGTGTCTCTTTGTAAGTATGTATCCGTTAAAGACCGTATTTGAACGATTTAATGCTATTAATCCGGTTGAAACTGTTTCGATTAAGAGTTTAAAAATTGGAGTACCGTTTACAATTTTAGATGTACGAATGGTGCCTACCAAATTTGGGACTTCGGTCCTAGTTGAATTTATAAATGATGATGGTACTATCAATAATACTTTCCTCCCGAGACGTTACGCAGATGTTTTTTCGATAACAGAGTTACATGACTTAGTTTCTAAACGGTTGACAGTTACTGAGCATTTTGCTCAGTCTGTCAGACTGCGTATAGATTAAACAGTTTTACAGTCAATGCTCGTGTGTGTGTGTGTGTGTGTTGGTCACTGGCGTGGAGTTAATTCTCCCTACGTATGTTGTGCCTAGCAATGTGTAAATCGTTACAAAAAAATTAAATAAATAAAAATCCAAAAAAAAATGGGGGACTACATTTTTGTTATGGAGTGGTAGTCACCGGAAGTAGCGATGGTTGGAGCTACTTCCACAAGGCAGAAGGCCTTTTACAGTCAATGCTTGCGTGTGTGTGTGTGTGTTTTTTCAAAATTTTTGATTATTTTTTTTGTACAGATCCTGTCATATTACTCGCTCTCTCTCTCTCTCATGGAATTTCTTTTTCGTCAGACTTCAAAAAACATGCAGCGGGCAGTTGTTGAGTTTCACGCTTTTGTAGATAACGACGGTGAATACATAGTCAAGGAATTAGCCGTTGTAAGCCGATTTTCTTACAACGTCACTGTTTTCAAGCCGCCGTATGATTTTCATAATCTTAACGATAAAAGTCGAAAAACTGCACGCTGGCTTCAGACGCGTTACCATCAAATCGATTGGTACGATGGGAACGTTGTTTTTGATAGTAATACCGTTAGAGAACTTTTAAAACCTTTTTCAACCATTTTTACAAAAGGGTTGGAAAAGGCGCGGTTTTTGAGACGATTTCACCCGAACGTGTCTGCATTACCGGAGACGGTTAATATTGCAGAAAATACTTGTACATATTTAAAGTGCGTTTTGCCCCACCACAACAACGCGTCAAGTAAATGCGCTCTTAGGAGCGCTAAATATTATTTCGATTTACTAATTGCTTAGGGCGTGTGTGTGTGTGTGTGTGTAGGTCAATGGCACGGAGTTAGTTCTCCTGTAAACCTGCGCACGTGTGTGTGTGTGTGTTGGTCATTGGCACGGAGTTAGTTCTCCTGTAAACCTGCACACGTGTGTGTTGGTCACTGGCGTGGAGTTAATTCTCCCCTAAACTACGTATGTTGTGCCTAGCAATGTGTAAATCGTTACAAAAAAATTAAATAAAAATCCAAAAAAAAATGGGGACTACATTTTTGTTATGGAGTGGTAGTCACCGGAAGTAGCGATGGTTGGAGCTACTTCCACAAGGCAGAAGGCCTTTTACAGTCAATGCTTGCGTGTGTGTGTGTGTTTTTTCAAAATTTTTGATTATTTTTTGTACAGATCCTGTCATATTACTCGCTCTCTCTCTCTCATGGAATTTCTTTTTCGTCAGACTCCTGTTTTAAATAACATTTTTAAATACTTAAATTTATCTGATCGGATGATCTTTGCTTATGTGTTACGTGAGATGGATCATCTATTTTTGGTTACTAAACGCAGAGGCGATCAGTTTGCTGTAAATGAGATTTTAACTTTATATGCGGATTGTCTTTCGGAAAATGTGTTTGAATTGTTAAGCGAGGCTGAATGGGGTCACTTGTCGTCTTGTTTTTATCTTCCTATTCACCGTATACGCGCTTATAAGCATAAAATAAACTGGAATAGAGTATGTGTTTGCCACAATCTATCGGAGGATTTTATTGAGGAGTTTGAGTCTCTGGTAGAGTGGAAATCCGTATGTATACTCCAGCGACTTTCGGAAACTTTTTAAGAAAATTTCATTATAGGCTCGACTGGTCTGCTGTTTGCACGTATCAAGTGCTATCTGAAAGTTTCATTAGAGACTTTCAGTTGCAGGTGGACTGGGAGGCTGTGTGTTGTTTTCAAAAATTATCCGTCGATTTTTTAAGGGAATTTGATTCCAAGGTCGACTGGATGTATGTCTCTACGTGCCAAGTGTTGTCCGAGGATTTCATACGTGAATATCGTTCCAAGGTCTTCTGGACAGCGATATCTAGGCAACAATTATTATCCGAGGATTTTATAAGGGAGTTTCAGTATAAAGTCGACTGGTCTATGATACCTGTTTATCAGCCACTGTCGGTCGACTTTATACTAGAATTTTTTGACGTCATTGATTTGTCGCTAGTTCCCCTAATCACGTTAAATGCGTTAATAAGCCGTAGTTTTCGTGGGAGAGGAGAGGGTCAGTAATTGGAAGACGCCGTGGAGGACGATGCATACTACCTCTTTTATAGGTTGTCTTTGTTTTCACACGACACAGTGCTATTGTTTCCATCATGGCCGACAGTGAAACACGTGTAAGTATATCTTCTTTTACCGCTTTACTCTCTCTCTGTCTTTCCATCCTCGTTTTTTCTATATTATTGTTTTTTTATTTAGAACAATCCATCGCCTACTCCATCTACAGCTTCCACGGCCTCTGTTATTGGAGAGGGTACGTCTCAGAACGTAGGGACCAGTGGCAACAGGGGGCAGACCAGGGGAGACGACGGCAAGTTGCCACATCATTTTCTCAAACGTTTACTAGCGTTTGAGCGACGGCATAGAATACGATCTTCTGTAAGTATTTCTTTGTGTGTGTGTGTGTGTTTGGATTTTCCGTAGAGTTTTCTGGTTTTTTAATTATTTTTTCTTTATTTTTAGTGTCTTCATTGTAACCGAACGTATTCGTACGACGACTTGCCGTCAACCAGAGTCGGACGTCGAGTGCTCAAGAACCTTATTCGCGGATTGCGACATAGCGTAGGCGATTTGGTTACGGCGTACTCACGCACTCCGGTGCTTGTGAGTAGAAGTTTTACCGTGCAGTCTATACGGATGGTGGCGCTTCAGATATTACAACACCTACGCAGTGGCTTCAGTCGACTGCACCAATACGGACTGACTCCATTGAACGTCCCAAACCCACTGTGTTCCTGTCGTCCCTCTACAACGTGCAACGCATGGCCTCCTGCTGCTTGTTGCCCTGTTTGTCTCGGTCCATCTCAGGATCACGCGCTGTTCCCGTGTGGGCACGTTCTATGCCAAGATTGCTCAGAACAATTGCGTAGATGTCCTGTCTGCAGGACCTGGATTGTTGGGACATGCAAATTATTTTTTGAAACGTCTTTTTTTCACACACGCAAGCATTGTCTCTTTTTTGTGCACCATTTCTTTTAATGTCAATATATTTTCGGCAGATTGTCCTGTTCTCTACGGTTACGTATTTCTGTTTCAGCAATTAAACACCTGTCATGCCTGGTTACTGTTGTGAGCTGAAATGTTTCGTGGCACCCAGTTGTCAAGTGGACGGTCTTGCATGTAGAATATGCAACTGTTTTTCCTTCTGCCATTGCTTATGTAAATCGGCCCAAAAGTGGAACATGAAGCTTATTATTTGTAGGACCAAGTTCAGCGGATACGCGTGCTGCAGCAAAATGTGCACAAGGTTAACATTTGAGGAATTGGTCAACTGCAGTACATGCGGAGAGGATTTTTGTATATGCGTTTTGAAAAATTGTACTACACGTCGGTACTGGTGGCAAGACGTTTAGCCTAATGGCAATAATTTGTTGACATTAAATCCTGTTTACATGCAGGTGTTGCACAATAAAAAAGTATTGAAGCATAAAATATTGTTTTTTTCCTAACCTTTGTGTAGACCAAACAGCGTACGTTGCTGGAGGGTAAGATGGCGATGAGTTGTTACTACGACAGAGGGTTAGCGGGGCAAACACAGGGGTGCGTGAACCAGGGAAAGCGGTGGAGGAAAAACCAATCACAACCGATCTGGAGGGGGTGCACCAATCAGAACGTGCCGAGGGTGAGCGACAGGGATGCATGGAGGGGCAACCAACCACCGCACAAGGGGGTGCGTCCATAACAACCAATCACAGCACGAGGGAAAGCGGCGGAGGGGAGGAAGAACCAATCACAACACCCGGGAGGGTGAGATGGTGGGGGTTGGGGAGGATCTTAAAAATTCAGAAATACATGCAAAGGGTTGAAGGGAGGGTAAATGGAGGGGTTGCTTTACCCTCTCGCCCTTCCTACTTAAATATAATATTTGTGATTCTCGCATTCAAAAATTGGTATATGTCATACACATTAAATAGTTTAACTACAAAAATTTCAAAAATACACATTTTTAAAATTAACAATAACACTAAACATAACCTCAATTGAAATGATATTGAAACTATAAGCGAAATCAGCTGTTTAGACGTAGCAACTTCCAGATATATATATACAAGAACAATATACGCTGTGAGATATGCATTACGGATTCAAGCGTGACGCGAAAGCAAATGTTTATACCCATGTTTTGTCAACAACGACCATACAATCACTTCAAAAATACATTTTATTAATCACTAAAAATAACAATAATAATAATGTTGTAATAATAATGTTCACTAGAGTGCGCATATGGGTGTATTAGAGCGTTCCGTGACGGCAGACTGAATTTTGCCCGTGCAAAACTTACACCCATACCCCGCGATAAGTAGTCACTTCAAAAAATATAGATTTAGGAAAAATACAAAATCCATTCAATGTATATTTGCCACATCTTTAAAAACAGATACCGATTTTCTACGACAAAATATGGTAACCACATCACAGAACTGCTATTTTTCACAGATAGTCAAATTTCACATATTTATCTAATAGTGAAATCTCCGAAATCTATTCAACCAATTCGTACCCCTAGTTTCTTGTATTTCCGCTAAGATCGCGTCACTTTGCCCTGCGCATGCGTAATGAGTTCACAGTTTGGTCCTACCTATCTACCAGTGATGAGCAAAAGCGCTATTTTTGTTTAGCAGCTAATACTACTAATGCTAATTAGAATTAGCAGTTAAAAATAACAGGTACAACTGCTAACTGCTAATTTTATAGACTGCTAACAACGACCCTAGCAGAAAAACGCAGCTTAATAAAGTCACATTACTTTATTCTTTATTCCTTATCTTGACAGCTGAGGTAAGCAAATACAGTGAAGGTGCAGTTGGCACGTTTTGTCCTACCCTTCCTGCACTATTAATTTGTCTTTAGGATTTGTGAATAAATCTCTGACGATATTGAGAAATACAATGAACACGCTAAGTTCAAAGATGCAATTAATTGTGTTCGGTTTGTCTTTCACGCACTGTCAAGTAGGGATGGGCACTTCTGCTATTTTTACAAAATATCAACGAACTGTTTGTTGGAAAAAAAACTGTTTGGAAAAACAGTTTGAAATAAACAGGTTTAGAAAAATGAAACTCGAAGTTGTATTAGCAGCTAAAACATAAGCACAAACGTTCAGTTTTCTAAGACTACTTTTTCATTCCACCATGTCCTGAACTGTTTTTGGGTGTAAAAAATTTAGAAAAAAATAATCCTTATAAGTGTAGTAATAATTAAATTACATTCTCAAAACGTAATATATATATATATATATATATATATATATATATATATATATATATACACACACATATGCCATTTTATATTTACAAAATGCAATGAATTTCTAATAGAAGCATTCTTTTTTTTTACTTAAAAATTAAATAACCTTTGCATATTTCCTGAAATGCAAACAATTTAGAATATTTTTAGTTGATTAAAAAATATTGATGATTGATAATAAATGTAAAAAATACGTTTGAATAAAATTAGGTTAGGTATTTACAAAATGTGAGATGTTACTGTCATATTTTTATTTGGGAGAAAGTAGGTTTTCATTTTTCAACACTGAAAAAAGTAACCTTAATAAGTAAAATATAGTAATAAGAACATAGGCCAAATATGTTTAAATAAAATTGGCTCTATATAGTTACAAAATTATAGGTTATTAACATTAGATTATTACAGGTTAATGATAGGTTATTAACATTAACAAGTACAAGTTTGACTTGTGTCACATTTATTATTTATAAAAAAACACCCTCATTAAAATTTACAGTTAGTAAAGAAAAAATATATTACTACTATGCAATCTGAATCTCAGGACAGTAGCCAACAACAATTAATGGAAAGAAACACTGACAATGTTTCCTGTTTGGCAGTTACATTGGCAGCTTCGACATTAAGCAGATTCAGCAGTTAGCAGTAGAGGTTAGCAGTTGGCAGGTCGGTAACAGTCCAGTGTGCCATGACTCTGCTATTAAACAGATTAGCAGCTTCAGCGTTTAACAGGTTCAACAGTTGGCAGGTCGGGAACAGTCCAGTGTGCCATGACTCTACTATTAAACAAATTAGCAGCTTCAACGTTTAACAGGTTCAACAGTTGGCAGGTCGGGAACAGTCCAGTGTGCCATGACTCTGCTATTAAACAGATTAGCAGCTTCAACGTTTAACAGGTTCAACAGTTGGCAGGTCGGGAACAGTCCAGTGTGCCATGACTCTGCTATTAAACAGATTAGCAGCTTCAGCGTTTAACAGGTTCAACAGTTGGCAGGTCGGGAACAGTCCAGTGTGCCATGACTCTACTATTAAACAGATTAGCAGCTTCAACGTTTAACAGGTTCAACAGTTGGCAGTAAATGTTAGCAGTTAGCAGGTCCGAAACAGTGTGCTACGACCCTGCTATTCAACAGTTAGATTAGCAGCTTCAACGTTCAACAGTTGGCAGTAGAAGTTAGCAGCTGCAGTTACTTTAGCAGTTAGCAAAGTAGCAGGTCGGAAGCAATGTGCTCTAACCTGTTATTTAACAGTTTGTAGTTCAAGTTTATTATCTGTTATTTTTAAGTGTGATTAGCAGACTGCTAATGTTAAAACCATTTAGCAGCTAAAAAATAACAGATTGTTAAATAGCAACCCATCACTACTATCTACAAACTAACTGTGAAATTTTAACAGTTAACACTTTTGTTAGTGCGGAATTACTGAGACGAGATAAACATTGATATTGCTAACTGCGCGCGCACAGTTGTTTCCCGCCAGATTTAGCTTGTTTCTGGTATCTATTTAGTATAGCGGATGTTTTTTACACAAGTAGTGTTGTGTAGAAGAATTGTGTTTTTGTGATGATAAAATACCTGATTTTGTTTGTTTTTTTCTGATTTATATTAGCGTATATGAAGAAGCAATAGCTACATAACAGATCAGCCAAGACATTATTTCACAGCTCACAGTTTAATTTAGCAGATATTGAAAAGTAGCAGTAGCAGTAGCAGTTTTCACATATAGCAATATTTCACAGTTAGTATCACCTCTAGTTCCACTTGATTCTCAGTACATTTCGCAACCAAACCAAGATTGTATTGTCAGACGCAGCGCCGGTGACGTCATATCACGCAAATTGTTCGGTTTGACGTCATCCTGTTAAAATCAGCTGTTCAGGTCATCCAGAGAGGAAGCGGTCTCGCCGCTGGACCGCATCCATTCACTCATTGTCGTCAGCTAAAGGTTACACGATAATGCGGCCCCCTCACGGGCTTTTGATAATGGTTTCATTTAACATTTGACCCCCCCTCGCCCGAACCGGGGCTACTTTATTGGTGCCAAGGTTGCTGGTATAATTGCAGTCTGCAGAAACTTATTTAAAACGAACAAACTGAGGTTGCGTTCTTGTGAACCGTTGAGTCACACGTTGAAGGCTGTTTCAGAAAAGGTTGTTTTGCAGTTTAAAACAAACGGTGTAAAAATATTGCACAAACTTTCTCAGTTGAATTATTAAACAGCTCAAATGAATCCATTAATCACTCCGGCGGCTCAAGAACTGCTATCGACTTCCTCGGGCTAGACAGTATTTGTCGGCGATTTGATTTATGTCCGTAAAACATTTTGTCGTATATTTTCTTGTGAAATTATTTTTTAAATCTAAATTTAACGTTGTGACCAAAACGCATCCGAATGGATTTTGAATTTTTCTTCTCTAAATTTTCTTTTATTCAAGGAAAAATGTATAGGCCCAATTTGTTTGTTGTCCAATATTTGAAAAAATATCAACGTAGAATAAAAGTCGAAGGCCTTTCGGATAATAAAAAAATAATCGCGGCACGCAGCTGTCTCGCCCACGTGGTACAGATGCGTATTTCCAAATGAATTTTTCATCATCTTTTTTTAACTCTGATTTCGCCATCATTAAACCTGCTTAAGAACCCTGATCGCCGTCAAGAAGATCTTAATTTTAAAAGACGTTGAAAAATCAAAATTCTAATTTACGGTGAAATCAGTTTTCAAAACAATTTACGACAAAAACGTTACGAATTTTTAAATATTTGAAACGGACGTCATTTTGAAACTGTTAAACGAATTTCGCTGTTTAACGAACTTGTCCAAGCTATTACCATTATCGTTTGGAATGAAATCTGACAAAAATTTCGAACACACACACGCGCGCACAGACACACACACACGCGCGCGCGCGCACGCACGCACGTGCACAGACACACAGACAGACCGACACACACGCGCGCGCGCACACACACACACACACACACACACGCACGCACACACACGCATAGACACACAGATAGACACACAGACACACACACACACAACACGCGCGCGCGCACACACAACACAAACACACACATACAAAACGCACACGCACACGCGCGCGCGCGCGCACACACACACACACACACACACACACACACGCATAGACACACAGACACACACACACACACACACACACACACACACACACACACACACACACACACACACACACACACGTAAGCTTAATTTTATGTAAATTATTTTTTTTGTAAGAAACTTATTTGAAGACTGAAACAGTTGGTCGAAAGATTTCTACATAAAAAAAATTCATCAAAACTGACCGAATCGTTTTATCTACAGCAAAATATGTTTATTTTGAAGATAAATAAATATTGTTAACGAGTGAATACATTAACCATACTAAATGGTTAAACGGTTAGGCCCCACCAATTAGAAGCAAGTTATTTATTATAGCGATAAAATGAGGCGAAAGTTTTGTTATCTTCTGGAAAATGTTTGTTTGGAACAGTATCGTTCGGCTTGGCACGCAGCTTCGTTGCCTCAAGTCACGTAACGTTTGTCAAACAGTATGAAGAGCTTAATAATCCTGATCGTCGTCTACAGACATGTATTGTGCTCAGTAAGTAACCTGAACAGATTCAGAGTTAATTAATAATGCGTAAATTTGCCCAGATCCAGTATTATGAAATGTGCACCGATCATCGCCTGTAGGGGCTGTGAAAAATTTTTGATATCGCAATTTTCGTTTAACCTTGATACAAAAATTTATTTTTTGTGTACAAGTACAGCAAAATCTGTTAGGCTATTTTTGAAACGAAGCTTTTAATGTTAGCTTGCCGAACGGAAATATGAAACGAACGAGCAAACGAATTTCTTCTCTATTTCTGTCTTTTTCTTTCTATAGAAGGGGAGGGGAAGGAAATTTATGATATAAAGAGGAATAAAAGAAAGATGTCCCACATCACCACTAGTTTTTAATTGTTATAATTAAAATCTTCAAAGGCTTTATATTGTCTACATAAAGGAACCGTGTAAATGGATATTGTTTATCAAATTTGGTGATAGAGTGACGGTGACGGCCAGGAGAGTCTTCAGGAAATGTTGGCAAGACTGAGTAAAAGAATGAACCCTGACAAAGGTAATGCGGCGAAAATCTGAACTAACACTGGACACGTGGAAAACTATAAATTTTTGGGTCAAACAGTATCGTTTCAGAAGAGAGGCCGTAAAGAAGGGAGCAAAGGATAAACTTTGGGTGGAGAAAAAATTTTTGCCTCTTAAAAAAAATCTATAAAAGTAATTCCTTAAATCAATTGAAAGCTAAGGTATTATTGAGCTATGTGTATCCAGCTGTTTTATACGGATGCCAAACTTGGGCCGTCACAAACATGTTAGACAGATGGTGGAAGACACACAATTGAGGATGATAAGAAATATGATAGGTGTGAATCAAAAGGAGAAATAAGCAATAAAAAGCTAGTAAGGAAGGTGTGTTAAAGTGGATTTTTTTTTTAATTTTAAGGCGAAAAGCACTTTGAGGCTATTATCGCCTCCCTAAATGTAAGTGTGAGTGTAAAGTGTTAAAGTCGTAAGTGTAGTGTTGTACGTGTAAGTGTGTGTTAGACTCGGGTACAGCGAGGGACGCCTAAATCCTCTCAATAGGTGCAGCTAGTTTATGTTAATGTATACTCGTATATAATAATAACTTATTTTCCGAACTAAATTGTACTAACTAAATAATTTAGTTAGATTAACGTTTTCGCTCTTAATTGAAGTATTTTTTTTAAATTCAAGTCTTCACGAGCTTAACAAATTAATATTATGTTACTGTAAAACGTATATGTATACTCGTAAATGTTGTCGTTATAGGAGTATACGTTTTTTTGTTATTTTAAAGCGAAAAGCACATTGAGGCTATTATCGGCTCCCTAAATGTAAGTGTGAGTGTAAAGTGTTAAAGTCGTAAGTGTAGTGTTGTGTGTGTAAGTGTTTGTTAGACTCGGGTATCGCGAGGGACGCCTAAATCCTCTCAATAGGTGCAGCTAGTCTGCACCCCCTGCGGGGTGTTAAAATGAGCTGGACATGTAACAAGAGTGGAAGATCATCGATGGGCGAAACTAACTACAGATGGATTCCCAGGGACAAGCAGAGGAAGATTAGCACTACAATAGAGGGATGAATTAGTGGATAAAGTAATGGAGTATTGGTACCGTAAATCCGACTATCGATAAAAATAACATACTATACTCTGTTTTACTGTAATATAAACAGAGTACATTTTTTACATTGGAAAATGTACATCCATGTTAAAATGTGTTGTACATTTTGGAAAATGTAGTAAAACTCTCACATTTTATATTTAACTTTAAATATGCATTATAAAAATTTGATATGCATTGGTCTCAAATTAACCGTCGGTAACATTTTGACAAGTATTCACGTAAAAGAGTACTCACTGACTTCACGTGATCGACTTATACGCTGAATGGTATTATCGTAAATAATGTGAGAAAATGTTTATCTTTCAATAGGAACATTCACGCAGCCATTCAGAAAATATTGTAAAGCAACAGAGCATGCAAACAAGGAGAAGAGTGTTATAAAAGACTATACAGACTTTAAAAAACTAATATTAAATTTATTATTTCCCTTTTTTATTTTTTGTTTTGGTTTTTCTACTTTGTGTTTAGGTTTGGATCCATTGGAAGCCACCTTTTTCTGATCAACTCAGTTTGTCTCAGAAAGAAGAGGCTATTGTTCTTTAGAATAGAAGGGTGATCGATGTGGCTAAAGCACCAGTTAGTCTGCTGCGTCTCTGAACTGCGCACCTTAAGGTTCTTAGTTCTAGCCGCAGTTACTTTCGTTGCTTTTCCCTTACCGCTAACGCTGATCCCTCGCCTAATTAGTCAGTGGCGTAAAGTATGATTCAAAAATCGATTTGATTATTTATAGTCTGGTCAAATTCCATATTCATTAACCATAAAAATCAGTTAAACTGTTTCAAAATGGCAGCCACTTTAGATATAGAAAAATTTGACTTTTTTGAAAAAAATCTAATATCACAGCCGCAGATCTGCGTAAATTTCAATATAATTTGTAAATTTTAAACGCTAATTTTTGTTTGCGATTTATTTGAATCGTTACTTTTTTTTGAAAAATTCAATTATTTTCACAAAATATATTTTCAAAGTCCACAACAACCTGTTCGATTATTTTCAGGGCGAACAGAGTCAAGTGGGTGCCAACACCTTCGGCGAGGTTATAAAATCAGCCGCTTTTGTGGACAAATCCCTCATGCTACTGGAGTTCTTCAGACACCGTAAGGTCTTCCTGACAGCGTCCCGCCTCTCCGGCAAGTCGGTCAACATCGATATGATTGCACGCTTCTGCGCTTTAAATGTCGATAAAAACGGCACAGCGATTCCAAAAGAAAGCACGGAAAATTTCAAATTATTCGTGTTCAACAATTTGCTTGTCCACCAGAAAAACGAATTCTTTCAGGAGCATTTCGGTTCGTATCCGATAATACGTTTCGATTTTAATCAATTGACGCCCGTCACTTCCTATTCAGAGTTCTTAAGTAAGTTTCAAACGATGGTAATAAAACTGTTCAACAGTTACAGGTACCTACTGAAAAACAACAACTTAATTAAGCTACAAATGGTTGATTTAAATCGATATTACGATTTAATCGATTCTGGAAAACTAACAGAAGCGGATTTAATACCCGGTTCGTTATTTTTGTCCGAAATATTGTATTATAATTTTAGGCAAAAGGTAATCGTACTTATAGACTCGTACGACGCTACGATACAGAGCGCCGTGTTTCAAACGCACGCAAATTTAGACGCGATCATCAATTTTGTCAGGACCTTCACCGTGAACGTGGTAACATCGAATAAGTACGTTAAAAGGGCTTTATTGTACGCCTGTACCAGACTGTCGAAAGTCCAGTTGGGCGATAAAAATATAGAATCGTTCAGTTTCGCCGAAACAAAACTTTTCAATCGATACTACGGTCTCACGGAACGTGAAGTGATC